>JAQNBH010000018.1:2543766-3038766 GCA_028752905.1 Cladorhizidae sp. MBARI D1340-BT2 | reverse complement strand
GTAAGTTAGTGTGTGTATAACCTCCCCTACATCTAAAACATTGTCTCAAGAAGGTTCAATGGATGCCACATAGTAAATGAGGTAAAAGGGACTCATATTGTTTCCGTATTCCTTTTCAAACAGGTAGCGGAAAGTCATGGAGCAAATGCTGGTAGTTTGGTACTTGCACTTATCAAATGCCATAATTATATAAAGGCACTTGGTATGGTTGGCTTTCTAGTTTGTCGCGAGAAGCTCATAAAGGACTGAATATTCTGTATTCTTTTTGAAACCCAGGTGCAAGTATTTATAACAGGCTTATGTAATATCAATCTTGGGGGGAAAATACCATAAAGTAGAAGGTGCTAAAAACAGCTTGTGGTTACCAATCATGCATTCTGCAAACTTCATGGTATCCACTTGATATGTAGCTCAAAAGATAGGTATCTCAGTGCGATACCAAAACATTTTTCATAGTTACAACTATACCCAAGTTACTGGAGCTCAAGTGGGGTGACCTGAGTGCCAAAGTGCTAGAGAAATTAGCACCAGTGGCTAGAGGAAGCATTTTTCATTAGGCGCTAAAGCACAGTACGTGGTCAAGCACATGTCGTTAAAAACCATTTTCCAACCACATGCTTGACCACGTACTTAAGTTTTAGCGCCTAATGAAAAAAGTCATCATGCAGTAGGGCTTCCTCTGCCGCAGGTGCTAATTTCAGCTCTCTAGCACTTGGATGTTTATGCAGAAAAATCAGGCATTTAGGTTTTGAGGTCCCCCACTTTATCCAGTAACTTGGGTAGAGTTATACCTATGAAAAATGTTTTAGTAACAAAAGACAACATACAGAGAGACTATCTTTTGAGCTATACATCAAGTCCATGAAGTTTGCAGAATCTATGGAGCTATAAATTGGTAACCACAAGTTTTTAGAACCTACTAGTTTATGGTATCAGTCTCTCTTATCATAAATATACTCACACTCAAATAGAAAACAAACAAGGCAGATGCAGGAATGCTAAAACATTTTCTCAAGAAGCTTCAATGGATGCTACATATATAGTAATGAGGTAAAAGACTCTTATTTGTTCCATGTTCCTTTTCAAATGGCTCGTAGCAAGTAATGGAGCAAATGCAGATGGTTTGGTGCTTTCACTTATCAAATGCCACATATCAAGGCACTAGGTATGGTAGGCATTCTAGTTTGTCATGAGAAGACTTTAATGCACCTCATGCAATAGGAAAGACAACTTTCTGTATCATTTTAGAAACCAGGTGCATGTATTTAAATGTAATATAGATTCTTCTCAAATTGTTCCTTTTCTTGTGTTCTTGACAATGCAAGCTTACTTACTTTTCAGAATGAATAATGAACATTTTTGGTGATAATCCTTTTAATAGAGGCAACTTTATTGCCATTCTACGGCTTGTGGGAAATGGAAACACCAGCCTTTACAATCTTATTCACCAAACAAAATGCACTTGAACCAGCAAAATTAACACAGAATATAATAATTCTCATATATGCATATGTCTGTAGCATAAGAGAACACCTAACAAAATAGACTAGAGATAACAACTTAGCCTGCAATGTTGTTGGTGATGAGCTCACTGATCATCATGCTAACCAAGAAACTGTTTAAAAAAACCCACATACCAGGAAATATTTCTTTTATATAGAGAGCTACTATTCCCAACTAGATTCTGGTTTGTCTCTCTCATTTTCTAGGCTCTTGGATTCCATAAAAACCACGTGCAAGTATACGATCAATTTGGAGTACTGTATTGTCATTCCAGATGGTAAGTGCACAAGCCAAAATCAAGGACATGCTATTTGCTTACATACACACTGCTTTCCTCACTGTATCACCACTTCATGCTAACTTCAAGGGGGAAATCTAAGCCATACAGCAGGGGGGGAAATCCTCCATGCTAAAGTTACCTACAGACTAAAGTGGGAGTGCATGAACTGTTTACAAGCATGGCTCCCAGCTGGAAAATGTTGATCATACAAGTGTTGTTACAGGAAGCAGTGGTCTTTAAAAGGTGTGTTTTCATTAGCTTTAGAGAGCAACAAGTGTCCTTAGAGAAATAAATTTTCTTTCATTGCACCCAGCCACATTTACAGAGGCCATACTTGACCACAAGCCACTTGGTGATACACCTAATGTAGGTGCTCATTGCAAAGAGTATGGCTTCTTCTTGCCACAGAGAGCTTCCTAATACTTTCTAATCTGCTTTAAGTCTTGTGTTGTTGAGGGAGGAGTAGACAGTGCTTGTGGTTAAAAAAATAACAACAAAGACAGACCTTATACTTCAAATATTTTGGTTCCAAAAGGTAGCCCATACTGTGTGCAAAACCGCAAAGAATTTTTAATACTCTTGCTCACTAACCGTAGGTCTTCAACACTTGTCATTTTATCGTGATATCAGAGTACCCACAGATAGAGAACTTATATTCAATTTATTTCCCCTATTATCATTGCTTACAGTCAGTTGACCACACAGAGACTGGACTCTATCTCATCATAAAATGATAGGATTGGAATTAAAAATGCAGAGCAATTCAAGACTATAATTATAAAATTTATTTGCTAAGGACAAAAATTGACTGAGTTAGACTGCTCTACGAGATGTCAATGCATAAAAAATACACTTTTGTGGTAAATTAGTGTAAAGTACAGCACTAAAACCATGAGTTTTATTTTATTTGTTAAAAAAAAATTTGGTTACGACTTTGGAGCTCCGTTAATTCTGCATACTAAGTAAAATCACCCTCCTAACTCATACAAACTTACCAGCATCATGTCTTGAATATATTTGATTGATAGAGCTGGACAAACAACTTAATGTAGAGATATTTATATATATTTTTTTTAAAGTGGACTATGTTCATGTGAAGGGAATCTAAAATTATCATTACAAACAGGAAAAAACCCTTGTGGTTACGAATTTGGAGCTTCTTAGATTCTGCACACATTACCGTGCGAACTTGATATATGATAGATCTCTCAGTGTGCTCTCTTTTGGATGTAAAAAAAAGTTGCATACATAATTATAACTTTGCTAAAGTTAAATGCAGCCAAAGTGGGATAACAAAAATCTTTGCCTGAACAGTTTGTAGTTGTGGTTCCTGATTGAAAAGTGCTAGCCAGTTGACCTACTACAAAATGAGGGCATTCATTAGGCGCTAAAGCACAACTAATTATTAGGCCAGCATGAGTGCTGATAATTTTTTTCCTTTGCATCCCATGCTTGCCTAATTTGTTACGAGTTGCAGAGCTCTAACCATAGTAACAAGCTAGCACTTTCCAATCAGGAACCAGAATTTTAACCAATTCAGGCATTCAGGTTTTGTGTCACCCACTTGGCTGAACTTTAGCATAGTTATATGCAACTTTTTTTAATGCCAAAAGAGAGCACACAGGAGAGATCTATCATTTGAGCTATATATCAAATTCATACTATGGAGTGTGCAGAATCTACGGAGCTCCTAAGCTGTAACCACAAGGTTATGATACCACATCTTCTGGCTCTTCTCCCCCTTCTTAATTGGAAAGTGCAAGACAATTGAACACTGGCTAGAGGAAGCTCTCTCTACAATAAGTGTGTTTTCAATTGGCGCTAAAATGTAAGTCCGCAGTCGCGGACTGGTGGAAAATTTCTACCCGCGCACTTGACCATGCTCTCGATCACCCATTTAGATTTTAGCTGTAGAGCTCCATCTAGCCATGGGCTATCTTGCACTTTTTTGCAGAAAACTTGGGAATGCAGGTTTTGAGGTCCACAACTTTATATCAAAAGAGAGCACACACAGAGATCTATTTTTGAGTAAAATATACAGAACTTTTGGAGCTCTGAAGACGTAACCAGTTTTTTACTTATTCATGACACGCTAGACCATGTACTTAGGTTTTAGCACCTGATAAAAACACTCACAGTTTGCAGGTATGGCTACACCTAGCCACTGGTGCTAATTTCAGCTGTCTAGCACTTGAGAAATGGGAGTTAGACTTGTTGTAAAATAATGCACTCAGTTTCTGAAATTAGTAACTGTGGCAAGGCATCTCCACAAAATGAGTATCTATATTAGGCACTAAAATGTGCTTAAGTAGTCAAGCTTGAGTGTTGAAAGTTATTTGAAGAAAATAATTTTCGGCACACAAGCTTGACTACATGTTAGTGCCTAATGAAATCATGATTTTGTGCACTAGGCTTTCTCTTGCCACAGATAATGTTTTCACATGTCTAGCACTTTACAATCAGCAGCCGCAATTGCAGAGAATTCAGGCATGCAAGTGTAGGCTGTTGCACTGTATGTAGGCTAATTGCAGTTGCACTGTATGTAGGCAAATTGCAGTTGCACTGTATGTAGGCTAATTGCAGTTGCACTGTATGTAGGCAAATTGCAGTTGCACTGTATGTAGGCTAATTGCAGTTGCACTCTATGTAGGCTAATTGAAGTTGTACTGTATGCAGGCTAATTGCAGTTGCACTGTATGTAGGCTAATTGCACGTGCAGCTAATTGCAGTTGCACTGTATGCAGGCTAATTGCAGTGCACTGTATGCAGGCTAATTGCGCACTGAAATTATAAGTAGTGACTCATTGTAATTAGTGATGATTACATAATTAATAATGATAGACACCTTGGTGACTGGGACTGGAATATTTATTATGTGTTGATGTGTTCATGTTACTGAGCTAGTGTGGACTGAGTTGTTGAGTTGTTGCAAGTGTCTTGCCAGATATACAAACTTTGAATCCTAAGAGATCTGTTGATTCTTACATTGGTAGCAGAGAATGGTTGAGCATCACATCAGTATAGCCAAGCCTTTTGCAATCATTGATGTAGGGGAATGGTTTCAGAGATATGAGATATGCTGTTCAGCTATCCTATGGGAAAATGCAACAAGGGCATGCAAACTCCTGACCCTCTTGGAAGGAGAAGCATTGGCAGTATGGCTTGAACTCAGCCTGGAACAACAAGGGGATTATGCAATGGCCAAAAAGGAAATTGCGACTGCCCTTAGCTCAATGGAGTTCGTGTTGTTGGAAAACTTTCACAATCGTAAGCTGCAACCGGGAGAAGCGTTGTCTGTGTTTGTTCATGAAGTTAAGAAGTTGCTAGATTAAGCCATGCCGACATTAGAGAAAGATGCCCGCAATCAGTTATTACACCAGTTTGTAGCAGGACTACCAGAAAGTGTGGAGCAGCAAGTGAGAGCAACAGGAGAACTAACTACACTGGAGGCTGCTGTGTTGAAGGCTCGATTAGTAATGACATTTGATGACCCAAGTCGAAGTGTTGCAGCTGTTTCAGAGATGCCCAACGAGGTAGTTTTGCTCAAGGACCAGATCGCCCTATTAACGGAACAAGTAAATGCTTTGTCAACATCATTTATGCCACCAGCAGGAACACGTCGCCCGATGAACAAGCAACAGCACTATCGACCCAAACATGGTTTTGAATGCAACCAAACAGGACACTTGCAGCGTGATTGCCCTCTTTGCAATCAGAGTGGCCCAGACGCTCGATGTTTTATGTGTGGACATCTGACAATAAACTACTACCAGGGAAAGAAGCAAGGGATATCTCTAAGGGGCAACAGGCGTCCCTATCCCCAATGTGCCCTCACGATCTGAGTGTCGTGACTGTAACAGCTGTTAAATCCAAGGTAGCTGCTACAATGGGGAGGTTAGGATATCACAAACCAACAAGATTTGAATTGCCTGAGTGTCCTAGGTCTATTCTTGCAGAAGTTGTATAGGAATTCCAAGCCTTATTCCAAACAACACCAGCTGTAACAAAGGCTGCCTTGCACTTTATACCCACAAAGGGCAATCCTACCAAAGTCCTGCCACGTCGCATACCAGCACATTATCGAGTGGAAATAGAAAACTTACTTTACACTATGCTAGAGCAGGGTGTAATTGAAGAATGTTCTAGCCCTTGGATGGCACCAGCGGTGTTTGTTCCAAATAAGTCGTGTGATATTGGGCTGTGTGTTGATTATAGATAACTTGAAAAAAGAATACCACAAAAGATCCTTACCCACTACCCTTACCTGATGAAGTTCAGGACTGTTTTTCAGGCTTGACCCTATTCTCAACATTGGACTTACAGAGTGGGTACTGGCAGCTACCAGTAAATCTCCTAATGACCATAAAAAATCAGCATTTTGCCCAGGATACGGAATGGGTCTGTTCCAGTTTAAACGAATGCCATTTGAATTGACTGGAGCACCTTGTTCCTTTCAACGTCTCATGGGTAAAGTGTTGAGAGGTCATCCCTTTGTGATAATCTATTTGGACAATATTTTTGTGCACTCCCCGGATGAAAAAGCACATTGTGCTAACCTATTAGAAGTCTTTGAATGTCTGCTGGCCTTACACTATGAGGGCAGAAATGCCACATCAGACTCCTTACAGTTGGATATCTAGGCCACACTTGTACAGGAATAAGCATATCCTCAGATCCACAGAAGATCCAAACAGTATTACAAATTCCATTACCAAGGGACATCAAAGCGGTCCACCACTTCATTGGGCTCGCATTCTATTACCGGAGATATATACCCAAGTTTCCGATATTGCAGCACCGCTCAATGCTTTGACAAAGAAGGGCACACTATTCTCTTGGAACCACTGAAAGATATCGTCCAATACCTTGAAGGAAACATCTGATCAGTGCTCCTATCTTAGCATATCCCTGTTTTGATCAGTTCTCCCCAGAATTCAATCTGCAAGTGCTGTTGGTATTGGAGTGGTATTTGAACAGGACGGACATGTCATTGCGTATGCCAGTCGTACATTAACACAGTCAGAGCAGCAGTACAGTGTAATCCAGAGAGAATGTTTGGCAATTGTATATGCAGTGAAGCATTAGCTTCTTGGAAGACAACTCTTTACAGACATTAATACCCCATTGCAGTAGCTTTCAGCACAAAAGATGGAGGGTATGCTCTGTCATTGCAAGTTGTGTATTGAAAAGGCTCGCTCAACACTAATCCAGATGCACTCTCATGATTGGAAAGTCTTCCTTGTGCTCTCACACGAGCTCTTCCTCATTATTCCACCACTGAACTGCGAGAAGCACAACAAGCTGATAATATTATCTCAAAAGTGTTACAAGCTGAACCAGGAGTGTCAAGTCCTCCTCGTGGTCGAGAGTGGGGCCGTTATCCTTGGCACACATATGTGAACCAGTGGGTTCAGCTTAGAGTTATCGGTGGTATAATCTGCAGATGCTATATACCCAATCCTGTGTGCAATGCTCTAACTGTGCCTGTCCTTCCACTAAGAATGCAGAAACAAGATCTCATGTGTAATCATGACATTTCAGCTGCATGATATCAGGGTGCAGGGAGAACTCTTCAGCGACTATGGCAGGAGGCTTATTGCAGGGGACGTACAGCAGTACTGTAGAGATTGTGTAAATGCCAACAGTCAAAGCTCACAATGCCCCAACGGACACCTTTGACAAATGTTCCCATTGGCAAGCCTTGGGAAATGCTAGCTGTTGATGTGTTAGAAGTTCACATCTCCCGCAATAACAACCGCTATCTGCTAGTGATTCAAGTCTATTTTACAAAGTGTGGAGAAGCAATACCCATGCCAGATCAGACAGCAAACTGTATCACAAGGGAACTGATAAAGTTTTCTCTACATTTGGCTAGCCTGCAATCTTGCACTCAGATCAAGGATGTAATTTTGAAAGTACAGTCCTTGCACGAACATTGGAAGCATTTGGGATAAAGAAGTCCAGAACTACGGCACATCGTCCTCAATGAGATGGAATGATCGAGCGATTTAACCGTACACTTCTGCAACTTTTACGAAGGTATGTAGAGAAACAAGATCACTGGGAAAAACTTCTACCACTGGTTCTATATGCCTATTGCACATCCATCCACTCATCTACTCTCTCCACTCCGGTTCTCTTGATGTATGGAAGAAACCACAAGGTATCTCTCGCCAGGTCAGCTGCATTTGATGCTCAGATATACCCTGAGAATCTGCATGCAAGATTAGCAGAACTCAGAGATTTTGTGGAAGCAAACCTTGCATCGGCTGCACACTTGCAAAAGTGCACATACGACCAACAATTTGCAGTATGTGACATTCTTTGGCTCTCTGTACCCACTGCTAGTTTGAACCTTGATGGGAAGAAGGTTGGGTGGTGAAATCAATCCAAGTGCTCGCTCAATTTTTAAATTCAGGATAGCAACCGATGCAGAATTGCGCATGTCAACCGTCTAGACATAGAATTCATACAGACATTTCTAAGGCTCAAGATAGTGACACAGCAACCACACCATGTGCGATCATGGAACCCACCTGGAGTTGACCACATCACAATCCTCCCACCTACTGAAAAACCACTTAGATGTTATCCCCAAAGGCCACCAGAGTGTTATGGAACTTAAAGCTCGGGATTAGCTTTTATAAAGGGGGAGCGTATGCAGGCTAATTACAGTTGCACTGAAATTGTAATTAGTGACTCATTGTAATTAGTGATGTTTGCATAATTATAATGATAGACACCTTGGTGACTGTGGACTGGAATATATACATATATGGATGTGTTGATGTGATCATGTGACTGAGCTAGTGTGGACAGAGTTGTTGATTTTATAAGTGTCTTGTCAGATATACAAACTTTGAATCCTAACTTATATCTGTTGATTCTTACACAAGTTTCGAGGTCCCTAAATTTGGCTGCATGTAACTTTGGCCTGCTTACACCCTTGCAGCATTTTTGGTATCAAAAGACACCACACAGAGATTTAGTCCATCTCTCAATTTCAAGTGAGATGTACAGAATCTATGGGTGCATCCAAGTCATAATCACAAGTTTTTTGAGCACTCCTTAGTGGGAGGTATATACAAACTTCTCATACATGATGTACATGGACTTGATGGCTGAAAATAAACTGTGTCTCTATGTTCTTGCTTGGTCTTAATGTTATTGAGTGACTATATAGACACTATTCTATCCTTTTTTAACTTCCCGTACGGATATCTTCAAATGACATCATCTCAGTAAGGTCTGTGGGCAGAAGTGAACACTTATAACTTGTGGCAGATTTCTCATGAGGTAAAATGTCAAGTCAGTTACACAGTCGGTGCGGAATGTTGCACTTATTGCCTACATTCCTGCTGTACTTAACTAATGCTGTGTAGCTGAGGCATCTTGTTACCAAAGAACTGTGGTAGAAACCTTCCCTTCCAAATCATTAGATTGTCAAATGCATTTATATACAATGTTATTTCTTGCATTCCCACTGTGTGTGACCAATGCTATATAGCTCTGATATCCTGCCTTCCAATGAAACTGTGCTGGAAACCAAACCCTTATAATAATGTTTACCCTTTTCTATCGCATGAGGTGCATTAAAGTCTTCTCACAACAAACTAGAATGCCAACCATATCAAGTGCCTTTATAATATGGCATTTGATAAGTGCAAGTACCAAACCACCTGCACTTGCTCCATGACTTGCTACTACCTGTTTGAGAAAGAATATGGACAGAATGAGAGTCTTTTACCTCATTACTATGTGGCATCCATTGAAGCTTCTTGAGAATATTTTTTAGAAAGTAGCCATTCCAGCATCTGCCTTGTGTGGTTGCTATGTGAGTGTGTGCACTTATGATAAGGCATTGGTGATAAATGACTGCACTATAAATAATAAATTAATATTGGCCCTGGGGATAGCAGCATGCCCCACATCAACATAACAAACTAGGACCGGAGGCAGTTATAGCCATACCTCCCTGACTGAAGTACCACATTGTGCATGTGATATTATGACTTCTTGTACAGCACTTCTTTTCATCATGAATAAACATGAAGGAATTAGGGCTAGCATTCCTGCAGGCCTTATCTCATACATGTGTGTAACTCACTGAACATAAGTGCTCCTCATCTCTGCAGGCCC
Organism: Cladorhizidae sp. MBARI D1340-BT2; assembly: GCA_028752905.1. Lineage (NCBI taxonomy): Eukaryota > Metazoa > Porifera > Demospongiae > Poecilosclerida > Cladorhizidae > Cladorhizidae sp. MBARI D1340-BT2. The sequence goes on along the minus strand of JAQNBH010000018.1, from coordinate 3,028,844 downwards.
CATCTCATCAATTGTGCATGATAAGCTGCTGGCATAGACTTCACTCCATTGCTTATTAGATATGCTGGAGATACTGTGCACTAACTGCTGCAAGTGATATAGTGCCCACTGGTTGAGGTTGAGCTAGTGGCTAGTTAGTGGTGAGTGGGTTAACAACAAAAGACTTAATTAAGGAAGCAGATTAACCACATGTAATTAGATTTAAGGTTGTAGTAGTTGACTTGTATACACAAGCAATTGGTGCTTTATAGAACTGGTTATGTGGTTTAACTACCAGATAAAGGTACTCAATTATATGTAGACCTGGAGATTACAACAGTGAACATACAGTGCTATATAGCTAGGCCCAAATGACACCTCCAAGTTTTACTCGAGCTCATACTGTCTAGGAGTTGAAGGTAGAGGGGCATCTATGAATTGCCTGGTGACACTGGATGTGGTGTTTGGCCATGGTATGTTCATGTTGAGAGCTCGTGTGTTAATTTTCCTTTGAACATGTGGTAGTTGCTATAGGGAGGTTATACACACACTACCTTACATCCAACTTCTCCTACATGTGTGTGTATGCTGAAAAATATCTATATCTCTTGATTGCTCTTAATGTGGTTGGTTATAGGCATTTCTCCCTTCTTTTCTTGAAGAATATCTTTGAAAATTATATCGTGTCTGTGGTTGAAATCAACACCACTTGTGGACAGCTTTGCCTTGAGGCAAAGCATTGAGCCAGATATATAGATGGCATGAAATGCTATACTTATTGCCAGCATTCCTGCTGTGCGCAACCTCATTGAAACTGTGGTGGAAACTCACACCACACAAATTAGTTTGTCGAACTTAAAACTTGAATGTATGATTTGGGCATAGCTAGCAGTGTATGTTAACTGTTGTAATCTCCAGGTGTCCATATAATTGGGTACATTTATTTGACAGTAATCCAGATAACCACTTCTGTGGCTAGACCTATAAAGCATAAACATTTTCTAGTTGGTGTATACAACTCCACTACTGCCACTTTAAATGTAATTAAATTAATCTGCTTCCTTAAGCTTATTGTTGTTAACTACTCGCCACTAACTAGGCACTAGCAACCTCAAACCATTGGGCACTAAATCACTTAGAGGACTTGTCATGGACAGTCTGTTGGATATCTCATAAACTATTCTATGCCAGCAGCTTATCATGCACAATTGATGAGATGGGGCCTGCAGAGAGAAGGAGAACTTATGTTCAGTGAGTTACACACACATGTATAAGATAAGGCCTGCAGGAATGCTAGTCCTAATTCCTTCGTGTTTATTCATGATGAAAAGAAGTGCTGTACAAGAAGTCATAATAATATCACAAGCACAATGTGACTTCAATCAGGGAGGTATGGCTCTAACTGCCTCAGGTCTGACCTTGTTATGCTGATGTGGGTCATGCTTTCATCACCAGGATCAATGTTTTTTAAATTTTATTTATATATTGCAGTGTAGTCCAGACATTTATCACCAATGGTTTATCATAAATGCACCCCACACTCACATAGTAAGCACACAAGGCAGATGCTGCAATGCCTACTTTCTAAAACATTGTCTCAAGAAGCAAGGATGCCACATAGTAACAAGTCATGGTGCAAATGCAGGTGGTTTGGTGCTTGCAATTATCAAATGCTAAAGGCACTTGGTATGGTTGGCATTCTAGTGAGAAGATTTTAATGCACCTCATGCAATAGAAAAGTTTGAAACCCAGGTGCAATTATTTATAACAGGCTTAACAAATATCAAACTTAAAAACCAGATGCAAGTATTTATAACAGGCTTATGTATTATTTATCTTGGAAATCCAGGTGTAAGTATTTATACCAGGCTTATGTAATATTAATCTTGGAAATCCAGGTGCAAGTATTTACAACAGCCTTATATAATATTAATCTTAGAAACCAGGAGCTAGAGTTTATAACGGGCTTATGTAATATCAATCTTGGAAATTTATAACAGGCTTATGTAATATCAATCTTGGAGGGCCGATACCATAAACTAGTAGGCGATAAAAAACAAAAATGTGTGTTTAAAATTTTATAGCTCCATAGATTCTGCAACCTTCTTGTCATGGACCTGATATATAGCTCAAAATAATATAGGTTTCTCTGTGTGCTCTGTTTTAATTCTAAAATATTTTTCATAGATATAATAACTATACCCAAGTTACTGGAGGAGTACTTCAAAACCTGTATACCGAATTTTGCCAGAAGTCTAACTCCTGTTTGTCTAGCACTAGAGGCTAGAGGAAACCCTACTGCACACAACGAGATTTTCCATTAGTCAGTAAAACTTGAGTATGGGTTCACTTGCGTTGATTGAAAATCTAATTTCCTAAAATGTCCAACCACACGCTAGACCATGTACTCAGGTTTTAATGCCTGATAAAAACACTCACAGTTTGCAGGTATGGCTACACCTAGCTAATTTCAGCTGTCTGGCACTCGAGAAATTGGAGTTAAGATTGTTGTAAAATAATGCACTCAGTTTCTGAAATTAGTATCTGTGGCAAGCCATTCTCCACAAAATGAGTATTTATATTTGGCACTAAAATAGTCAAGCTTGATTGAAGTTATGAAGAAAATTATTAAGCTTGACTACATGTTAGTGCCTAATGAAATCACTCATTTTGTGACTAGGCTTTCTCTTGCCACAGATAATGTTTTCACCTGTCTAGTACTTTATAATCAGCAGCCGCAATTGCAGAGAATTCAGGCAAGTGTAGGCTAATTGCAGTTCCACTGTATGTAGCAGTTGCACTGTATGTAGGCTAATTGCAGTTGCAGGCTAATTGCAGTTGCATTGCATGCAGGCTAAATGCAGTTGCACTGTATGCAGGCTAATTGCAGTCACACTGTATGCAGGCTAATTGCAGTTGTATTGTATGCAGGATAATTGCAGTTGCACTGTATGCAGGCTAATTGCAGTTGCACTGTATGCAGGCTTGTACTGTATGCAGGCTAATTGCAGTTGCATGTGTGCAGGCTAATTGCAGTTGCACTGTATGCATGCTAAATGCTGTTGCACTGTATGCAGGCTAATTGCAGTTGCACTGTATGCAGGTGAATTGCAGTTGCACTGTATGTAGGCTAAATGCAGTTGCACTGTATGCAGGCTAATTTCAGTTGCACTGTATGCAGGCTAATTGCAGTTACACTGAAATTATAATTAATGACTCATTGTAATTAGTCATGATTGCATAATTAGACACCTTGGTGACTGGGACCCGAACATATACATATATGGATGTATTGATGTTTTCATGTGACTGAGATAGTGTGGACTGAGTTGTTGAGTTGTTGCAAGTGTCTTGCCAGATATACAAACTTTGAATCCTAAGAGATCTGTTGATTCTTACATTGGTAGCAGAGAATGGTTGAGCATCACATCAGTATAGCCAAGCCTTTTGCAAGCGGTGATGTAGGGGAATGGTTTCAGAGACATGAGATATGCTGTTCAGCTACCGATGGGAGAATGCAACAAGGGCATACAAACTCCCGACCGTCTTGGAAGGAGAAGCATTGGCAGTATGGCTTGAACTCAGCCCGGAACACAAGGGGATTATGCAATAGCCAAAAAGGAAATTGCGATTGCCCTTAGCCTAATGGAGTTCGTGTTGTTGGAGGAACACTTTCACAAACATAAGCTGCAACAGGGAGAAGCGTTGTCCGTGTTTGTTCATGAAGTTAAGAAGTTGCTAGCAATACTGACATTAGAGAAAGATGCCCGCAATCAGTTATTACACCAGTTTGTAGCAGGACTACCAGATAGTGTGGGGCAGCAACTGAGAGCAACAGGAGAACTAACTACACTGGAGGCTGCTGTGTTGAAGGCTCGATTAGTAATGCCACTTGATGACCCAAGTCGAAGTGTTGCAGAGATGCCCAACAAAGTAGTTTTGCTCAAGGACCAGATCGCCCTATTAACGGAACAAGTAAATGCTTTGTCAACATCATTTATGCCACCAGCAGTAACATGTCGCCCGATGAACAAGCAACAGCACTATCAACCAAAACTCTGTTTTGAATGCAACCAAATAGGACACTTGCAGCGTGATTGTCCTCTTTGCAATCAGAGTGGCCCAGACACTCGATGTTTTATGTGTGGAAAAGCGGACATCTGACAATAAACATTTACCAGGGAAAGAAGCAAGGGATGACTCTCAGGGGCAACAGGTGTGCCTATCCCCAATGAGCCTCACGACCTTAGTGTCGTGACTTTAACAGCTGTTAAACCCAAGGTAGCTGCTAAAATGGGGAGGTTAGGTGAGGTAGAAGTAGAGATGTGTTGGACTCTGGATCATCTGTATCACTGATGTGCAATGATATTCTCACCCATGAAAAGGGAGTTATCCACATTGAAGGCCCAACACTCCTACGACTGATGACGGCATCAGGACAACAGCTGCCCATACTGAGACATGTCTTTGTTCCCATACACATTGGTGAGCTACAAGTCAAACATAATGTTGTTGTAGTGGATACTTTAGTATCACCTGTAATTCTGGGGGTAGATTTCCTATGCAAACATGGTTGATTTTACCAAACCATCAGTAATCATGGTCCGCAATACCACTGCAGCATCAGCAATAAATGAGTAGGTGGCTCCTGTTCTACCGATATTTGAAGCTGCACGGAAAATAGAGGGTAAAGCACGTGTTATTGTAGAAATTGAACGGCCGGGAACAGATGTAGTGGAGGAATGTGCTGTCCCGATGTATCACAAACCAACAAGATTTGAATTTCCTGAGTGTCCTAGGTCTATTCTTGCAGAAGTTGTATAGGAATTCCAAGCCTTATTCCAAACAACACCAGCAGGTGTAACAAAGAGGCTGCCTTGCACTTTATACTCACAAAGGGCAATCCTATCAAAGTCCGGCCACGTCGCATACCAGCACATTATTGAGAGGAAATAGAAAACTTACTTCACACTATGCTAGAGCAGGGCGTAATTGAAGAAAGTTCTAGCTCTTGGATGGCACCAGCGGTGTTTGTTCCAAATAAGTCATGTGATATTGGGCAATACATGTACCACAAAATATACTTACCCTCTACCCTTACCTGATGAAGTTCAGGACTAGTTGTCAGGCTCGACGCTATATTCTCAACATTGGACTTACAGAGTGGCTATCAGTAAATCCTAATGACCATGAAAAAACAGCATTTTACCCAGGACCTGGAATGGGTCTGTTCCAGTTTAAACGGATGCCATTTGGATTGACTGGAGCACCTTGCTCCTTTCAACGTCTCATGGATAAAGTGTTAAGAGGTCTTCCCTTTGTGACAATCATGACTGAGCGATTTAACCGTACACTTCTGCAACTTTTACGAAGCTATGTAGAGAAACAAGATGACTGGGAAAAACTTCTACCACTGGTTCTATATGCCTATCGCACATCCATCCACTCATCTACTCTCTCCACTCCGGTTCTCTTGATGTATGGAAGAAACCACTCTAAGGTATCTCTCACCAGGTCAGCTGCATTTGATGCTCAGATATACCCTGAGAATCTGCATGCAAGATTAGCAGAACTCAGAGATTTTGTGGAAGCAAACCTTGCATCTGCTGCACACTTGCAAAAGTGCACATACGACCAACACTCTCATCAATTTGCAGTAGGTGACACTGTTTGGCTCTCTGTACCCACTGCTAGTTTGAACCTCGATGGGAAGAAGGTTGGGTGGTGAAATCGATCAAGTGCTCGCTCAATTTTTAAATTCAGGATAGCAACCGATGCAAAATTGCGCATGTCAACCGTCTAGACATAGAATTCAAACAGACATTTCTAAGGCTCAAGATATTGACACAGCAACCACACCATGTGCGATGATGGAACCCACCTGGAGTTGACCACATCACAATCCTCCCACCTACTGAAACACCACTTAGATGTTATCCCCAAAGGACCTTAAGCCACCAGAATGTTATGGAACTTAAAGCTCGGGATTAGCTTTTATAAAGGGGGAGCGTATGCAGGCTAATTACAGTTGCACTGAAATTGTAATTAGTGACTCATTGTAATTAGTGATGTTTGCATAATTATAATGATAGACACCTTGGTGACTGTGGACTGGAATATATACATATATGGATGTGTTGATGTGATCATGTGACTGAGCTAGTGTGGACTGAGTTGTTGATTTGTTGTAAGTGTCTTGTCAGATATACAAACTTTGAATCCTAACTTATATCTGTTGATTCTTACACAAGTTTCGAGGTCCCTAAATTTGGCTGCATGTAACTTTGGCCTGCTTACACCCTTGCAGCATTTTTGGTATCAAAAGACAGCACACAGAGATTTAGTCCATCTCTCAATTTCAAGTGAGATGTACAGAATCCATGGGTGCTTCCAAGTCATAATCACAAGTTTTTTGAGCACTCCTTAGTAGGAGGTATATACAAATTTCTCATACACGATGTACATGGACTTGATAGCTGAAAATAAACTGTTTCTCTATGTTCTCGCTTTGTCTTAATGTTGTTGAGTGATTGTATAGGCACTTTTCTATCCTTTTTTTAACTTCCCGTACGGATATCTTCAAATGACATCATCTCAGTAAGGTCTGTGGGCAGAAGTGAACACTTACAACTTGTAGCAGATTTCTCATGAGGTAAAACTTCAAGTCAGGTACACAGTCGGTGTGGAATGTTGCACTTATTGCCTACATTCCTGCTGTACTTAACTAATGCTGTGTAGCTGAGGCATCTTGTTACCAAAGAACTGTGGTAGAAACCTTCCCTTCCAAATCATTAGATTGTCAAATGCATTTATATACAATGTTATTTCTTGCATTCCCACAGTGTGTGACCAATGCTATACAGCTCTGATATCCTGCTTTCCAATGAAACTGTGGTGGAAACCAAACCCTTATAATAATGTTCACCCTTTTCTATCGCATGAGGTGCATTAAAGTCTTCTCACAAGAAACTAGAATGCCAACCATATCAAGTGCCTTTATAATATGGCATTTGATAAGTGCAAGCACCAAACCACCTGCACTTGCTCCATAACTTGCTACTACCTGTTTGAGAAAGAATATGGACAGAATGAGAGTCTTTTACCTCATTACTATGTGGCATCCATTGAAGCTTCTTGAGAATATGTTTTAGAAAGTAGCCATTCCAGCCTCTGCCTTGTGTGGTTGCTATGTGAGTGTGTGCACTTATGATAAGGCATTGGTGATAAATGACTGCACTATAAATAATAAATAAATATTGGCCCTGGGGATGGTAGCATGCCCCACATCAATATAACAAGCTAGGACCGGAGGCAGTTACAGCCATACCTCCGTGACTGAAGTACCACATTGTGCATGTGATATTATGACTTCTTGTACAGCACTTCTTTTCATCATGAATAAACATGACGGAATTAGGGCTAGCATTCCTGCAGGCCTTATCTCATGCATGCATGTGTGTGAACTCACTTAACATAAGTTCTCCTCATCTCTGCAGGCCCCATCTCATCAATTGTTCATGATAAGCTGCCTGCATAGGTTTCGCTCCATTGCTTATTAGATATGCTGGAGATACTGTGCACTAACTACTGTAATTGATGTAGTGCCCACTGGTTTGAGGTTGAGCTAGTGGCTAGTTACTGGTGAGTGGGTTAACAACAAAAGACTTAATCAAGGAAGCAGATTAACTGTATGATGCACATGTAATTAGATTTAAGGTTGTAGTAGTTGACTTGTATACACAAGCAATTGCTGCTTTATAGAACTGGTTATGTGGTTTAACTACCAGATAAAGGTACTCAATTATATGTAGACCTGGAGATTACAACAGTGAACATACAGTGCTATATAGCTAGGCCCAAATGACCCCTCCAAGTTTTACTCGAGCTCATACTGTCTAGGAGTTGAAGGTAGAGGGGCATCTATGAATTGCCTGGTGATACTGGATGTGGTGTTTGGCCATGGTATGTTCATCTTGAGAGCTCTTTATCTCGTGTGTTAATTTTCCTTTGAACATGTGGTAGTTGCTATAGGGAGGTTATACACACACTACCTTACATCCAACTTCTCCTACATGTGTGTGTATGCTGAAAAATATCTATATCTCTTGTTTGCTCTTAATGTGGTTGGTTATAGGCATTTCTCCCTTCTTTTCTTAAAGAATATCTTTGAAAATTATATCGTGTCTGTGGTTGAAATCAACACTTACCACTTGTGGACGGCTTTGCCTTGAGGCAAAGCATTGAGCCAGATGTACAGATGGCATGAAATGCTATACTTATTGCCAGCATTCCTGCTGTGCTGGACTAATGCTGTGTAACTGAGGCAACCTCATTGAAACTGTGGTGGAAACTCACACCACACAAATTAATTAGTTTGTCAAACTTAAAACTTGGATGTATGATTTGGGCATAGCTAGCAGTGTATGTTAACTGTTGTAATCTCCAGGTGTCCATATAATTAAATTAATTTGACAGTAAACCAGATAACCACTTCAGTGGCTAGACCTATAAAGCATAAACATTTTCTAGTTTGTGTATACAACTCCACTACTGCCACTTTAAATGTAATTACATGTGCATCATACAATTAATCTGCTTCCTTAAGCTTATTGTTGTTAACCACTCGCCACTGGCTAGGCACTAGCAACCTCAAACCATTGGGCACTAAATCACTTACAGGACTTGACGTGGACAGTCTGTTGGATATCTATGCAGTGAAGTCTATGCCAGCAGCTTATCATGCACAATTGATGAGATGGGGCCTGCAGAGAGAAGGAGAACTTATGTTCAGTGAGTTACACACACATGTATCAGATAAGGCCTGCAGGAATGCTAGCCCTAATTACTTCGTGTTTATTCGCGACGAAAAGAAGTGCTGTACAAGAAGTCATAATATCAAATGCACAATGTGACTTCAATCAGGGAGGTATGGCTATAACTGCCTCAGGTCTGACCTTGTTATGCTGATGTGGGGCGTGCTTTCATCCCCATGATCAAGGTTTTTAAATTTTTTAAAATATATTGCAGTGTAGTCCAGACATTTATCACCAATGGCTTATAATAAATGCACCCCACACTCACATAGTAAGCACACAAGACAGATGCTGGAATGCCTACTTTCTAAAACATTGTCTCAAGAAGCAAGGATGCCACATAGTAATGATGTAAAAGGGACTCTTAGTGTTTCCGTTCAAATGGGTAGTAGCAAGTCATGGTGCAAATGCAGGTGGTTTGATGCTTGCACTTATCAAATGCCATATATGTAAAGGCACTTGGTATGGTTGGCATTCTAGTAAGAAGACTTTAATGCACCTCATGCAATAGAAAAGTTTGAAACACAGGTGCAATTATTCATAACAGGCTTAACAAATATCAATCTTAAAAACCTGATGCAAGTATTTATAACAGGCTTATGTAATAGAAACCAGGTGCTAGTATTTATAACTGGCTTATGTAATATCAATCTTGGAGGGCCGATACCATAAACTAGTAGGTGATAAAAAACAAAAACCATTTTATAGCTCCATAGATTCTGCAACCTTCTTGTCGTGGACCTGATATATAGCCCAAAATAATATAGGTTTCTCTGTGTGCTCTGTTTTAATTCTAAAATATTTTTCATAGGTATAATGACTATACCCAAACTATACCCAAGTTACTGGAGCTAAAGTGGGAGTACTTCAAAACCTGAATACCGGATTTTGCAACAAGTCTAACTCCAGTTTGTCTAGCACTAGAGGCTAGAGGAAACCCTACTGCATACAACCAGATTTTTCATTAGTCAGTAAAACTTGAGTATGGGTTCACACGTGTTGGTTGACGATCAATTTTTTTTTAGTTTCCAACCACATAGACCATGTACTTAGGTTTTAGTCCCTGATAAAAACACTGCAGTATTGGCTATCCCTAGCCACTGGTGCTAATTTCAGCTGTCTAGCACTTGAGAAACGGAAGTTAGACTTGTTGTAATATAATGCTATCAGTTTCTGAAATTAGTAACTGTGGCAAGGCATCTCCACAAAATGAGTATTTATATTAGGCACTAAAATGTGTCAAGCTTGAGTGTTGAAAGTTATTTGAAGAAAATAATTTTCGGCACACAAGCTTGACTACATGTTAGTGCCTAATGAAATCACTCATTTTGTGGACTAGGCTTTCTCTTGCCACAGATAATGTTTTCAGCTGTCTAGCACTTTACAATCAGCAGCCGCAATTGCAGAGAATTAAGGCATGCAAGTGAAGGCTGTTGCACTGTATGTAGGCTAATTGCAGTTGCACTGTATGCAGGCTAATTGCAGTTGCACTGTATGCAGGCTAATTGCAGTTGCACTGTATGTAGGCTAAATGCAGTTGCACTGTATGAGGTGACGCTAATTGCAGTTGCACTGTATGCAGGCTAATTGCACTTGCACTTTATGTAGGCTAATTGCAGTTGCACTGAATGCAGGCTAATTGCAGTTGCACTGCATGTAGGCTAATTGCAGTTGCAGGTTAATTGCAGTTGCACTGTATGCAGGCTAATTGCAGTTGCACTGTATGTAGGCTAATTGCAGTTGCAGGTTAATTCCAGTTGCACTGTATGTAGGCTAATTGCAGTTGCACTTATGTGCAGTTGCACTGAAATTATAAGTAGTGTCTCATTGTAATTAGTGATGATTGCATAATTAGACACCTTGGTGACTGGGACTGTGTGTTGATGTGTTCATGTGACTGAGCTAGTGTGGACTGAGTTGTCGAGTTGTTGCAAGTGTCTTGCCAGATATACAAACTTTGAATCCTAAGAGATCTGTTGATTCTTACATTGGTAGCAGAGAATGGTTGAGCATCACATCAGTATAGCCAAGCCTTTTGCAAGCGGTGATGTAGGGGAATTTCAGAGATGAGATATGCTGTTCAGCTACCGATGGGAGAATTCAACAAGGGCATGCAAACTCCCGACCCTCTTGGAAGGGGAAGCATTGGCAGTATGGCTTGAACTCAGCCAGGAACACAAGGGTATTATGCAATGGCCAAAAAGGAAATTGCGACTGCCCTTAACCTAATGGAGTTCGTGTTGTTGGAAAACTTTTACAAACATAAGCTGCAACCGGAAGAAGTGTTGTCCGTGTTTGTTCATGAAGTTAAGAAGTTGCTAGATTAAGCCATGCTGACATTAGAGAAAGATGCCCGCAATCAGTTATTCCACCAGTTTGTAGCAGGACTACCAGATAGTATGTGGCGGCAACTGAGAGCAACAAGAGAACTAACTACACTGGAGGCTGCTGTGTTGAAGGCTCGATTAGTAATGCCACTTAATGACCCAAGTCGAAGTGTTGCAGCTGTTTCAGAGATGCCCAACGAGGTAGTTTTGCTCAAGGACCAGATCGTCCTATTAACGGAACAAGTAAATGCTTTGTCAACATCATTTATGCCACCAGCAGGAACCACGTCGCCCGATGAACAAGCAACATCACCATCGACCAAAACTCTGTTTTGAATGCAACCAAACAGGACCTTACTGTGTGATTGCCCTCTTTGCAATCAGAGTGGCCCAGATGCTCGATGTTTTATGTGTGGAAAAGCCAGACATCTGACAATAAACTACTACCAGGGAAAGAAGCAAGGGATTGTCTCTCAGGGGAAACAGGCGCCCCTATCCCCAATGAGCCTCACGACCTGAGTGTCATGACTGTAACAGCTGTTAAATCCAAGGTAGCTGCTACAATGGGGAGGTTAGGTGAGGTAGAAGTAGAGATGATGTTGGACTCTGGATCATCTGTATCACTGATGTGAAAGGAGGTTCTCACCCATGCGAAGGGAGTTATCCACATCGATGGCCCAACACAACTACGACTGATGATGGCATCAGGACAACAGTTGCGCCATGTCTGTGTTCCTACACAACACATTGGTGCACTACAAGTCAAACACAATGTTGTTGTAGTGGATACTTTAGTATCAACTGTAATTCTGGGGGTAGATTTCCTATGCAAACATGGTGTGTTCCTTGATTTTACGAAACCATCAGTAATGGTCCGTAATACTACTGCAGCATCAGCAATAAATGAGAAGGTGGCCCCTATTCTACCGATATAGGAAGCTGCATAGAAAATAGAGGGTAAAGCACGTTTATTGCAGAAATTGAACGGCCGGAACAGATGTAGTAGAGGAATGTGCTGTCACGATGTATCACAAACCAACAAGATTTGAATTGCCTGAGTGTCCTAGGTCTATTCTTGCAGAAGTTGTATAGGAATTCCAAGCCTTATTCCAAACAACACCAGCAGGTGTAACAAAGAGGCTGCCTTGCACTTTATACCCACAAAGGGCAATCCTATGAAAGTCCTGCCACTTCGCATACCAGCACATTATCGAGAGGAAATAGAAAACTTACTTCACACTATTCTAGGGCAGGGCGTAATTGAAGAAAGTTCTTACCCTTGGATGGCACCAGCGGTGTTTGTTCCAAAGAAGTCGTGTGATATCAGGCTCTGTGTTGATTATAGAGAACTTAAAAAAAGAATACCACAAAAGATCCTTACCCTCTACCCATACCTCCCTATTCTCAACATTGGACTTACAGAGTGGGTACTGGCAGCTACCAGTAAATCCTAATGACCTTGAAAAATTAACATTTTTCCCAGGGCCCAGAATATGTCTGTTCCAGTTTAAATGAATGCCATTTGGATTGACTGGAGCACCTTGCTCCTTTCAATCTCATGGATAAAGTGTTAAGAGGTTTTCCCTTTGTGACAATCTATTTGGACGATATTTTTGTACACTCCCCGGATGAAAAAGCACATTGTGCTAACCTATAAGAAGTCTTTGAACGTCCGCTGGCTGCTGGCCTTACACTATGAGGGAAGAAATGCCACATCAGACCGCTTACAGTTGGATATCTAGGCCACACTTTTACAGGAATAGGCATGTTCCCAGATCCACAGAAGATCCAAACAGTATTACAAATACCATTACCAAGTGACGTTAAAGCGGTCCGGCACTTCATTGGTCTTGCATTCTAATATTGGAGATTATATACCCAAGTCTTCCGATATTGCAGCACCACTCAATACTTTGACAAAGAAAGGCACACCATTCTCTTGGAACCACTGAAAGATATCGTTCAACACCCTGAAGGAACATCTGATCAGTGCTCCCATCTTGGCATATCCCTGTTTTGATCAGTTCTCCCCAGAATTCAATCTGCAAACATATGCAAGTGCTGTTGGTATTGGTGCGGTGTTTGAACAGGACGGACATGTCATTGTGTATGCCAGTCGTACATTAACATTGTCAGAGCAGTAGTACAGTGTAATCCAGAGAGAATGTTTGGCAATCATATACACAGTGAAGCAATTCCTTCTTGGACGACGTTTCAAACTCTTTACAGACATGCATAACCCATTGCAGTAGCTTTCAGCAGAAAAAATGGAGGGTATGCTCTGTCGTTGGGCACCGGCCCTTCAAGAGTATAATTTGCAAGTTGTGTAATGAAAAGGCTCGCTCAACACTAATGCAGATGCACTTTCACAATTGGAAAGTCTTCTTTGTGCTCTCACATGAGCTCTTCCTCATTATTCCACCACTGAACTGCGAGAAGCACAACAAGCTGATAATATTATCTCAAAAGTGTTACAAGCTGAACCAGGAGTGTCAAGTCCTCCTCGTGGTCGAGAGTGGGGCAGTTATCCTTGGCACACATATGTGAACCTGTGGGGTCAGCTTAGAGTTATAGGTGGCATACTCTGCAGATGCTATATACCCAATCCTATGTGCAATGCTCTAACTGTGACTGTCCTTCCACTAAGAATGCACAAACAAGCTCTCATGCGTAATCATGACATTTCAGCTGCAGGACATCAAGTGCATGGAGAACTCAGCGATTACGGCAGGAGGCTTACTGGGTGCATATGGCAGGGGACGTACAGCAGTACTGTAGAGAGTGTGTAAAGTGTCAACAGAGCTCACAATGCCCCAACTGGCACCTTTGCAAATGTTCCCATTAGCAAGCCTTGGGAAATGCTAGCTGTTGATGTGTTAGGAGTTCCCATCTCCCGCAATAACAATCGCTATCTATCTACTAGTGATTCAAGTCTATTTCACAAAGTGTGGAGAAGCAATACCCATGCCAGATCAGACAGCAAACTGTATCACAAGGGAACTGATAAAGTTTTCTCTTACATTTGGCCACCCTGCAATCTTGCACTCAGATCAAGTAAAAGCACAGTCCTTGCACGAACATTGGAAGCATTTAGGATAAACAAGTCTAGAACTACGGCACATCATCCTCAAGGAGATGGAATGATCGAGTGATTTAACCGTACACTTCTGCAACTTTTACGAAGCTAGGCAAGATGACTGGGGAAACTTCTACCACTGGTTCTATATGCCTATCGCACATCCATCCATTCATCTACTCTCTCCACTCTGTTTCTCTTAATGTATGGAGGAAACCACTCTAACGTATCTCTCACCAAGTCAGCTGCACTTGATGCTCAGATATATCCTTAGAACCTGCAGGCAAAAATAGTAGAACTCAAGAAATTTTGTGGAAGCAAACCTTGCATCTGCTGCACACTCGAAAAAGTGAACATACGATCAACACTCAAGCACTCCTCAATTTTCACTAGGTGACACTGTTTGGCTCTCTGTATCCACTGCTGGAAAGTTGGAACCTCAATGGGAAGGAGGTTGGGTGGTGAAATCTATCAAGAGCTCGTTCAATTTTTAAGGATAGCAACCAATGCAGAATTGCGCATGTCAACCGTCTAGACATAGAATTCAACAAGACATTTCTGAGGCTCAAGATAGTGACACAACAACCACACCATGCGAACGATCTTGGAACCCACCTGGAGTTGACTACATCACAATCCTCCCACCTACTGAAATGCCACTTAGACGTTATCCCCATAAGCCATAAGAACGTTATTGAAACCTGAAGCTCGGGACGAGCTTTTATAAAGTTGGAGCGTATGCAGGCTAATTGCAGTTGCACTGTATGCAGGCTAATTGCAGTTACCAAGGTATGCAGGATAATTGCAGTTGCACTGTATGTAGGCTAATTGTAGGGCAAGGTATGCAGCAGTTGCAGGATAATTGCGGTTGCCAAGGTATGCAGGCTAATTGCAGTTGCACTGTATGCACAGTTGCACTGTATGAGGTTAATTGCAGTTACACTGTATGTAGGCTAATTGCAGTTGCAATAATTTATGCAAGCTAATTGCAGTTGCACTGAAATTATAAGTAGTGACTCATTGTAATTAGTGATGATTGGATAATTAATAATGATAGACACCTTGGTGACTGGGACTGGTGTTCATGTGACCGAGCTAGTGTGGACTGAGTTGTTGAGTTGTTGCAAGTGTCTTGGCAGATATACAAACTTTGAATCCTAAGAGATCTGTTGATTCTTACATTGGTAGCAGAGAATGGTTGAGCATCACATCAGTATAGCCAAGCCTTTTGCAAGCAGTAATGTAGGGGAATGGTTTCAGAGATATGAGATATGCTGTTAAGCTAACCGATGGGAAGATGCAACAAGGGCATGCAAACTCCCGACCCTCTTGGAAGGAGAAGCATTGGCAGTATGGCTTGAACTCAGCCTGGAACACAAGGGGATTATGCAATGGCCCAAAAGGAAATTGCGACTTCCCTTAGCCTAATGGAGTTCGTGTTGTTGGAGGAAAACTTTCACAAACATAAGCTGCAACAGGAAGAAGTGTTGTCTGTGTTTGTTCATGAAGTTAAGAAGTTGCTAGCAATGCTGTCATTAGAGAAAGATGCCCGCAAATGAGTTATTACACCAGTTTGTAGCAGGACTACCAGATAGTGTGGGTCGGCAACTGAGAGCAACAGGAGAACTACTACACTGGAGGCTGCTGTGTTGATGAAGGCTCGATTAGTAATGCCACTTGATGACCCAAGTTGAAGTGTTGTAGCTCTTTCAGAGATGCCCAACAAAGTAGTTTTGCTCAAGGATCAGATCACCCTATTAACGGAATACGTAAATGCTCATTTATGCCACCAGCAGGAACACATCGCCCGATGAACAAGCAAAAGCACTTTCGACCAAAACTCTGTTTTGAATGCAACCGAACAGGACACTTGCAGCATGATTGCCCTCTTCACAATCAGAATTTCCCAGACACTCGATGTTTTATGTGTGGAAAAGCTGGACATCTGACAAGAGACTACTACCAGGGAAACGAGCAAGGGATGTCTGTCAGGGGCAACAGGCGTCCCTATCCCAAATAAGCCCTCACCACCTGAATATTATGACTGTATCAGCTGTTAAATCCAAGGTAGCTGCTACAATGGGGAGGTTAGGTGAGGTAGAAGTAGAGATGATGTTGGACTCTGGAGCATCCGTATCACTGATGTGCAAGGATATTCTCACCCATGCAAAGAGAGTTATCCACATCGAAGGCCCAACAAAACTACGACTGACGGCGGCATCAGGACAACAGCTGCCTATACTGAGCCATGTCTGTGTTCCCATACACATTGGTGAACTACAAGTCAAACATAATATTGTTGTAGTGGATACTATAGTATCACCTGTAATTCTGGGGGTAGATTTCCTATTCAAACATGGTGTTGTCCTTGATTTTACGAAACCATCAGTAATAAATGAGAAGGTAGCCCGTGTTCTACCGATATATGAAGCTGCATAGAAAATAGAGGGTAAAGCACGTTTATTGCAGAAATTGAATGGCCGGGAACAGATGTAGTGGAGGAATGTGCTGTCACGATGTATTTGAATTGCCTGAGTGTCCTAGGTCTATATTTGCAGAAGCTGTATAGGAATTCCAAGCCTTATTCCAAATAATGCCAGGTGTAACAAAGGCTGCCTTGCACTTTATACCCACAAAGGGCAATCCTATCAAAGTCCTGCCACGTCACATAACAGCACATTATTTAGAGGAAATACTTCACGCTATGTTAGAGCCGGGCATATCTAGCCCTTGGATGGCACCAGTGGTGTTTGTTCTAAACAAGTCGTGTGATATCAGGCTCTGTGTTGATTATAGAGAACTTAAAAAAAAAGTACTACAAAAGATCCTTACCCACTACCCTTACCTGATGAAGTTCAGGACTGGTTGTAAGGCTTGACCCTATTCTCAACATTGGACTTACAGAGTGGGTATTGGCAGCTATCAGTAAATCCTAATGAACATGAAAAATCAGCATTTTGCCCAGGACCCGGAATGGGTCTGTTCCAGTTTAAACGAATGCCATTTGAATTGACTGGAGCACCTTGTTCCTTTCAACGTCTCATGGGTAAAGTGTTAAGAGGTCTTCCCTTTGTGACAATCTATTTGGACAATATTTTTGTGCACTCCCTGGAGAAAAAGCACATTGTGCTAACCTATTAGAAGTCTTTGAATGTCTGCTGGCTGCTGGCCATACACTATGAGTGAAGAAATGCCACATCAGACTCCTTACAGTTGGATATCTAGGCCACACTTGTACAGGAATAAGCATGTCCTCAGATCCACAGAAGATCCAAACAGTATTAAAAATTCCATTACCAAGTGACATCAAAGCGGTCCACCACTTCATTGGGCTCGCATTCTATTACCGGAGATATATACCCAAGTTTCCGATATTGCAGCACTGATCAATGCTTTGACAAAGAAGGGCACACTATTCTCTTGGGACCACTGAAAGATATCGTCCAATACCTTGAAGGAAACATCTGATCAGTGCTCCTATCTTGGCATGTCCCTGTTTTGATCAGTTCGCCCCAGAATTCAATCTGCAAGTGCTGTTGGTATTGGAGCGGTGTTTGAACAGGAAGGACATGTCATTGCGTATGCCAGTCGTACATTAACACAGTCAGAGCAGCAGTACAGTGTAATCCAGAGAGAATGGGCAATTGTATATGCAGTGAAGCTATTTCATCATTACCTTCTTGGACGACAACTCTTTACAGACATTAATACCCCATTGCAGTAGCTTTCAGCACAAAAGATGGAGGGTATGCTCTGTCATTGCAAGTTGTGTATTGAAAAGGCTCGCTCAACACCAATGCAGATGCACTCTCATGTTTGTAAAGTCTTCCTTGTGCTCTCACACGAGCTCTTCCTCATTTTCCACCACTGAACTGCGAGAAGCACAACAAGCTGATAATATTATCTCAAAAGTGTTACAAGCTGAACCAGGAGTGTCAAGTCCTCCTCGTGGTCGAGAGTGGGGCCGTTATCCTTGGCACACATATGTGAACCAGTGGGTTCAGCTTAGAGTTATCGGTGGTATAATCTGCAGATGCTATATACCCAATCCTGTGTGCAATGCTCTAACTGTGCCTGTCCTTCCACTAAGAATGCAGAAACAAGATCTCAGTGTAATCATGACATTTCAGCTGCAGGATATCAGGGTGCAGGGAGAACTCTTCAGCGACTATGGCAGGAGGCTTAGTGGGTGTGTATTGCAGGGGACGTACAGCAGTACTGTAGAGATTGTGTAAATGCCAACAGTCAAAGCTCACAATGCCCCAACGGACACCTTTGACAAATGTTCCCATTGGCAAGCCTTGGGAAATGCTAGCTATTGATTTGTTAGAAGTTCACATCTCCCGCAATAACAACCGCTATCTGCTAGTGATTCAAGTCTATTTTACAGAGTGTGGAGAAGCAATACCCATGCCAGATCAGACAGCAAACTGTATCACAAGGGAACTGATAAAGTTTTCTCTACATTTGGCTAGCCTGCAATCTTGCACTCAGATCAAGGATGTAATTTTGAAAGCACAGTCCTTGCACGAACATTGGAAGCATTTGGGATAAAGAAGTCCAGAATTACGGCACATCGTCCTCAATGAGATGGAATGATCGAGCGATTTAACCGTACACTTCTGCAACTTTTACGAAGGTATGTAGAGAAACAAGATCACTGGGAAAAACTTCTACCACTGGTTCTATATGCCTATCGCACATCCATCCACTCATCTACTCTCTCCACTCCGGTTCTCTTGATGTATGGAAGAAACCACAAGGTATCTCTCGCCACATTTGATGCTCAGATATACCCTGAGAATCTGCATGCAAGATTGGCAGAACTCAGAGATTTTGTGGAAGCAAACCTTGCATCTGCTGCACACTTGCAAAAGTGCACATACGACCAACAATTTGCAGTATGTGACACTGTTTGGCTCTCTGTACCCACTGCTAGTTTGAACCTCGATGGGAAGAAGGTTGGGTGGTGAAATCAATCAAGTGCTCGCTCAATTTTTAAATTCAGGATAGCAACCGATGCAGAATTGCGCATGTCAACCGTCTAGACATAGAATTCATACAGACATTTCTAAGGCTCAAGATAGTGACACAGCAACCACACCATGTGCGATCATGGAACCCACCTGGAGTTGACCACATCACAATCCTCCCACCTACTGAAAAACCACTTAGATGTTATCCCCAAAGGCCACCAGAGTGTTATGGAACTTAAAGCTCGGGATTAGCTTTTATAAAGGGGGAGCGTATGCAGGCTAATTACAGTTGCACTGAAATTGTAATTAGTGACTCATTGTAATTAGTGATGTTTGCATAATTATAATGATAGACACCTTGGTGACTGTGGACTGGAATATATACATATATGGATGTGTTGATGTGATCATGTGACTGAGCTATTGTGGACCGAATTGTTGATTTTATAAGTGTCTGTCAGATATACAAACTTTGAATCCTAACTTATATCTGTTGATTCTTACACAAGTTTCGAGGTCCCTAAATTTGGCTGCATGTAACTTTGGCCTGCTTACACCCTTGCAGCATTTTTGGTATCAAAAGACAGCACACAGAGATTTAGTCCATCTCTCAATTTCAAGTGAGATGTACAGAATCTATGGGTGCTTCCAAGTCATAATCACAAGTTTTTTGAGCACTCCTTATTGGGAGGTATATACAAACTTCTCATACATGATGTACATGGACTTGATGGCTGAAAATAAACTGTTTCTCTATGTTCTTGCTTGGTCTTAATGTTATTGAGTGACTATATAGACACTATTCTATCCTTTTTTAACTTCCCGTACGGATATCTTCAAATGACATCATCTCAGTAAGGTCTGTGGGCAGAAGTGAACACTTATAACTTGTGGCAGATTTCTCATGAGGTAAAATGTCAAGTCAGTTACACAGTCGGTGTGGAATGTTGCACTTATTGCCTACATTCCTGCTGTACTTAACTAATTCTGTGTAGCTGAGGCATCTTGTTACCAAAGAACTGTGGTAGAAACCTTCCCTTCCAAATCATTAGATTGTCAAATGCATTTATATACTGTGGAGGATAGCAAAGATAGAAGAAACTTTATTACGAACAATCACCAAAACAACGATCTCGTGATGTGTATCTCATCACGCAATCATGATGACGTAACAATGTAAATCAAACAAACACAGTTCGCGACACTACCGCCACATAACCCCCCCCCCCAGAACTGTGGATATAGTTAATCACAAATTAGCCTTTGGGGAGTCTTGATGAGATGACCTTTGGTTGAAATCCTTCTTGGCTCATTAGCAGTAGGGTTGTATGTCTTGCAGATTGGAGAGAAATCCTTTTTCTTCTTTGGTCCTCCTCCTGGCCTTGGCACCTTTAGCTCTAACGGCTGCTCATAGTCCACATGTGCCTGGTTCAGCCGGTCTATAGACACATGCTCCTCTTTGCCATATTTGTCCAACACAAATGTCTTGGGGCCGGCTTCAAGCACCTTGTAGGGTCCTTCATAAGGGCGAATCAAAGGTGGACGATGTGCATCCCTGCGGACAAAAACAAACTTGGCTGACTGCAGACTGTCTGGTGAGTGATGTGTTATCTTGGCATGGCAAGATGTGGTATGAGGTACCAGCTTCTGTACAATGTCTCTGATGTGCTGTGGCATAGGGAAAGCCCTTGTCTGAGATGGAATAATTAACTCTCCAGGCAATGTGAGAGGAGTACCATAAACTAACTCAGCGGTGGAGCAATTCAGGTCCTCCTTGGGAGCCGTTCTGATACCCAGCAGTAACCCATGGTAGTTCATCTACCCAGTTTGGTCCCTTAAGTCTAGCCTTCAGAGATGACTTCATGTGTCTATGAAATCTTTCTACTAGGCCGTTGGCCTGCGGGTGACATGCAGTGGTGCGATGAATTTGGGTGCCAAGTAGTTGTGCGATAGCTGACCACAGCTCTGAAGTAAACTGAGGGCCCCTATCCGATGTAATGTCAGTTGGTAATCCAAATCTTGTGATCCAATTAGAGATGAGAGCTCTAGTACAGGTTATAGCAGTGGAATTATCCATTGGAATCGCCTCTGGCCACCTTGTTGTCCTGTCTACCATGGTAAACAGGTATGTGTATCCTTGCGATAAGGGTAGGGGTCCGACAATGTCGACATTGATGTGGTCAAATCTCTTGTCTGGAACTTTGAAATCTGCTAGAGGTGCTCGGATATGCTGTTGGATCTTAGAGGCCTGACAAGCAATGCAAGACCTTGCCCAGGATGTGATCTGTTTACTGATGCCATGCCACACAAAGCGGTCCATGATGATGCGACGTGTGGTACGTATAGAAGGGTGTGAGAGGCCATGGATCAGCTCAAAAATCTTTCTGCGCCAGGGTTGGGGAATAATAGGCCGTGCCTTGCCAGTGGACGTATCGCACAACAGAGTGATTTTGGATGGTCCCAGAGCTATGTCTTCTAGTTTAAGGCCCGTAATAGCTGTCCTGTATGCTTTGGTTTCAATGTCCTGAGCTTGTGCCTTAGCAATTTCGAAGTAGTCTATGAGAGGTAGTACTGCATCGACGGAGGTCACAGTTGTCCTCGAAAGTGCATCTGCAACCTTGTTCTGTTTCCCTTCTATGTGTCTGACATCTGTCGTAAACTCTGAAATATAGGCCAGATGGCGTTGCTGCCTGGAAGACCAAGGATCTGTGGCCTTGGCAAAAGCGAATGTTAATGGCTTGTGGTCAGTAAAGGCAACAAATGGTCTTCCCTCAAGAAAGTAACGGAAATGTCGAATTGCCAAATAGAGTGCTAGCAGCTCTCTGTCAAAAGCACTGTATTTGAGTTCAGGTGCCCTCAACTGTTTACTGAAAAATGCTATTGGCTTCCAGGTACCTTCTGACCACTGTTCCAACACTGCTCCCACAGCGATGGCCGATGCATCAACAGTGAGTGCCACTGGTGCCCTCTGTGTGGGATGATGGAGGAGGACTGCCCTTGCCAGTGCCTGTTTTGCCCCCTGAAAAGCCTGGATCATGCCTGCCGTCCAAGTTAGGGTTCTTGGTTTACCTGCCAAGGCTTGATAAAGGGGTCGCATGATCTGTGCAGCTGCCGGGCCGAAACGATTGTAAAAATTTATCATTCCCACGAATTCTTGCAGCCCTTTGACTGTTGTTGGTTGAGCAAAGTTGCTAATGGCGTCCACTTTGATGGGGAGTGGTACGGAACCAGTTGATGAGATCCTGTGGCCAAGGAAGTCCAATTGCCTTTGTCCAAACAAACATTTCGAGGTATTGATGACAAGGCCATATTCCAAGAGACGATCAAACATATGGGTGAGGTGTTGTGCATGTTCTCTTTCCGTCGTGCTTGCCACCAGGATATCATCCAAATACACAAAGAGAAAATTGAGGCCTCCACATGCCATGTCCATAAGGCGCTGAAATGCTTGTGCAGCATTTTTTAACCCAAAAGGCATACGGAGGAATTCATAAAGGCCGAATGGTGTGATGACCGCAGTTTTGGGGATGTCCTCTTTCGAAACAGGTATTTGGTTGTATCCCCGGACTAGGTCTATTTTGAAAAAATCTTGCAACCTGAGAGGTGAGCCGAAAAATCCTGAATATGCGGAACCGGATATCTGTCAGGTGTTGTGGCATCATTGAGGCAACGGTAGTCACCACAAGGTCTCCAGCCAGCTGGAGCTTTGGGAACCATGTGTAATGGGGAAGACCATGGGCTGGATGACTTTCTGACGATTCCCATATCCTCCATCTTTCTGAACTCATCTTTTGCAATTCTGAGCTTGTCTGGTGCCAGACGACGTGCCCTTGCGTGAGTGGGTGGTCCCTTAGTAGGGATGTAATGCTCTACACCATGTTTTACCGTGGGGGTTGAAAATTCTGGTCTGGAAATCTGAGGGTACTGCGCCAGAAGTTTATGGTACTTGTTGGTGCTTGTTGCAATTGATCCCAGTTCAGGTGCAGTGACCGTCGAGATGGTCAGTGGAATGCTTGAAAACGTCTCAGCATCCACCAATCTCTTACCCTTGAGATCCACCAGTAGGCTGTGAGCCTGGAGAAAATCTGCACCCAGCAGTGGGTGAGCGACATCCGCAATTGTGAAACTCCATTGAAAGTTTCTTTGGTTGAAGCTGAGAGGAACCATGCGGGTTCCATAAGTTTTGATGTTGGTGCCATTGGCAGCCACAAGCAAGTGAGTTAGTGTGTGATTGAGGCGATCAAAATGCGATGCCGGAATTACGCTTATTTGAGCTCCCGTGTCCACCAGATACTGCTGTCCTGATTTTTGTTCGGTGAGAAAAAATAGGTTGCTTTTATCGCCGGCCGAAGCAGTGTTTACTGTCGGCCGGCTTGTCCATTTCCCTGATATGCACATGGGGGGGGGGGGTGCACTTGTTTGCCTTATTTCCAAATTTCTTGTGGTAGAAACAGAGGGGAGGTTTGCTTGCTTTCTGGACAATTTTATGGATCGTAGGCATAGTTGTAAAAGATGTATGTGCCTGCTGCTTGGCCACCCAAAGGGCATCAGCTTTCCTTGCCAGAGCCCTCGGATCCTCGAACCTGTCATTGGCTAACTGTATGCGAAGGTCTTCCGGTAGCTGTTCTAGAAACGCAAACTCAAAAAGGAAACAGGAATGGTGGCCATCAGCAAGTGCCATCATTTCATCCATTAGCTGTGATGGCTTCCTGTCACCTAATCCACCCATGTTCCAAATTCTTGCTGCTCTCTCATGGCGGGACAGGCCAAATGTGCCAGTAAGTCTTTCCTTGATGCCTTGATACTTGTTTTCAACAGGTGGGCTCTGAAGTAGGTCCAAAATTCTTTGGGCAGTATCCTGATCCAACGCTGCCACCACATAGTAAAACTTTGTGTCATCTGCTACGATGTTTCTAATCGCAAACTGGGCTTCTGCTTGGGCAAATCAGACTGCTGGTTGGGAGGTCCAGAAAGTCGGCAATTTCACTGCAACTGCCATGATTTAGCTTTGTTTGTAGTCAAATGTGCGATTTGACCATCGGGGTCACCAATGTGGAGGATAGCAAAGAGAGAAGAAACTTTATTACGAACAATCACCAAAACAACGATCTCGTGATGTGTATCTCATCACGCAATCATGATGACGTAACAATGTAAATCAAACAAACACAGTTCGCGACACTACCGCCACAATACAATGTTATTTCTTGCATTCCCACTGTGTGTGACCAATGCTATACAGCTCTGATATCCTGCTTTCCAATGAAACTGTGGTGGAAACCAAACCCTTATAATAATGTTCACCTTTTTCTATCGCATGAGGTGCATTAAAGTCTTCTCACAACAAACTAGAATGCCAACCATATCAAGTGCCTTTATAATATGGCATTTGATAAGTGCAAGCACCAAACCACCTGCACTTGCTCCATGACTTGCTACTACCTGTTTGAGAAAGAATATGGACAGAATGAGAGTCTTTTACCTCATTACTATGTGGCATCCATTGAAGCTTCTTGAGAATATGTTTTAGAAAGTAGCATCTGCCTTGTGTGGTTGCTATGTGAGTGTGTGCACTTCTGATAAGGCATTGGTGATAAATGACTGCACTATAAATAATAAATAAATATTGGCCCTGGGGATGGTAGCATGCCCCACATCAACATAACAAGCTAGGACCTGAGGCAGTTACAGCCATACCTCCCTGACTGAAGTACCACATTGTGCATGTGATATTATGACTTCTTGTACAGCACTTCTTTTCATCATGAAGGAATTAGGGCTAGCATTCCTGCAGGCCTTATCTCATGCATGTGTGTGAACTCACTGAACATACGTTTTCTCCTCATCTCTGCAGGCCCCATCTCATCAATTGTTCATGATAAGCTGCCTGCATATACTTCACTCCATTGCTTATTAGGTATGCTGGAGATACTGTGCACTAACTACTGTAAGTGATATAGTGCCCACTGGTTGAGGTTGAGCTAGTGGCTAGTTAGTGGTGAGTGGGTTAACAACAAAAGACTTAATTAAGGAAGCAGATTAACTGTATGATGCACATGTAATTAGATTTAAGGTTGTAGTAGTTGACTTGTATACACAAGCAATTGGTGCTTTATAGAACTGGTTATGTGGTTTAACTACCAGATAAAGGTACTCAATTATATGTAGACCTGGAGATTACAACAGTGAACATACAGTGCTATATAGCTAGGCCCAAATGACACCTCCAAGTTTTACTCGAGCTCATACTGTCTAGGAGTTGAAGGTAGAGGGGCATCTATGAATTGCCTGGAGACATTGGATGTGGTGTTTGGCCATGGTATGTTGTTCATGTTGAGAGCTCTTTATCTCGTGTGTTAATTTTGAACATGTGGTAGTTTGCTATAGGGAGGTTATACACACACTACCTTACATCCAACTTCTCCTACATCCATGTGTATGCTGAAAAATATCTATATCTCTTGTTTGCTCTTAATGTGGTTGGTTATAGGCATTTCTCCCTTCTTTTCTTAGAGAATGAAAATTATATCATGTCTGTGGTTGAAATCAACACTTACCACTTGTGGACAGCTTTGCCTTGAGGCAAAGCATTGAGCCTGATGTACAGATGGCATGAAATGCTATACTTATTGCCAGCATTTCTGCTGTGCTGGACTAATGCTGTATAACTGAGATAACCTCATTGAAACTGTGGTGGAAACTCACACCCCACAAATTAGTTTGTCGAACTTAAAACTTGAATGTATGATTTGGGCATAGCTAGCAGTGTATTATGTTAACTGTTGTAATCTCCGGGTGTCCATATAATTAAATTTATTTGACAGTAAACCAGATAAACACTTCTGTGGTTCATAAAGCATCAACATTTTCTAGTTGGTGTATACAACTCCACTACTGCCATTTTAAATGTAATTACATGTGCATCATACAATTAATCTGCTTCCTTAAGCTTATTGTGATAACGCTCGCCACTAAAGGCACTAGCTTAACCTCAAACAATTCAGCACTAAATCACTTATAGGAGTTGTAGTATACAGTCTGTTGGATATCTCATAAACTATGCAGTGAAGTCTATGCCAGCAGCTTATCATGCACAATTGATGAGATGGGGCCTGCAGAGAGAAGGAGAACTTATGTTCAGTGAGTTACACACACATGTATGAGATAAGGCCTGCAGGAATGCTAGCCCTAATTCCTTCGTGTTTATTCGTGATGAAAAGAAGTGCTGTACAAGAAGTCATAATATCACATGCACAATGTGACTTCAATCAGGGAGGTATGGCTCTAACTGCCTCAGGTCTGACCTTGTTATTCTGACATGCTTTCATCCCCATGATTAATGTTTTTTTAATATTGCAGTGTAGTCCAGACATTTATCACCAATGGCTTATCATAAATGCACCCCACACTCACATAGTCAGCACACAAGGAATGCCTACTTTCTAAAACATTGTCTCAAGAAGCACATAGTAATGATGTAAAAGGGACTCTTATTGGGTGGTAGCAAGTCATGGTGCAAGTGCAGGTGGTTTGGTACTTTCACTTATCAAATGCCATATATGTAAAGGCACTTGGTATGGTTGGCATTCTAGTGAGAAGATTTTAATGCACCTCATGCAATAGAAACCCAGGTGCAATTATTTATAACAGGCTTAACAAATATCAATCTTAAAAACCCGATGCAAGTATTTATAACAGGCTTATGTAATAGAAACCAGGTGCTAGTATTTATAACTGGCTTATGTAATATCAATCTTGGAGGGCCGATACCATAAACTAGTAGATAAAAAACAAAAACATGTGGTTACCATTTATAGCTCCATAGATTCTGCAACCTTCTTGTCATGGACCTGATATATAGCTCAAAATAATAGGTTTCTCTGTGTGCTCTGTTTTAATTCTATAATATTTTTCATAGGTATAATGACTATACCCAAATTACGGGAGCTAAAGTGGGAGTACTTCAAAACTTGAATACCGGATTTTACAACAAGTCTAACTCCAGTTTATCTAGCACTAGAGGCTAGAGGAAACCCTACTGCATACAACGAGATTTTTCATTAGTCAGTAAAACCTGAGTATGGGTTCACACGTGTTGGTTGATGACTTAAAATTTCCAACCACACGCTAGACCATGTACTTAGGTTTTAGCGCCTGATAAAAACACTCACAGTTTGCAGGTATGGCTACCCCTAGCTGCACTTAAGAAATGGGAGTTAGGCTTGTTGTAAAATAATGCACTCAGTTTCTTAATTAGTATCTGTGGCAAACCCTTCTCTACAAAGTGAGTATTTATATTAGGAACTAAAATGTGCCTAAGTAGTTAAGCTTGAGTGTTGAAAGTTTTTTTAGTACCCAAGCTTGATAGCCATCATTCATTTTGTCGAGTAGGCTTTCTCTTGACACATATAAAGTTTTCACCTGTCTAGCACTTTACAATCAGTAGCCCCAATTGCAGAGAATTCAGGCATGCAGGTATAGAGGTCCCTAAATTTGGCTTCATGTAACTTTAGCCTGCTTATTTGTTACCAAAAGAGACCACACACAGATTTAGTCCATCTCTCAAGTTCAAGTGAGGTGTACAGAATCTATGGGTGCTTCAAAGTCATAATCACAAGTTTTAAGCACTCCTGAGTGGGTGGTATATACAAACTTCTCATACATGATGTACATGGACTTCATAGCTGAAAATAAACTGTTTCTCTATGTTCTCATTTGGTCTTAATGTTGTTGGCTCTATAGGCACTTTTCTATTCTATTTTAACTACCCGTATGCATAGCTTCAAATTACATCATCTCAGTAAGGTCTGGACTGGTTAGTACAACAGCTAGTGTGTTGCTTTATTTTCTTTTTCCAGAAACTAGTAGAAGACAGCTGGTGTTTTGCTAAGTGGAGAATTGGAGCTGTGACCCATGATTGCCTCAGCATGGTTGACTCGGAGAAAAATGACATCAAGCAGGAAGGCGAATGACAAGTCCGAGAGAGCAGACAGAATAGAGCGATGGGAGGAAATGGAGGTACTCCAAAGTGAGCAAGTCCAGGTGACTGACATGGAGGACACAAATACGGATATCAATGAGGGCTTGGCAAACCGTCAACCGTCAACGACAAGGACTACAACAGAATTCCCCAACCAACTGGATCCTATCCAGGAATTAATTCAGACTATGGAGGAGAGCAGAAGAATTGAACATAGAGAAGCGGAAGAACGACGAACCAGAGTATTCCATGAAATGCTGGAGATGCAACTCAAGTTTCAGCAAGAACACAAAGACGAAGTGTAGCATCGCCAGAAACACTTGGATGACAGCCGATAAGACAGAGATAGAAAAAGGAAGCTGGCAGATAAAATGGCTCTGTGGACGGACAAGGACCAGCCTGCATCCTACCTCCAAAAGTTTGAAGACATGCTCTCCACAGCAGGGATCAGCAAGGATGAATGAGCAAGCCACCTGTTACCTCTACTGATGGCAACTGTATCCATAGCTCACATGACATCTGTCTCGGAGGAGGCCAAGGTAGTACGATTTGTTGAAAATAGCCTTGCTGAAGGCGCTCAGACGTTCCAACGAAGCCTGCGAGCAAGGGTCTGGTCTTTCCGAAGGTAAGATCGCGATGCAGCTACAAACATTCTAAGAGAATTACTAAGTATGGCAGAGATGTTCATGGAAAACTGCTATACAATAAAAGAGGCAGCCCAGACAGTGTCAACAGGAAAATTTCTATCCCTCTATTCAATAGAGGATGCGAACTATGTCAGAGCAAGGAAACCCGAGACATTCCTGTATGTCACCAACTTCATGACAGAGCGACAAGCCATGAAGAATCAATTCTGCGACAGATGAATGCCCTACATGAAACCATGGGAGACTGGTCGAGGAATTCATGGGATGAAGACAGTTATCCCGGAAACTGGTACTCACGTTGCAATATCAACGAAGAAAGTAGGGAAGGACACCATAACCAGCAGTGCAGTGAGTCTATGGGTGGCCATTCTATGATAGCTCCCAGGGAAAGCCTCAAGATAGGTCTGGGGACAGAGTTAACTTTGTAACTACATGTTTTGGGCGTGGGAAGATAGGCCATAAACACCCTGATGCCCAGAGAAGCATAAGGTCAGATGTGTGAACATGTGAACAATTCTGGGGATTAGAGTGAAGTTAGGATGGAAAAACCCAGTGAAATGTCTGAGTCGATAATAGCAGCCATCAGACAACCAGATCTATATGTAGAGGGCAGGAGAATGCAGAATGTGCATAGATATGGGAGCAGACAGGACCGTAGTTAATGCAAACCTGGTAGGTAGAAATGTTACCTTGGAGGGGTTCAATGGATTCAATGCATGCCCGCCTTTAGCCAAGGTCTGGATAGTGTTAGGGAAGCACAGGTTACACCACATAGTAGCAGTAGTGGACAATGCCCCGGCATCTTTCCAAAGGATGATGGACACAGTCCTAGATGACATCCAAGATTTTAGTGGTGCATTTATAGACGATATTATGTAAAAAAAGACTAAGGAAGGTTGGACTAATTGCCAAGCTGGCAAAATGCCAGTGGGGGTCAGCATCCCTTACCTTTGGGACACACCGTGGGAAGAGGCAAGGTATCCACACCAGACCACAGGGTGGAAGCGACAAAAAAGGACGTACAATCCTTCCTCGGTACCACATGATACTATAGGAAATTTATCCCTAATTATGCCCACAAGTCAATAGAACTCACCAATAGGATGCGGAAGAGTGCAGCTAATGTTGTATGTTGGTCTATTGCTACGAATAAATAATTCTATCCGAGTGTCCTACCTTACCATCCCCACTCCCACAGACACATTTATCCTAAAGGCAGACACATCCACTAAGGGGATTGCTGATGTTCTGTGTGTGGTGAGGGAAGGAGAATAATTATCAGTGGAGTTCTACTCCAGGAAGCTGCGTTCAGCATAGACGAGGTACTCTGCCACAGAAATCGAATGTTTGGCCATCATACAAAGCCTCCAGCACTTTGGTATTTACCTGGTGGGGAAGCCCTTCACTGTTGAAACCGACTGCAAGGCTTTAACACATCTCCACTCTTCAACTCACCTCAATGGCACTGGGCATTACTGCTGCAACCTTATAATTTCACCACCCACTATTGTCCTGGCCGGAAGAATGGTAACACATTTTTTTTTCCTTTTCCAAAAACATGCTCAATAGCCACTGGCTAATGCAAAGAGCACACAATACACACAACACATGAAATACATTATGAATGTTATGAAATTGTTTGTATGTAATGTTTAAATAAGCTAAGAGAACGGGATTCCTTAATATTGTTCAGAAGAGCATTCCACTTACGAATGACAGAAGGGAAAAAAGATACATTAAAAGACTGAGTACGAGGGAAAATGAAAGTAAGGTTGAGGGGGTGGTATGATCTAATGTTGTAAGGTGGAGGAGGCTGATGTGCAGGCAATGAGGTTGGAAAGTCAATGTAATTATGCAAAAGCTTAAAGAGAAGTATAAGTTTAGAGTTGAGACGACGAGAGGAGAGTGTAGGGAGTTTTAGATTAGAACGTAAGAGGGAATAGTCAGAGGACCAGTCTTTAGAACAAATTTTGCATGCAAAGAATTGTATTTTTTGGATAGACATGGAGAGGTGCGCATATTGTGGGTCCCATAGAAAAGAACAGTATTCAAGGTTAGGTCTTATTAGAGAGGTGTATAGACGCAGAAGAGAAGAGGAGTCAGAGTGATGATAAAATTGTCGGTATAAGAGGCCTAAGAGACGACGAGACTTACTACAAATTAAGGATATGTGTTTAGACCAGGATAGTGTGGAAGATAAGAGAACACCCAGATACTTGAACTCGGAGACTAAATCAAGAGAGGAACCAAGTAGGTAGAGCGAGGGCAAAGTTTTGAAGATAGGATAGACTTTGTAAGTTATAAACATCCATTTTGATTTTGAAGAATTTAATGTAAGAAAGTTGGATGAGATCCAAGAGGAGACAGTAACACTGACGGACCCTCTCATCAGGTTTGGGATGGAGACCAGGAAGAAGACAACAACCTTTTCAAGGAGGGGGTGATGTCAGGCCTCAGCCCTGACTCGCTGCAGAGCAGCCCTGCAAAGAACGAACATTATAAATAGAATTTATAAATAGAGCTAGAACTCATGATCTCAGACTATCAACACATAAGACAACCAGAACTCATGATCTACGACTATTAACACATAGGACACAATCATGTAGATGTCTTGTTCAGTAATTCAACTACTCTCACACTGTTATCAACACCATAAGCTATGAAAGCCTGGCTGCAAGGGTATTTAAACCCCTCTGCAGTCCAGGCTTAGGCAGTCTCATCCTATCTTCATATTCTGCTAGTCGACTGTTGTTTTAATGCGAGTTACTAAAACTCTTTCGTCAAGTGTGGAGTTTAGCTGGAAGAAGTTAGGGAGAGACTCTGGTGGCAACAAATTACCAAGGTTGGTATCAGTTAGGCCTCTTGTGGTTGGAGACTCTAACAACAAGTATTTATAACGGGCTTATGTAATATCAATCTTGCAAACCCAGGTGCAAATATTTATAACAGGCTTATGTAATATCAATCTTGGGGGGCGATACCATAAACTAGTAGGTGATAAAAAACAAAAACTTGTGGTTACCATTTTATAGCCCCATAGATTCTGCAAACTTCTTGGTATGGACCTGATATATAGCTCAAAATATAGGTCTCTCTGTGTGCTCTATTTTAATTCTAAAATATATTTCATAGGTATAACTATACCCAAGTTACTGGAGCTAAAGTGGGAGTACCTCAAAACCTGAATACCGGATTTTGCAACACAGTTTCTAGCACTTAGTGACTAGAAAGCCCTTCTACATACAACGAGATTTTTCATTAGGCGGGTAAAACTTGAGTACCGGTTCACACGTGTTGGTTGAAGACCCAACCACGCACTAGACCATGTACTTAGGTTTTAGCGCCTGATAAAAACACTCACAGTTTGCAGGTATGGCTACCCCTAGTGCTAATTTCAGCTGTATAGCACTTGAGAAACGGAAGTTAGGCTTGTTGTAAAATAATGCACTCAGTTTCTGAAATTAGTATCTGTGGCAAGCCACACAAAATTAGTATTTATATTAGGGACTAAAATGTGCCTAGATAGTCAAGTTTGAGTTGTTGAAAGTTATTTGAAGAAATTATTTTTGGCACCCAAGCATGATTGCATTTTAGTGCCTAATGAAATAACTAATTTTGGAAAAAAGAAACCTTTTTCGCTCCATTTTGGACAGCGTCGCCGGGGTCGTCAATTGAAGTATTTATAATAGGCTTATGTAATATTAATCTTAGAAAAACCCATGTGCAAGTATTTATAACATGTTTATGAAAGTATTGCGCTTTTGAATAAGCCTTTGGCTGGTTTCTCTTGAAAATAATAAAAAATTAACCAAGCACTCTAACGACGCATAATAGGGGTGCTTGCACTCACAACAAGGAGGTACAGGTGCACCCGCGACAACCCTAAAGACTGGAAGTCAAGATCCGAAACCACACCCATACACTCACAAACCATCTCTAAGAAGGACTCACATCATGCCTGTTGTATTGGTAGACACTCCTTAATGCATGACTGATCCTCTGATTACTTGCTAGCACCCGTAGAGAAATCCTTACCAATTTTACCAATTTAACCATCATTGGGTAATGGTCGTCACCTAGTAATGGTCGTCATATGAGTGTTTTTTATTATGACATCATTGAAGCTACACCACAAGCGTACCCCACCCCACCAGAGGGAAAGTGACACCATGTAAAACAGATGTGCTAACCACGCCCATGGATGCCAGGGGGACCCAACAGTATAAAAATAAACGCTATGTTCATTTGCTGTATTTTGCATTGAGAAAGGCCCACCACTAGGCCGAAATTTTGCATTTCTACCATCTTTGCCATCTGCCGTTGCCTAATTTGCCTTCAGGCTTCAGGCATAATTCTCCCTATGGCTTTGAAGGCCCCCTTCAGGTCTGTGAGCGGGGCCCATCCGAGCATGTGCTCAAAATCAAAACCCTAGTCATAGTCCTGGCCCTAGCATCTGCCTTGTGTGGTCACTATGTGAGTGTGTGCATGTATGATGAATTTTTGTGCTGACGATCCTTTTAATAGAGGTAACTTAATTGCCATTCTGCAGCTTTTTTAGGAAATGGGAACATCAGTCTTCACATATTAACCAAACAAAATGCACTTGAACCAGCACAAAATATCATAATTCTCATATATGCATATGTCTGTAGCATAAGGGAACACCTAACACAACAGACTAGAGATAACAACTTAGCCGGCAATGTTGTTGGTGATGAGCTCACTGATCATCATGCTAACCAATAAACTTTCTCCATGTTTAAGATTTATGTGGATTTAACTTGGTTTAAAAAATCCACATATATACCAGGTAATATATATTTTATCGAGAGCCAATTCTTCTACTATTCCCAACAAGATCCTGGATTCTGCACTCATTTTCCTGGCTATTGGAATATAACAAAATGATGTGCAAGTATGCGGTCATTTTGCAAGTATTGTTATTCCAGATCGCAAATGGACAAGCCCAAAATCAAGGACAATATCTTTGCTTATATACACACTCACCACTTTAATTATGTATTGCTACTTCATGCCAACTTCAAGGGGGAATCTAAGCCATGCTATCGGAAAAGCACCTTTTTAAAAATGTACAGAGCTCCGTAGATTCTGCACACTTAGATATAACCATGCCAAAGTTATTGTGACGTCATTCGAAAGCACGCAGAATTGTCTGCAAAATCTTTGAAAATGAATGACAATGGCCTAACACAGGATGGAGTGACCCCCTTTCTCATCGATGATCAGTGAAGAGGCAGTTCATTTCAGCATAAATAGTACTAGATTCAGTGAGGGGAATAAAGCATCTGTGACTGGAGTAGTTATGTCAAGATATTAATTGTGACCACCTGGGGATGAAGTGTAGGTTGTTACAGTACCTAATCCTGGGATTCACTGTATCCTAGTTCTCATGACCTCCGGTCACCAAATACTAAGATAGTGTGACCCAGGGAGTCACTGTATCCTAGTATGTAAATATCAATAGCGGCATAATTATAGTGATTTTCTTGCAGGGAATGGAAGTGAATTTTCACCACTAAAGCTGATTGGCTTCACATATTTTCCTGATCCATTTCAATAACCTCTGGTCATGTGGAATGATAAACAAAGGTACCACAGTCATTTTGCTAACCAATTACCATGTCAACAATAGAACATCGCTAGCTAAGAGTCAGTAATGACCTTATACTACTCTCTGTCTAATACAAATCACAGCAGTTGCCATTGACAGGATGAATTTGGAATTATAGTTTTACATATGAAAGATCATCTAATTACATACTGACTAGTCTATTTAGAAAACATCTTATCCCTCTTCCTTAAAAATGCCTGGCAGTTGGGATTAGGGACATTTCAAATGAAACTGATTGGGCATATGATCCAGTACCTTGAAAGCATGCTCCTCCACAAGCAACACAATGTCCATCTTGCATCAGGAGCTAGAACAATAATATTTTGATATCACATTCCATGCAGCTGTGGAAAAGTCTATTACATTGGAGAACAGAGGAGGTTGGAGACCAGAGTAAAAGTAACACGTGGATGCATACAGAGAGGAAAACCAAAAAGGTCTGCCATTGGTGCAACTACTACCACTCAATCTTGTTGTGAGAAGACTTCAAGTGGAGGGATTTTCTTGTGAAGGAAGCTCTGCACATCCACCTCAAACCCAAGGATCAGAGCTTCAGCAGAGATGTAGGGCTTGGTTGCTGGATTTCAACTATCAAGACTATGCGCACAACGACACCCACTATTCATCGAAGCCATGGCAGAATTTCATACATCACCCTGATGAAGACTAAACCATTGATATTGGACAAATACAGTAATACTTTGGTTAGAAAGAGCAAGGAAAATATCTGTTAATATAATTATGGCATTTATGGTTTTGTTGTTTTAATTATCCACCAATTCTCCAGACTTTGGTAACTGCATCATATCAAATGCCAGAAAGCAGTTGACTTCGGCTTAAAATGGTGAGCCTAATAAAATCTGGGTAACTATTGTTATCACAGTCATTATGGTGATACTGACCATCTTTAGTGGGCAATCAACAATTGTTTGAGCTTATGACAATTTCCAAAACAAGCAATAAACAATACTCTTCTCAATAATCAATTTGAAATATTTCACTTAATGTTTTAGCTAGATGGTCTATAGTCGAAACGTGAAGTGAGAAAATTTAAGTTGATTATTAAGAAAATCATTGTATACATTATGTCAACTGAGAGTTTGTTGAGGGGAATACTCTTATTTTGAATCTCAGTCAATAGACCAAAACCAACCTATGTAGCTAGCAAAATAAGCATTTTCATAATAAAGTGTGTAGAATGGGAAATCCTAGCTACTCGGTGGAACTTGCTATTTTCTCTTTCACATTTATTGTTTATGACAATGTGGAATAGTGATGTGTTGATGTAGAAAATTATGTTACCAATACAAAGAGCTGATGGAGCCAGAAGATATCACAAGTCTCCAGAGAGATTTGTTACCAGTCTCCAGAGGGTCTAACTACAATCTCTATATAAAGTCAGCTATGGCCAAGCTAAACTCTGGCAGAAGTAGCAAGTGGACACCGCTAGTGGAGTCCCTAGTTGCTGATGGTAGAGGTGTCCCTCGTTGACTCGAGCTCACTACTTCATAAGGACGAAGATAAAATGTTTGCCCAGGAAGGTGGGGATCACTGAATATTAGTAACCAGGGTGGGTGGTAAGCACGGGTCACTAGGATTAGTTGACTGGGGGTCACCAAATACTGAGGGTCACCAGATCCTCCGACGCCAATTCACAACATGATGCAAGTCAATCGGTTGCTGCGTGCGCTCTGTCCTCCAGTCCGTTGCGCTCATATTGTGAACTGACAGGAACTGATATGAAAATGCATGAGTAGGCTAATACTTTGTGTCCAATCCATTGCATCGGACCAATCAGAATTCTAGAACAGGTCACGTGTTGAACTTTACACTATTTCCATGTCTCTAGAATCGACTACTGGTCGGTAACGGCTAGAAGCTATAAAGATCTTAGAGCCATAGAAAATGTCTGGCAGGAAGTGGCTATCCAGCTAACCAGTTAGCTATTTACCAGCTATAAAAATATTTCAGCTAGTAATTCTTTTTCTGCACTTCCTCCTGCTAGCCAATTGCAAAAGAAAATCCAGTCATCCCACTGTGATTACTGCCGTCCATTGTAGTCACCAAAGTTCAAATGCAGCAGACTCTAACAAAAATATTGTGAAGCATGCAGTAGAATGGAATGGTTTGCACAATGCGAATGGATTCACCGGAAAGGACATCATGTGAACCAGCCTAGTCCAATAAATCTCATTCAAAAAGGAGAAGAGCAACAACAGAATAAAAACTAAACAGTAAATACTCATGGTGTGCTTGCATGAGGCAGGATAATTTTTCTCTCTTATTTGAAACCCCCCCCTCCCCCCAAAAGAAGAGAATTCATTAAATTTTACAGGTAAAATGAACACTTATGTTATAGTGTTGGTCTTTGACTTGATAATGGTTCTTTGTTTACACAGTTTAAAAATGTTTTTTTGTCTTGTTTCTAATTAATACATA
This sequence comes from Cladorhizidae sp. MBARI D1340-BT2, assembly GCA_028752905.1. Classification (NCBI taxonomy): domain Eukaryota; kingdom Metazoa; phylum Porifera; class Demospongiae; order Poecilosclerida; family Cladorhizidae; species Cladorhizidae sp. MBARI D1340-BT2. The sequence goes on along the minus strand of JAQNBH010000018.1, from coordinate 2,991,972 downwards.
TATAGTCAAGCATTAACCAACAACAAGAAGTTATTGGGTATAACGCAAGAACCATTTACCCAGGTAGATACATATACAATTCATACATGATAAGTGGATGCCCAATTTTGTTGAAGATAAGCTACTTAAAGTGCCAATGAAGTCCTTTTACCATGTTTATTACTAAGTGGACAACACACTTAATAATTCATGCATCATAATTAGTTGCTTGCTTTGTTGAAGATTAGTTACTTGTGTCATTTGATGATGTTTACTTTTTTTCTGTTTTGCAACCGGACTAGTGCTGAATAGAGAACCAGATTATTACTGAATAGAGAGTCAGTGCAAAGCATTTCGAGTCTTTTAGTAGTAAAAGAATACATTACAATGACCTTCTCAATAATCTACTTGAATAGCATCTAGTCGAAAAGTTGGGAGAGAGTAAAAATTAAGGTCAATGTAATTGAATTTTACTCTTCCGACGTTTCGACTATATAGATGCGCTTTATCTGGAATAATGAGACGTTAGACTTGCATGAGCTTGTTATATACCGGTAGCTAGCTATTCACCACATGATGCAAACCACAACCTGGCACATGTCCAGCATGTGAACTGTACATGAACTGGATGTGAAATATAAATAATAATATAAAATAAAGATGATAATAATAGTAATAATGTAAATGAAATAAAGAACAAAATAATGTATAATATTAAACAAATAAAAATTCAAAATAAAATTAATAAGTAATTATCTTCCTTTCTGCAATTAGATGTAACTACAGATGAAAGGTTGATGAAGGCTTGTGGATAACCATTTAGCATGTGAACTTTACGTGAACCGGATGTGAAATATATTCAAATGATGTTCTTCCTTCCAGAGGTCCTCCCTCTAAGTCACTACTCTTCTGGCTCTATCATACAAGCTCTTCACCACTCCACTTCTGACATGGATATAGAGGATGATCTGATCTATAATCAAGATACCAATGTGTGTGGTTTTCCCCCCTGTAAACTGTTGCAGTTAGCCTTCCATCTTCCTTTCTGTGTAGGTGGCAATCCAGAAATGGCAACCATCTGTCTACGTCAAGTTCTATAACACTTTATGGATGGATCGATGTTGTTCAGATGGTCCAACAACTCCTGCTCTCTTCCGTTCTTCACTATGCAGAAGGTATCATCCACATATCTCTTCCAAAACCTTGGCTTCAGGAGGGCAGTTGTGAGTGATAATTCCTCAAAGAATTCCATGGTAAAGGTTAGCTACAACTGCAGACACTGGAGAGCCCATTTCTGCACCCTCTTTCTGCTTGTAGTATTTTTCTTGATACCTGAAGTACGTGGATTTTTGGTACAACTCAAACAGTTCAGAAATCCTGTTGGCACGAAGTAGTCCTTTCTCATGCAATCTCTCATCTTTAGTAATATAGTAGTAGTAGTAGTAATAACAACAACAACAATAACAACAATAATATTAGTAGTGGTGATGATGAAGATAATAATTAAATTACCATGCCCCAGAGTGCCCAGGCTAGAGTGTGGCCAGTTCCCTCTCTGCACTGCCATAGAGAGACTCTGCAAGGAGTTCTGGTGTTAATTATATATAAAAAAAGATTTGAATATAATCTGTTGTTGTAATGAACAGAAGCTTATTTAATCTAGTGTTGCTCAAAATAATAATACATAAGAGGGAGGGACGAGTTGCTGGACTTTACACACACACACACAAATTTGATTACCAATTCACAACAGAACCAGGAAGTCAGATGCATCAAATGACCAAATGCAATGATATTCATTAACCACACCAATTAGTCCCCACCATTTAATCAAGTAGTCCTCAGAAAAGAAATCCTATATCAGTTGGCCCAGCGCCTTCCATCCAAACCATAAAAATTAAAGGTCGACTGTGCAACCTTACCAATAACAATATGTCAAATGTCCTTCTAATAATATCAACTAAGACAAGAATTTCACATTAGAAAAAAATTGTGAGCAAAAATGCTATCTATCTGCATAAACTAAATGGTTTCTTGATTGGACAAGGAGTTCATTTTGCAAGGAGCACTGGAAAGACTTGTCTCTGTCTTCCTTATACCTGTGGACACACAAAAATAGCAATATAATTATTATATGATATAGCCACAGCCACCTTTAAATTTACATGTCTGAACCTCGCCAACTCCAATTATGAATTCCATCCTCACAATTATATTATGAACTTCTGTTATGTGCCAAAAAGGCCACTCAATGGGTGTGGTTTCTTTGTGTCCTTGTTTTAATACAGGCTTGTGACTTATGAGCAGTGTATCACATATACTTGGTGTGTTCTAATCACAGATGATAAGGTCTTGACAAAATGAGCGGTGTTGGTATGCTACAGGAAGTGCTATAATAGGATTTATAAAGTGATAATCTCACAAACTCTTGACACAATCCGGACACAGCAAGCCATAGGCTATATAGCTTGCAAACAACAGCAGAGAGAAAGGTTAGACAGAGGTCACTAGATCTTTAGCAACTACTCTTCAAGTTTCGATAAGTATGTGAACAGTATGACTGCATTTGAAGGCTCCTTTAGAAATAATTTGATACATGAGAATAATCACAGTATACAAAAACTGTCTTTACTAAACAAACAACTACATCGTTAAAAAAAGAAAAAAAGAGAAGAAAGGAAACAAGAGGATACCCTATGTTGACATAACAAGTTAGATGACCCTTTACCATTTATACACCAACCCTATTAATTAATTATAGATGGTAAAGGGTCATCTGATTTGTTGTGGTCGACATGGTACAGCCTTTATTTTAACAGCTATTTTCCACACTTAAGGTATTGTTGTTTTTTTGCTTGTTTGTTTGTTGTTTCTGCGTGTGCCTTTTCTGCGTGTGCCAAGCAGAGTAGGACTACACGGAGTTCTACAACAATATCCAACTCGGAGCTTATTGTTGTTGGACAGGCACATATCTGGATATGCTATGTTTAATTGATGTTGGCAGTAGCCATCATGTTGTCCATTACACAGCAAATACCATATCATATTGCTATTGTTGATTATATCCATGTAGCTAACCAGTCTTCATCAAGGAGTAGATAAGTGTTGCACAGTAGAATTCCGCAATATTTTTGATAGAGGATGAAGCCATAGACTTTTTTTTTACATGGTAATGATTGCCTTGGCGTAATAATTCCACAAAGAGCATAACTGAGTACAGATCATTTGTTGTGCTAATAAAACTGTCATGTGTGTGGTTGATTGCATCACTGACCAAACTGGAAGTTCCTTACCAACTGCTTTATTCTGCGATTGAGAAACAGAGAAATCATGCATTGGAACAGTTAGAATCTTCTTGTGCACAAGTTGTGGGACCGAGAAAATATATATAAACAAAAGAGATCCTTGAGATTCAATTTCTATATAGGTGTTTTTTACTCTATAGTATTTGGTAGAAGGATTGAATAACCTTTTTAAAGTTAATATTGGCTGAAGAGCTAAGAAGCTGTTGATATAAATTTTAGCTGAAATTTAGCTTTGTAATTTGCACTCTGATAAGGATCAACTAGCTAATCTACCAATCTTCACAGATGAAATAGCTCATTACCAGAGTATATATAATGTGGGTATGGCCTAACCACCCTTGGTTTGACTGGTTAAAATACTAATTCTATCCCATATATTTGATATGAACAACCTAATCAACCTTGCAAGCAATCTAAGCATATTTAAGCCAAAGCAAAATACCTTCTCTAATTGATACTCACTGCTATCATTCAACGAAGTCTTAAACTACTAAAGCCATAGTTGCTAGAAAGTGAACATTTTATTGTGAACTTAAAAACTTTTCCCTATAGGATCTAGGCCAGCAAAGGTAGGTAGCATCTAATGTCTGGTAGATAGTCTACTACTATCACTGCTTCAATAGTATTACTACTCCTACTACTGCTACATTTCTACTACTGCTACTACTACTACTACTACAACTACCACTACTATCACTACTACTATTACTATTGTTACTATTTTACTACATACTACAGTGGTGTAGGAAGATGCTTTGATAAAGGGGGGCTCTACTTTAGGTTGAGTGTAAAAGTTAGTAATACACATGAAGAACTTTTTTAGCAAATAAAAACATTCAACATTTTCCAAAATATTTAATTCGCCTCGAGTTAATAGAAACAAAATCGTTCGCAATCATAGACAAGTCCAGTGCATCGGTTCTTGATGTGTGCACATACAACAGAAAGAGGTTGTTAAGTCTGCAATCACTCATTGAACTTCTTAAGAAAGTCTTAATTCTCCGAAGAGATGAAAACGACCTTTCAGCTGTAGCTGTAGTGACCGGGAATGTCAAGTAGATTTTAAGAAGTTTGTAAACCTCACTTAGCATTGCTTTGAAAATATTATTCTTATTCATGGCTTCTGCAATAGTTCTAACATTGGTTACTTTTTTTACTAGCTGGTTTCTTACACAACTCGTCTTGATCATGTCACTAACGAGTGAAAGCTGAGTTTTTAGGCGATCTTGATCAACGTCATTGTCCAAATAACTCTGGAGAACAGGTGGAATTGAGTCTATTACCTCTCCATTTCCAGCCCTGAGAAGAAGCACTTCAATCTCCTTAATCGTGTGAAGATCTGGCTGGTCAAACCTCTTTTCAACCTCACCAGCTGCTAATTCAAGTGTTTCAAAGAATGCATGGCGATATTTTTCTTTTGGATCATGATACTGGTGGGCAGCTTCTCCTTCATCAAACCTTCTCGGGATCTTTCTACGTCGAGGAAGGCAAGGTTCCTCTGTTAAGTCACTGCTATCCTGGCAAACTCTATCGTAAAAAGTGTTGAAATGGCTTTCGTTTCGAAGCGACTTTAAATGAGTGATGAGTAATTGAGCACCTCCAACTGCCTCTTGAATAGTTATGTCCTTTGCTTGCAAATTTATTGATAGCTGTTCAGAAGCAGAGAACACTAAGTAGGCAAGCTTCAAGGAGAAAAAGGTATCAAATTTTTCCATTCGTACCAACAATCCACTTGCCTTAGCTGCATACTCATCATGTCCTTGCTGAATTTCTTGCAAGGCTCTCTCCAAAATTTGGTAATAACGGATTATGCTGTCGATAGATGTGTGCCTAATTGTCCATCGGGTGGGACACAACATTCTTAGAGATGGGGTAGTGTCACCACTATGCATTCCTACTTCCTTTCTCAATGAATCAAAAAGCGACAACCTTTTAGGAGAGAATCTGATGAGTTGGATAAGGTTATACATGAAGTCCATAACATTTCGTACCAAATTGCAATTGCTAGTGACTTCCTTTAAGCACAGATTTAGATTATGAGCTAAGCAGTGCACATACAGTGCCTGACTTGCTTCCTTCTTCACCAATGCCTGAACACCATTCCTGATACCACTCATGTTGGCTGCACCATCGAATGCTTGGCCACGACACTGGGAAAGTGGGAGAGAGGATTATGAGGATGTCTTTGATTGCTCCAAAAATTGTTGCAGATTTTGTGTTAGGCAGTTGAATTAGGCCAAGTGTGTCTTCATGTACTGTAAAAACTTCATCTACCCAACGAATGGAAAGAGACATTTGCTCATGATGGGATACATCTGTAGCTTCATCTGCCAATATCGAAAACCACAAGGAGTTCTTTATCTCGGCAAGGAGTTGCTTTAGCACAGATTGACCCATCAACGTGATCAATTCATTAACAATTGTGGGAGAAATGTACTCCTTTCTACGAATCCATGTAGTCATTTCAGGGCAGCATTGAGCTTGAAGCAACAGAAGCTGATATAGATTTCCCTCAAATGATTGCAAATCTTCATTGTGTCCACGAAGCGGCAACCCTTGCCGGGAAAGGTACTTTATGCAAGAAAGTAGATTCATCAACATTTTCCTGTGATGCCTTTGATCGGATTCAAACTGAGCACATAGTTGAGCATCTATTCCAGTTGCTGCAGATTTGGTAGCTGCTATTTTTAACACAGCCTCTCTGTGCATGACACTAGCCTCGTGATCACGAAATTTTTCCAGAGCTTTCTTCAAATTTGTAAAGCCATCATCCACAAATGCAGATTTATAATGCTTTGGGAAGGTCAAGATACCTAGAGATTTAGCACTGCGACAAGTACTACAATATATTTTAAAGGTTGTAGAACAGACACTTATCCAAGGAAAACTCTTGTACCCAACTCGGCTGAATATGTCTTAGATATGATTTCTTGCCACTCCCTTTGCTTTGATGGGCCAAGTCTAAAGGGTGTTGTGGAGTAGAAGGATCAGAACAGCATTGGCATTGGCAGCAACTTTCATATGATAACTCCTGGCTTTGGCAGGTAGAAGCCTCAGCATTGCCACTTGTATCTGTAGACCTTGCCATACCTATATTGAAGGGTAAAAAAATATGCATGGTCACTGAGTAAGACCTTATAGCTAGCTAGCAGAAACCTTGGTGGCTCAGTCAGCAGTAAAGCCTGAGCATAAGCTTACTCTCAGTCTTCACAAATAAATCAATATCTCTAGATCCTGAGAAAATACTATCTATGATAGGTAGTATTTTCTCAGGATCTAGAGATATTATCTCATTGACTTAGCTACGCAGCGAACAGCTAAAGCAACCTATTACCGAGTCTATTCTTATTCTTATATAAAATATCTATTGTATAGTCACAGATCTGAAAATTCACCTACCCGAAGCTTCCATTCTTCTGGGTTTAAAGTTTAGCAGTGTCTGCTGAGAGCGTCTGTGATGCATCTTCAGTCAAAATAAGTACGGTCCACTGAATATAACTAACTGCGTGCACGAGGCAATACAGAACCTATTTAACGCACTCCTACTTTACTTAATTTCGACTGAATATAAAGGGGAGCCGCAGCCCCCCCAGCCCCCCTGGTTCCTACGCCACTGTACTACTACTATTACTACTAAATATATCTCTACTATACTTGTACTACTACTGCTATAATAAATTATTATTTTTATTGTTGTTGTTGTTGTTATTGTTGATTATCATCATAATCATCACTTTTATACCATGAGTTGGAATATAATAATTATGGTCAAGTATATCTAGTTGGTATTATGCACTCTCACCTTCACATGCTTCCTTGCAGCTTGCCCTTGTTTTGAAACGGTTGTCATTACCGCCACATCCTCCATAGGTGAACTCTTCACACTTGCCAGATTGAACATTGTAGAAAAAGTTTGGAAAGGATCCTTTGCATGGTCCAGTGACTTTAGGCAGAGAACATCTGGTTGTTCTATCCAGACAGTGGACTTCAATACGCAGGTAGAGGTAGGATTGCTACAATTGACCACATCATGAGTAGGCTAATACTTTGTGTCCAATCTCTATATAAAGTCAGCTATGGCCAAGCTAAACTCTGGCAGAAGTAGCAAGTGGACACCTCTAGTGGAGTCCCTAGTTGCTGATGGTAGAGGTGTCCCTCGTCGACTCGAGCTCGCTACTTCATAAGGACGAGGATAAAATGTTCGCCCAGGAAGGTGGGGATCACTGAATATTAGTGACCAGGGTGGGGGGTAAGGAGGGGTCACTAGGATTAGTTGACTGGGGGTCACCAAATACTGAGGGTCACCAGATCCTCCGACGCCAATTCACAACATGATGCAAGTCAATCGGTTGCTGCGTGCGCTCTGTCCTCCAGTCCGTTGCGCTCATATTGTGAACTGACAGGAACTGATATGAAAATGCATGAGTAGGCTAATACTTTGTGTCCAATCCATTGCATCGGACCAATCAGAATTCTAGAACAGGTCACGTGTTGAACTTACACTATTTCCATGTCTCTAGAATCGACCACTGGTCGGTAACGGCTAGAAGCTATAAAGATCTTAGAGCCATAGAAAATGTCTGGCAGGAAGTGGCTATCCAGCTAACCAGTTAGCTATTTACCAGCTATAAAAATATTTCAGCTAGTAATTCTTTTTCTGCACTTCCTCCTGCTAGCCAATTGCAAAAGAAAATCCAGTCATCCCACTGTGATTACTGCCGTCCATTGTAGTCACCAAAGTTCAAATGCAGCAGACTCTAACAAAAATATTGTGAAGCATGCAGTAGAATGGAATGGTTTGCACAATGCGAACGGATTCACCGGAAAGGACATCATGTGAACCAGCCTAGTCCAATACATCTCATTCAAAAAGGAGAAGAGCAACAACAGAATAAAAACTAAACAGTAAATACGCTTGCATGAGGCAGGATATTTTTTCTCTCTTATTTGAAACCCCCCCCCCCCCCCCCCCCCCCCCCCCCCCCAAAGAAGAGAATTCATTAAATTTTACAGGTAAAATGAACACTTATGTTATAGTGTTGGTCTTTGACTTGATAATGGTTCTTTGTTTACACAGTTTAAAAATGTTTTTTTGTCTTGTTTCTAATTAATACATATATAGTCAAGCATTAACCAACAACAAGAAGTTATTTATAACGCAAGAACCATTTACCCAGGTAGATACATATACAATTCATACATGATAAGTGGATGCCCAATTTTGTTGAAGATAAGCTACTTAAAGTGCCAATGAAGTCCTTTTACCATGTTTATTACTAAGTGGACAACACACTTAATAATTCATGCATCATAATTAGTTGCTTGCTTTGTTGAAGATTAGTTACTTGTGTCATTTGATGACCTTTACTTTTTTTTCTGTTTTGCAACCGGACTAGTGCTGAATAGAGAACCAGATTATTACTGAATAGAGAGTCAGTGCAAAGCATTTCGAGTCTTTTAGTAGTATACCGGTAGCTAGCTATTCACCACATGATACAAACCACAACCTGGCACATGTCCAGCATGTGAACTGTACATGAACTGGATGTGAAATATAAATAATAATATAAAATAAAGATGATAATAATAAGTAATAATGTAAATGAAATAAAGAACAAAATAATGTATAATATTAAACAAATAAAAATTCAAAATAAAATTAATAAGTAATTATCTTCCTTTCTGCAATTAGATGTAACTACAGATGAAAGGTTGATGAAGGCTTGTGGATAACCATTTAGCATGTGAACCGGATGTGAAATATATTCAAATGATGTTCTTCCTTCCAGAGGTCCTCCCTCTAAGTCACTACTCTTCTGGCTCTATCATACAAGCTCTTCACCACTCCACTTCTGACATGGATATAGATGATGATCTGATCTATAATCAAGATACCAATGTGTGTGGTTTTTTCCCCTGTAAACTGTTGCAGTTAGCCTTCCATCTTCCTTTCTGTGTAGGTGGCAATCCAGAAATGGCAACCATCTGTCTACGTCAAGTTCTATAACACTTTATGGATGGATCGATGTTGTTCAGATGGTCCAACAACTCCTGCTCTCTTCCGTTCTTCACTATGCAGAAGGTATCATCCACATATCTCTTCCAAAACCTTGGCTTCAGGAGGGCAGTTGTGAGTGATAATTCCTCAAAGAATTCCATGGTAAAGGTTAGCTACAACTGCAGACACTGGAGAGCCCATTTCTGCACCCTCTTTCTGCTTGTAGTATTTTTCTTGATACCTGAAGTACGTGGATTTTTGGTACAACTCAAACAGTTCAGAAATCCTGTTGGCACGAAGTAGTCCTTTCTCATGCAATCTCTCATCTTTAGTAATATAGTAGTAGTAGTAGTAATAACAACAACAACAATAACAACAATAATATTAGTAGTGGTGATGATGAAGATAATAATTAAATTACCATGCCCCAGAGTGCCCAGGCAAGAGTGTGGCCAGTTCCCTCTCTGCACTGCCATAGAGAGACTCTGCAAGGAGTTCTGGTGTTAATTATATATAAAAAAAGATTTGAATATAATCTGTTGTTGTAATGAACAGAAGCTTATTTAATCTAGTGTTGCTCAAAATAATAATACATAAGAGGGAGGGACGAGTTGCTGGACTTTACACACACACACACACAAATTTGATTACCAATTCACAACAGAACCAGGAAGTCAGATGCATCAAATGACCAAATGCAATGATATTCATGAACCACACCAATTAGTCCCCACCATTTAATCAAGTAGTCCTCAGAAAAGAAATCCTATATCAGTTGGCCCAGCGCCTTCCATCCAAACCATAAAAATTAAAGGTCGACTGTGCAACCTTACCAATAACAATATGTCAAATGTCCTTCTAATAATATCAACTAAGACAAGAATTTCACATTAGAAAAAAATTGTGAGCAAAAATGCTATCTATCTGCATAAACTAAATGGTTTCTTGATTGGACAAGGAGTTCATTTTGCAAGGAGCACTGGAAAGACTTGTCTCTGTCTTCCTTATACCTGTGGACACACAAAAATAGCAATATATTATATGATATAGCCACAGCCACCTTTAAATTTACATGTCTGAACCTCGCCAACTCCAATTATGAATTCCATCCTCACAATTATATTATGAACTTCTGTTATGTGCCAAAAAGGCCACTCAATGGGTGTGGTTTCTTTGTGTCCTTGTTTTAATACAGGCTTGTGACTTATGAGCAGTGTATCACATATACTTGGTGTGTTCTAATCACAGATGATAAGGTCTTGACAAAATGAGCGGTGTTGGTATGCTACAGGAAGTGCTATAATAGGATTTATAAAGTGATAATCTCACAAACTCTTGACACAATCAGGACACAGCAAGCCATAGGCTATATAGCTTGCAAACAACAGCAGAGAGAAAGGTTAGACAGAGGTCACTAGATCTTTAGCAACTACTCTTCAAGTTTCGATAAGTATGTGAACAGTATGACTGCATTTGAAGGCTCCTTTAGAAATAATTTGATACATGAGAATAATCACAGTATACAAAAACTGTCTTTACTAAACAAACAACTACATCGTTAAAAAAAGAAAAAAAGAGAAGAAAGGAAACAAGAGCATACCCTATGTTGACATAACAAGTTAGATGACCCTTTACCATTTATACACCAACCCTATTAATTAATTATAGATGGTAAAGGGTCATCTGATTTCTTGTGGTCGACATGGTACAGCCTTTATTTTAACAGCTATTTTCCACACTTAAGGTATTGTTGTTTTTTTGCTTGTTTGTTTGTTGTTTCTGCGTGTGCCTTTTCTGCGTGTGCCAAGCAGAGTAGGACTACACGGAGTTCTACAACAATATCCAACTCGGAGCTTATTGTTGTTGGACAGGCACATATCTGGATATGCTATGTTTAATTGATGTTGGCAGTAGCCATCATGTTGTCCATTACACAGCAAATACCATATCATATTGCTATTGTTGATTATATCCATGTAGCTAACCAGTCTTCATCAAGGAGTAGATAAGTGTTGCACAGTAGAATTCCGCAATATTTTTGATAGAGGATGAAGCCATAGACTTTTTTTTATACATGGTAATGATTGCCTTGGCGTAATAATTCCACAAAGAGCATAACTGAGTACAGATCATTTGTTGTGCTTATAAAACTGTCATGTGTGTGGTTGATTGCATCACTGACCAAACTGGAAGTTCCTTACCAACTGCTTTATTCTGCGATTGAGAAACAGAGAAATCATGCATTGGAACAGTTAGAATCTTCTTGTGCACAAGTTGTGGGACCGAGAAAATATATATAAACAAAAGAGATCCTTGAGATTCAATTTCTAGGTGTTTTTTACTCTATAGTATTTGGTAGAAGGATTGAATAACCTTTTTAAAGTTAATATTGGCTGAAGAGCTAAGAAGCTGTTGATATAAATTTTAGCTGAAATTTAGCTTTGTAATTTGCACTCTGATAAGGATCAACTAGCTAATCTACCAATCTTCACAGATGAAATAGCTCATTACCAGAGTATATATAATGTGGGTATGGCCTAACCATCCTTGGTTTGACTGGTTAAAATACTAATTCTATCCTATATATTTGATATGAACAACCTAATCAACCTTGCAAGCAATCTAAGCATATTTAAGCCAAAGCAAAATACCTTCTCTAATTGATACTCACTGCTATCATTCAACGAAGTCTTAAACTACTAAAGTCATAGTTGCTAGAAAGTGAACATTTTATTGTGAACTTAAAAACTTTTCCCTATAGGATCTAGGCCAGCAAAGGTAGGTAGCATCTAATGTCTGGTAGATAGTCTACTACTATCACTGCTTCAATAGTATTACTACTCCTACTACTGCTACATTTCTACTACTGCTACTACTACTACTACTACAACTACCACTACTATCACTACTACTATTACTATTGTTACTATTTTACTACATACTACTACTATTACTACTAAATATATCTCTACTATACTTGTACTACTACTGCTATAATAAATTATTATTTTTATTGTTGTTGTTGTTGTTATTGTTGATTATCATCATAATCATCACTTTTATACCATGAGTTGGAATATAATAATTATGGTCAAGTATATCTAGTTGGTATTATGCACTCTCACCTTCACATGCTTCCTTGCAGCTTGCCCTTGTTTTGAAACGGTTGTCATTACCGACACATCCTCCATAGGTGAACTCTTCACACTTGCCAGATTGAACATTGTAGAAAAAGTTTGGAAAGGATCCTTTGCATGGTCCAGTGACTTTAGGCAGAGAACATCTGGTTGTTCTATCCAGACAGTGGACTTCAATACGCAGGTAGAGGTAGGATTGCTACAATTGACCACATCATGAGTAGGCTAATACTTTGTGTCCAATCTCTATATAAAGTCAGCTATGGCCAAGCTAAACTCTGGCAGAAGTAGCAAGTGGACACCTCTAGTGGAGTCCCTAGTTGCTGATGGTAGAGGTGTCCCTCGTCGACTCGAGCTCGCTACTTCATAAGGACGAGGATAAAATGTTCGCCCAGGAAGGTGGGGATCACTGAATATTAGTGACCAGGGTGGGGGGTAAGGAGGGGTCACTAGGATTAGTTGACTGGGGGTCACCAAATACTGAGGGTCACCAGATCCTCCGACGCCAATTCACAACATGATGCAAGTCAATCGGTTGCTGCGTGCGCTCTGTCCTCCAGTCCGTTGCGCTCATATTGTGAACTGACAGGAACTGATATGAAAATGCATGAGTAGGCTAATACTTTGTGTCCAATCCATTGCATCGGACCAATCAGAATTCTAGAACAGGTCACGTGTTGAACTTACACTATTTCCATGTCTCTAGAATCGACCACTGGTCGGTAACGGCTAGAAGCTATAAAGATCTTAGAGCCATAGAAAATGTCTGGCAGGAAGTGGCTATCCAGCTAACCAGTTAGCTATTTACCAGCTATAAAAATATTTCAGCTAGTAATTCTTTTTCTGCACTTCCTCCTGCTAGCCAATTGCAAAAGAAAATCCAGTCATCCCACTGTGATTACTGCCGTCCATTGTAGTCACCAAAGTTCAAATGCAGCAGACTCTAACAAAAATATTGTGAAGCATGCAGTAGAATGGAATGGTTTGCACAATGCGAACGGATTCACCGGAAAGGACATCATGTGAACCAGCCTAGTCCAATACATCTCATTCAAAAAGGAGAAGAGCAACAACAGAATAAAAACTAAACAGTAAATACTCATGGTGTGCTTGCATGAGGCAGGATAATTTTTCTCTCTTATTTGAAACCCCCCCCCCTCCCCCCAAAAGAAGAGAATTCATTAAATTTTACAGGTAAAATGAACACTTATGTTATAGTGTTGGTCTTTGACTTGATAATGGTTCTTTGTTTACACAGTTGAAAAATGTTTTTTTGTCTTGTTTCTAATTAATACATATATAGTCAAGCATTAACCAACAACAAGAAGTTATTGGGTATAACGCAAGAACCATTTACCCAGGTAGATACATATACAATTCATACATGATAAGTGGATGCCCAATTTTGTTGAAGATAAGCTACTTAAAGTGCCAATGAAGTCCTTTTACCATGTTTATTACTAAGCGGACAACACACTTAATAATTCATGCATCATAATTAGTTGCTTGCTTTGTTGAAGATTAGTTACTTGTGTCATTTGATGACGTTTACTTTTTTTCTGTTTTGCAACCGGACTAGTGCTGAATAGAGAACCAGATTATTACTGAATAGAGAGTCAGTGCAAAGCATTTCGAGTCTTTTAGTAGTAAAAGAATACATTACAATGACCTTCTCAATAATCTACTTGAATAGCATCTAGTCGAAAAGTTGGGAGAGAGTAAAAATTAAGGTCAATGTAATTGAATTTTACTCTTCCGACGTTTCGACTATATAGATGCGCTTTATCTGGAATAATGAGACGCTAAGACTTGCATGAGCTTGTTATATACCGGTAGCTAGCTATTCACCACATGATGCAAACCACAACCTGGCACATGTCCAGCATGTGAACTGTACATGAACTGGATGTGAAATATAAATAATAATATAAAATAAAGATGATAATAATAGTAATAATGTAAATGAAATAAAGAACAAAATAATGTATAATATTAAACAAATAAAAATTCAAAATAAAATTAATAAGTAATTATCTTCCTTTCTGCAATTAGATGTAACTACAGATGAAAGGTTGATGAAGGCTTGTGGATAACCATTTAGCATGTGAACTTTACGTGAACCGGATGTGAAATATATTCAAATGATGTTCTTCCTTCCAGAGGTCCTCCCTCTAAGTCACTACTCTTCTGGCTCTATCATACAAGCTCTTCACCACTCCACTTCTGACATGGATATAGAGGATGATCTGATCTATAATCAAGATACCAATGTGTGTGGTTTTTCCCCCTGTAAACTGTTGCAGTTAGCCTTCCATCTTCCTTTCTGTGTAGGTGGCAATCCAGAAATGGCAATCATCTGTCTACGTCAAGTTCTATAACACTTTATGGATGGATCGATGTTGTTCAGATGGTCCAACAACTCCTGCTCTCTTCCGTTCTTCACTATGCAGAAGGTATCATCCACATATCTCTTCCAAAACCTTGGCTTCAGGAGGGCAGTTGTGAGTGCTAATTCTTCAAAGAATTCCATGGTAAAGGTTAGCTACAACTGCAGACACTGGAGAGCCCATTTCTGCACCCTCTTTCTGCTTGTAGTATTTTTCTTGATACCTGAAGTACGTGGATTTTTGGTACAATTCAAACAGTTCAGAAATCCTGTTGGCACGTAGTATATAGTCCTTTCTCATGCAATCTCTCATCTTTAGTAATATAGTAGTAGTAGTAGTAATAACAACAACAACAATAACAACAATAATATTAGTAGTGGTGATGATGAAGATAATAATTAAATTACCATGCCCCAGAGTGCCCAGGCTAGAGTGTGGCCAGTTCCCTCTCTGCACTGCCATAGAGAGACTCTGCAAGGAGTTCTGGTGTTAATTATATATAAAAAAAGATTTGAATATAATCTGTTGTTGTAATGAACAGAAGCTTGTTTAATCTAGTGTTGCTCAAAATAATAATACATAAGAGGGAGGGACGAGTTGCTGGACTTTACACACACACACACAAATTTGATTACCAATTCACAACAGAACCAGGAAGTCAGATGCATCAAATGACCAAATGCAATGATATTCATGAACCACACCAATTAGTCCCCACCATTTAATCAAGTAGTCCTCAGAAAAGAAATCCTATATCAGTTGGCCCAGCGCCTTCCATCCAAACCATAAAAATTAAAGGTCGACTGTGCAACCTTACCAATAACAATATGTCAAATGTCCTTCTAATAATATCAACTAAGACAAGAATTTCACATTAGAAAAAAATTGTGAGCAAAAATGCTATCTATCTGCATAAACTAAATGGTTTCTTGATTGGACAAGGAGTTCATTTTGCAAGGAGCACTGGAAAGACTTTGTCTCTGTCTTCCTTATACCTGTGGACACACAAAAATAGCAATATATTATATGATATAGCCACAGCCACCTTTAAATTTACATGTCTGAACCTCGCCAACTCCAATTATGAATTCCATCCTCACAATTATATTATGAACTTCTGTTATGTGCCAAAAAGGCCACTCAATGGGTGTGCTTTCTTTGTGTCCTTGTTTTAATACAGGCTTGTGACTTATGAGCAGTGTATCACATATACTTGGTGTGTTCTAATCACAGATGATAAGGTCTTGACAAAATGAGCGGTGTTGGTATGCTACAGGAAGTGCTATAATAGGATTTATAAAGTGATAATCTCACAAACTCTTGACACAATCCGGACACAGCAAGCCATAGGCTATATAGCTTGCAAACAACAGCAGAGAGAAAGGTTAGACAGAGGTCACTAGATCTTTAGCAACTACTCTTCAAGTTTCGATAAGTATGTGAACAGTGTATGACTGCATTTGAAGGCTCCTTTAGAAATAATTTGATACATGAGAATAATCACAGTATACAAAAACTGTCTTTACTAAACAAACAGCTACATCGTTAAAAAAAGAAAAAAAGAGAAGAAAGGAAACAAGAGCATACCCTATGTTGACATAACAAGTTAGATGACCCTTTACCATTTATACACCAACCCTATTAATTAATTATAGATGGTAAAGGGTCATCTGATTTGTTGTGGTCGACATGGTACAGCCTTTATTTTAACAGCTATTTTCCACACTTAAGGTATTGTTGTTGTTTTTGCTTGTTTGTTTGTTGTTTCTGCGTGTGCCAAGCAGAGTAGGACTACACGGAGTTCTACAACAATATCCAACTCGGAGCTTATTGTTGTTGGACAGGCACATATCTGGATATGCTATGTTTAATTGATGTTGGCAGTAGCCATCATGTTGTCCATTACACAGCAAATACCATATCATATTGCTATTGTTGATTATATCCATGTAGCTAACCAGTCTTCATCAAGGAGTAGATAAGTGTTGCACAGTAGAATTCCGCAATATTTTTGATAGAGGATGAAGCCATAGACTTTTTTTTGACATGGTAATGATTGCCTTGGCGTAATAATTCCACAAAGAGCATAACTGAGTACAGATCATTTGTTGTGCTTATAAAACTGTCATGTGTGTGGTTGATTGCATCACTGACCAAACTGGAAGTTCCTTACCAACTGCTTTATTCTGCGATTGAGAAACAGAGAAATCATGCATTGGAACAGTTAGAATCTTCTTGTGCACAAGTTGTGGGACCGAGAAAATATATATAAACAAAAGAGATCCTTGAGATTCAATTTCTAGGTGTTTTTTACTCTATAGTATTTGGTAGAAGGATTGAATAACCTTTTTAAAGTTAATATTGGCTGAAGAGCTAAGAAGCTGTTGATATAAATTTTAGCTGAAATTTGTAATTTGGTGATTTTGCACTCTGATAAGGATCAACTAGCTAATCTACCAATCTTCACAGATGAAATAGCTCATTACCAGAGTATATATAATGTGGGTATGGCCTAACCACCCTTGGTTTGACTGGTTAAAATACTAATTCTATCCTATATATTTGATATGAACAACCTAATCAACCTTGCAAGCAATCTAAGCATATTTAAGCCAAAGCAAAATACCTTCTCTAATTGATACTCACTGCTATCATTCAACGAAGTCTTAAACTACTAAAGCCATAGTTGCTAGAAAGTGAACATTTTATTGTGAACTTAAAAACTTTTCCCTATAGGATCTAGGCCAGCAAAGGTAGGTAGCATCTAATGTCTGGTAGATAGTCTACTACTATCACTGCTTCAATAGTATTACTACTCCTACTACTGCTACATTTCTACTACTGCTACTACTACTACTACTACAACTACCACTACTATCACTACTACTATTACTATTGTTACTATTTTACTACATACTACTACTATTACTACTAAATATATCTCTACTATACTTGTACTACTACTGCTATAATAAATTATTATTTTTATTGTTGTTGTTGTTGTTATTGTTGATTATCATCATAATCATCACTTTTATACCATGAGTTGGAATATAATAATTATGGTCAAGTATATCTAGTTGGTATTATGCACTCTCACCTTCACATGCTTCCTTGCAGCTTGCCCTTGTTTTGAAACGGTTGTCATTACCGCCACATCCTCCATAGGTGAACTCTTCACACTTGCCAGATTGAACATTGTAGAAAAAGTTTGGAAAGGATCCTTTGCATGGTCCAGTGACTTTAGGCAGAGAACATCTGGTTGTTCTATCCAGACAGTGGACTTCAATACGCAGGTAGAGGTAGGATTGCTACAATTGACCACATCATGAGTAGGCTAATACTTTGTGTCCAATCTCTATTATAAAGTCAGCTATGGCCAAGCTAAACTCTGGCAGAAGTAGCAAGTGGACACCTCTAGTGGAGTCCCTAGTTGCTGATGGTAGAGGTGTCCCTCGTCGACTCGAGCTCGCTACTTCATAAGGACGAGGATAAAATGTTCGCCCAGGAAGGTGGGGATCACTGAATATTAGTGACCAGGGTGGGGGGTAAGGAGGGGTCACTAGGATTAGTTGACTGGGGGTCACCAAATACTGAGGGTCACCAGATCCTCCGACGCCAATTCACAACATGATGCAAGTCAATCGGTTGCTGCGTGCGCTCTGTCCTCCAGTCCGTTGCGCTCATATTGTGAACTGACAGGAACTGATATGAAAATGCATGAGTAGGCTAATACTTTGTGTCCAATCCATTGCATCGGACCAATCAGAATTCTAGAACAGGTCACGTGTTGAACTTACACTATTTCCATGTCTCTAGAATCGACCACTGGTCGGTAACGGCTAGAAGCTATAAAGATCTTAGAGCCATAGAAAATGTCTGGCAGGAAGTGGCTATCCAGCTAACCAGTTAGCTATTTACCAGCTATAAAAATATTTCAGCTAGTAATTCTTTTTCTGCACTTCCTCCTGCTAGCCAATTGCAAAAGAAAATCCAGTCATCCCACTGTGATTACTGCCGTCCATTGTAGTCACCAAAGTTCAAATGCAGCAGACTCTAACAAAAATATTGTGAAGCATGCAGTAGAATGGAATGGTTTGCACAATGCGAACGGATTCACCGGAAAGGACATCATTTGAACCAGCCTAGTCCAATACATCTCATTCAAAAAGGAGAAGAGCAACAACAGAATAAAAACTAAACAGTAAATACTCATGGTGTGCTTGCATGAGGCAGGATAATTTTTCTCTCTTATTTGAAACCCCCCCCCTCCCCCCAAAAGAAGAGAATTCATTAAATTTTACAGGTAAAATGAACACTTATGTTATAGTGTTGGTCTTTGACTTGATAATGGTTCTTTGTTTACACAGTTTAAAAATGTTTTTTTGTCTTGTTTCTAATTAATACATATATAGTCAAGAATTAACCAACAACAAGAAGTTATTGGGTATAACGCAAGAACCATTTACCCAGGTAGATACATATACAATTCATACATGATAAGTGGATGCCCAATTTTGTTGAAGATAAGCTACTTAAAGTGCCAATGAAGTCCTTTTACCATGTTTATTACTAAGTGGACAACACATTTAATAATTCATGCATCATAATTAGTTGCTTGCTTTGTTGAAGATTAGTTACTTGTGTCATTTGATGACGTTTACTTTTTTCCTGTTTTGCAACCGGACTAGTGCTGAATAGAGAACCAGATTATTACTGAATAGAGAGTCAATGCAAAGCATTTCGAGTCTTTTAGTAGTAAATGAATACATTACAATGACCTTCTCAATAATCTACTTGAATAGCATCTAGTCGAAAAGTTGGGAGAGAGTAAAAATTAAGGTCAATGTAATTGAATTTTACTCTTCCGACGTTTCGACTATATAGATGCGCTTTATCTGGAATAATGAGACGCTAAGACTTGCATGAGCTTGTTATATACCGGTAGCTAGCTATTCACCACATGATGCAAACCACAACCTGGCACATGTCCAGCATGTGAACTGTACATGAACTGGATGTGAAATATAAATAATAATATAAAATAAAGATGATAATAATAGTAATAATGTAAATGAAATAAAGAACAAAATAATGTATAATATTAAACAAATAAAAATTCAAAATAAAATTAATAAGTAATTATCTTCCTTTCTGCAATTAGATGTAACTACAGATGAAAGGTTGATGAAGGCTTGTGGATAACCATTTAGCATGTGAACTTTACGTGAACCGGATGTGAAATATATTCAAATGATGTTCTTCCTTCCAGAGGTCCTCCCTCTAAGTCACTACTCTTCTGGCTCTATCATACAAGCTCTTCACCACTCCACTTCTGACATGGATATAGAGGATGATCTGATCTATAATCAAGATACCAATGTGTGTGGTTTTTCCCCCTGTAAACTGTTGCAGTTAGCCTTCCATCTTCCTTTCTGTGTAGGTGGCAATCCAGAAATGGCAACCATCTGTCTACGTCAAGTTCTATAACACTTTATGGATGGATCGATGTTGTTCAGATGGTCCAACAACTCCTGCTCTCTTCCGTTCTTCACTATGCAGAAGGTATCATCCACATATCTCTTCCAAAACCTTGGCTTCAGGAGGGCAGTTGTGAGTGCTAATTCTTCAAAGAATTCCATGGTAAAGGTTAGCTACAACTGCAGACACTGGAGAGCCCATTTCTGCACCCTCTTTCTGCTTGTAGTATTTTTCTTGATACCTGAAGTACGTGGATTTTTGGTACAACTCAAACAGTTCAGAAATCCTGTTGGCACGAAGTAGTCCTTTCTCATGCAATCTCTCATCTTTAGTAATATAGTAGTAGTAGTAGTAATAACAACAACAACAATAACAACAATAATATTAGTAGTGGTGATGATGAAGATAATAATTAAATTACCATGCCCCAGAGTGCCCAGGCTAGAGTGTGGCCAGTTCCCTCTCTGCACTGCCATAGAGAGACTCTGCAAGGAGTTCTGGTGTTAATTATATATAAAAAAAGATTTGAATATAATCTGTTGTTGTAATGAACAGAAGCTTATTTAATCTAGTGATGCTCAAAATAATAATACATAAGAGGGAGGGACGAGTTGCTGGACTTTACACACACACACACACAAATTTGATTACCAATTCACAACAGAACCAGGAAGTCAGATGCATCAAATGACCAAATGCAATAATATTCATGAACCACACCAATTAGTCCCCACCATTTAATCAAGTAGTCCTCAGAAAAGAAATCCTATATCAGTTGGCCCAGCGCCTTCCATCCAAACCATAAAAATTAAAGGTCGACTGTGCAACCTTACCAATAACAATATGTCAAATGTCCTTCTAATAATATCAACTAAGACAAGAATTTCACATTAGAAAAAAATTGTGAGCAAAAATGCTATCTATCTGCATAAACTAAATGGTTTCTTGATTGGACAAGGAGTTCATTTTGCAAGGAGCACTGGAAAGACTTATCTCTGTCTTCCTTATACCTGTGGACACACAAAAATAGCAATATATTATATGATATAGCCACAGCCACCTTTAAATTTACATGTCTGAACCTCGCCAACTCCAATTATGAATTCCATCCTCACAATTATATTATGAACTTCTGTTATGTGCCAAAAAGGCCACTCAATGGGTGTGGTTTCTTTGTGTCCTTGTTTTAATACAGGCTTGTGACTTATGAGCAGTGTATCACATATACTTGGTGTGTTCTAATCACAGATGATAAGGTCTTGACAAAATGAGCGGTGTTGGTATGCTACAGGAAGTGCTATAATAGGATTTATAAAGTGATAATCTCACAAACTCTTGACACAATCAGGACACAGCAAGCCATAGGCTATATAGCTTGCAAACAACAGCAGAGAGAAAGGTTAGACAGAGGTCACTAGATATTTAGCAACTACTCTTCAAGTTTCGATAAGTATGTGAACAGTATGACTGCATTTGAAGGCTCCTTTAGAAATAATTTGATACATGAGAATAATCACAGTATACAAAAACTGTCTTTACTAAACAAACAACTACATCGTTAAAAAAAGAAAAAAAGAGAAGAAAGGAAACAAGAGCATACCCTATGTTGACATAACAAGTTAGATGACCCTTTACCATTTATACACCAACCCTATTAATTAATTATAGATGGTAAAGGGTCATCTGATTTGTTGTGGTCGACATGGTACAGCCTTTATTTTAACAGCTATTTTCCACACTTAAGGTATTGTTTTTTTTTGCTTGTTTGTTTGTTGTTTCTGCGTGTGCCAAGCAGAGTAGGACTACACAGAGTTCTACAACAATATCCAACTCGGAGCTTATTGTTGTTGGACAGGCACATATCTGGATATGCTATGTTTAATTGATGTTGGCAGTAACCATCATGTTGTCCATTACACAGCAAATACCATATCATATTGCTATTGTTGATTATATCCATGTAGCTAACCAGTCTTCATCAAGGAGTAGATAAGTGTTGCACAGTAGAATTCCGCAATATTTTTGATAGAGGATGAAGCCATAGACTTTTTTTTGACATGGTAATGATTGCCTTGCGTAATAATTCCACAAAGAGCATAACTGACTACAGATCATTTGTTGTGCTTATAAAACTGTCATGTGTGTGGTTGATTGCATCACTGACCAAACTGGAAGTTCCTTACCAACTGCTTTATTCTGCGATTGAGAAACAGAGAAATCATGCATTGGAACAGTTAGAATCTTCTTGTGCACAAGTTGTGGGACCGAGAAAATATATATAAACAAAAGAGATCCTTGAGATTCAATTTCTAGGTGTTTTTTTACTCTATAGTATTTGGTAGAAGGATTGAATAACCTTTTTAAAGTTAATATTGGCTGAAGAGCTAAGAAGCTGTTGATATAAATTTTAGCTGAAATTTGTAATTTGGTGATTTTGCAATCTGATAAGGATCAACTAGCTAATCTACCAATCTTCACAGATGAAATAGCTCATTACCAGAGTATATATAATGTGGGTATGGCCTAACCACCCTTGGTTTGACTGGTTAAAATACTAATTCTATCCTATATATTTGATATGAACAACCTAATCAACCTTGCAAGCAATCTAAGCATATTTAAGCCAAAGCAAAATACCTTCTCTAATTGATACTCACTGCTATCATTCAACGAAGTCTTAAACCATAGTTGCTAGAAAGTGAACATTTTATTGTGAACTTAAAAACATTTCCCTATAGGATCTAGGCCAGCAAAGGTAGGTAGCATCTAATGTCTGGTAGATAGTCTACTACTATCACTGCTTCAATAGTATTACTACTACTACTACTGCTACATTTCTACTACTGCTACTACTACTACTACTACAACTACCACTACTATCACTACTACTATTACTATTGTTACTATTTTACTACATACTACTACTATTACTACTAAATATATCTCTACTATACTTGTACTACTACTGCTATAATAAATTATTATTTTTATTGTTGTTGTTGTTGTTATTGTTGATTATCATCATAATCATCACTTTTATACCATGAGTTGGAATATAATAATTATGGTCAAGTATATCTAGTTGGTATTATGCACTCTCACCTTCACATGCTTCCTTGCAGCTTGCCCTTGTTTTGAAACGGTTGTCATTACCGCCACATCCTCCATAGGTGAACTCTTCACACTTGCCAGATTGAACATTGTAGAAAAAGTTTGGAAAGGATCCTTTGCATGGTCCAGTGACTTTAGGCAGAGAACATCTGGTTGTTCTATCCAGACAGTGGACTTCAATACGCAGGTAGAGGTAGGATTGCTACAATTGACCACATCATGAGTAGGCTAATACTTTGTGTCCAATCTCTATATAAAGTCAGCTATGGCCAAGCTAAACTCTGGCAGAAGTAGCAAGTGGACACCTCTAGTGGAGTCCCTAGTTGCTTATGGTAGAGGTGTCCCTCGTCGACTCGAGCTCGCTACTTCATAAGGACGAGGATAAAATGTTCGCCCAGGAAGGTGGGGATCACTGAATATTAGTGACCAGGGTGGGGGGTAAGGAGGGGTCACTAGGATTAGTTGACTGGGGGTCACCAAATACTGAGGGTCACCAGATCCTCCGACGCCAATTCACAACATGATGCAAGTCAATCGGTTGCTGCGTGCGCTCTGTCCTCCAGTCCGTTGCGCTCATATTGTGAACTGACAGGAACTGATATGAAAATGCATGAGTAGGCTAATACTTTGTGTCCAATCCATTGCATCGGACCAATCAGAATTCTAGAACAGGTCACGTGTTGAACTTACACTATTTCCATGTCTCTAGAATCGACCACTGGTCGGTAACGGCTAGAAGCTATAAAGATCTTAGAGCCATAGAAAATGTCTGGCAGGAAGTGGCTATCCAGCTAACCAGTTAGCTATTTACCAGCTATAAAAATATTTCAGCTAGTAATTCTTTTTCTGCACTTCCTCCTGCTAGCCAATTGCAAAAGAAAATCCAGTCATCCCACTGTGATTACTGCCATCCATTGTAGTCACCAAAGTTCAAATGCAGCAGACTCTAACAAAAATATTGTGAAGCATGCAGTAGAATGGAATGGTTTGCACAATGCGAACGGATTCACCGGAAAGGACATCATGTGAACCAGCCTAGTCCAATACATCTCATTCAAAAAGGAGAAGAGCAACAACAGAATAAAAACTAAACAGTAAATACTCATGGTGTGCTTGCATGAGGCAGGATATTTTTTCTCTCGAAGTTATTGGGTATAACGCAAGAACCATTTACCCAGGTAGATACATATACAATTCATACATGATAAGTGGATGCCCAATTTTGTTGAAGATAAGCTACTTAAAGTGCCAATGAAGTCCTTTTACCATGTTTATTACTAAGTGGACAACACACTTAATAATTCATGCATCATAATTAGTTGCTTGCTTTGTTGAAGATTAGTTACTTGTGTCATTTGATGACCTTCACTTTTTTTTCTGTTTTGCAACCGGACTAGTGCTGAATAGAGAACCAGATTATTACTGAATAGAGAGTCAGTGCAAAGCATTTCGAGTCTTTTAGTAGTAAAAGAATACATTACAATGACCTTCTCAATAATCTACTTGAATAGCATCTAGTCGAAAAGTTGGGAGAGAGAGTAAAAATTAAGGTCAATGTAATTGAATTTTACTCTTCCGACGTTTCGACTATATAGATGCGCTTTATCTGGAATAATGAGACGCTAAGACTTGCATGAGCTTGTTATATACCGGTAGCTAGCTATTCACCACATGATACAAACCACAACCTGGCACATGTCCAGCATGCGAACTGTACATGAACTGGATGTGAAATATAAATAATAATATAAAATAAAGATGATAATAATAGTAATAATGTAAATGAAATAACGAACAAAATAATGTATAATATTAAACAAATAAAAATTCAAAATAAAATTAATAAGTAATTATCTTCCTTTCTGCAATTAGATGTAACTACAGATGAAAGATTGATGAAGGCTTGTGGATAACCATTTAGCATGTGAACTTTACGTGAACCGGATGTGAAATATATTCAAATGATGTTCTTCCTTCCAGAGGTCCTCCCTCTAAGTCTCTACTCTTCTGGCTCTATCATACAAGCTCTTCACCACTCCACTTCTGACATGGATATAGAGGATGATCTGATCTATAATCAAGATACCAATGTGTGTGGTTTTTCCCCCTGTAAACTGTTGCAGTTAGCCTTCCATCTTCCTTTCTGTGTAGGTGGCAATCCAGAAATGGCAACCATCTGTCTACGTCAAGTTCTATAACACTTTATGGATGGATCGATGTTGTTCAGATGGTCCAACAACTCCTGCTCTCTTCCATTCTTCACTATGCAGAAGGTATCATCCACATATCTCTTCCAAAACCTTGGCTTCAGGAGGGCAGTTGTGAGTGCTAATTCCTCAAAGAATTCCATGGTAAAGGTTAGCTACAACTGCAGACACTGGAGAGCCCATTTCTGCACCCTCTTTCTGCTTGTAGTATTTTTCTTGATACCTGAAGTATGTGGATTTTTGGTAAAACTCAAACAGTTCAGAAATCCTGTTGGCACGAAGTAGTCCTTTCTCATGCAATCTCTCATCTTTAGTAATATAGTAGTAGTAGTAGTAATAACAACAACAACAATAACAACAATAATATTAGTAGTGGTGATGATGAAGATAATAATTAAATTACCATGCCCCAGAGTGCCCAGGCTAGAGTGTGGCCAGTTCCCTCTCTGCACTGCCATAGAGAGACTCTGCAAGGAGTTCTGGTGTTAATTATATATAAAAAAAGATTTGAATATAATCTGTTGTTGTAATGAACAGAAGCTTATTTAATCTAGTGTTGCTCAAAATAATAATACATAAGAGGGAGGGACGAGTTGCTGGACTTTACACACACACACACACAAATTTGATTACCAATTCACAACAGAACCAGGAAGTCAGATGCATCAAATGACCAAATGCAATGATATTCATGAACCACACCAATTAGTCCCCACCATTTAATCAAGTAGTCCTCAGAAAAGAAATCCTATATCAGTTGGCCCAGCGCCTTCCATCCAAACCATAAAAATTAAAGGTCGACTGTGCAACCTTACCAATAACAATATGTCAAATGTCCTTCTAATAATATCAACTAAGACAAGAATTTCACATTAGAAAAAAATTGTGAGCAAAAATGCTATCTATCTGCATAAACTAAATGGTTTCTTGATTGGACAAGGAGTTCATTTTGCAAGGAGCACTGGAAAGACTTGTCTCTGTCTTCCTTATACCTGTGGACACACAAAAATAGCAATATATTATATGATATAGCCACAGCCACCTTTAAATTTACATGTCTGAACCTCGCCAACTCCAATTATGAATTCCATCCTCACAATTATATTATGAACTTCTGTTATGTGCCAAAAAGGCCACTCAATGGGTGTGGTTTCTTTGTGTCCTTGTTTTAATACAGGCTTGTGACTTATGAGCAGTGTATCACATATACTTGGTGTGTTCTAATCACAGATGATAAGGTCTTGACAAAATGAGCGGTGTTGGTATGCTACAGGAAGTGCTATAATAGGATTTATAAAGTGATAATCTCACAAACTCTTGACACAATCAGGACACAGCAAGCCATAGGCTATATAGCTTGCAAACAACAGCAGAGAGAAAGGTTAGACAGAGGTCACTAGATCTTTAGCAACTACTCTTCAAGTTTCGATAAGTATGTGAACAATATGACTGCATTTGAAGGCTCCTTTAGAAATAATTTGATACATGAGAATAATCACAGTATACAAAAACTGTCTTTACTAAACAAACAACTATATACATCGTTAAAAAAAGAAAAAAAGAGAAGAAAGGAAACAAGAGCATACCCTATGTTGACATAACAAGTTAGATGACCCTTTACCATTTATACACCAACACTATTAATTAATTATAGATGGTAAAGGGTCATCTGATTTGTTGTGGTCGACATGGTACAGCCTTTATTTTAACAGCTATTTTCCACACTTAAGGTATTGTTTTTTTTTGCTTGTTTGTTTGTTGTTTCTGCGTGTGCCAAGCAGAGTAGGACTACACGGAGTTCTACAACAATATCCAACTCGGAGCTTATTGTTGTTGGACAGGCACATATCTGGATATGCTATGTTTAATTGATGTTGGCAGTAGCCATCATGTTGTCCATTACACAGCAAATACCATATCATATTGCTATTGTTGATTATATCCATGTAGCTAACCAGTCTTCATCAAGGAGTAGATAAGTGTTGCACAGCAAAATATTTAATAGAGGATGAAGCCATAGACTTTTTTTTGACATGGTAATGATTGCCTTGGCGTAATAATTCCACAAAGAGTATAACTGAGTACAGATCATTTGTTGTGCTTATAAAACTGTCATGTGTGTGGTTGATTGCATCACCGACCAAACTGGAAGTTCCTTACCAACTGCTTTATTCTGCGATTGAGAAACAGAGAAATCATGCATTGGAACAGTTAGAATCTTCTTGTGCACAAGTTGTGGGACCGAGAAAATATATATAAACAAAACAGATCCTTGAGATTCAATTTCTAGGTGTTTTTTACTCTATAGTATTTGGTAGAAGGATTGAATAACCTTTTTAAAGTTAATATTGGCTGAAGAGCTAAGAAGCTGTTGATATAAATTTTAGCTGAAATTTGTAATTTGGTGATTTTGCAATCTGATAAGGATCAACTAGCTAATCTACCAATCTTCACAGATGAAATAGCTCATTACCAGAGTATATATAATGTGGGTATGGCCTAACCACCCTTGGTTTGACTGGTTAAAATACTAATTCTATCCCATATATTTGATATGAACAACCTAATCAACCTTGCAAGCAATCTAAGCATATTTAAGCCAAAGCAAAATACCTTCTCTAATTGATACTCACTGCTATCATTCAACGAAGTCTTAAACTACTAAAGCCATAGTTGCTAGAAAGTGAACATTTTATTGTGAACTTAAAAACTTTTTCCTATAGGATCTAGGCCAGCAAAGGTAGGTAGCATCTAATGTCTGGTAGATAGTCTACTACTATCACTGCTTCAATAGTATTACTACTCCTACTACTGCTACATTTCTACTACTGCTACTACTACTACTACAACTACCACTACTATCACTACTACTATTACTATTTTTACTATTTTACTACATACTACTACTATTACTACTAAATATATCTCTACTATACTTGTACTACTACTGTTATAATTAATTATTATTTTTATTGTTGTTGTTGTTGTTATTGTTGATTATCATCATAATCATCAATTTTATACCATGAGTTGGGAATATAATATGGTCAAGTATATCTAGTTGGTATGCACTCTCACCTTCACATGCTTCCTTGCAGCTTGCCCTTGTTTTGAAACGGTTGTCATTACTGCCACATCCTCCATAGGTGAACTCTTCACACTTGCCAGATTGAACATTGTAGAAAAAGTTTGGAAAGGATCCTTTGCATGGTCCAGTGACTTTAGGCAGAGTACATCTGGTTGTTCTATCCAGACAGTGGACTTCAATACGGCAGGTAGAGGTAGGATTGCTACAATTGACCACATCAATCTTACAGATTTGATTTTCATTGCAGAGGCCAACTACAAAATCAAATTTTAGCATATAATAATAATGGTGACGAGGATGATGATATGATGATGTGATGATGTGTAACAATAACAACAAAATAATAATGTAATAATAAAAACACACAATAATAATAATAATAGTAATAATCTAATAATAAATATCATAACAGCAACAACACCAACTGTAGCAAATACTTTTTTCATTATATATAGCATAAAGCAGAATATGTTTAACTCTACATGTCTCCTCACAGGCCTTCAGATTTAATGCATTTTTTTAAATCCCCCACATCTTCCATAAATGGATCATCCACACTTTCCATTATTGTGCAAAAACCTTGGAAAAAGAACCCTACACAAGGTGCTCGCATCTCATAAATGCTCTCTACTATTACTTGTACTACTACTATTATTGTTGTTGTTGTAGTGATTATCAACATCATGATCACTATTTTAAAATTTATACCATGAGCGTGAATATAAATGGTCAATTATATAGTTGGTATTATGCCCTCTCACCTTCACATGCTTCCTCACAGCTTCCCCTTGTTTCGAAACGGTTGTTATTACCGCCACATCTTCGAAAGGTGAACGCTTCACACTTGCCGGATTGAATATTGTAGAAAAAGTTTGCAAAGGATCCTCTGCATGGTCCAGTAACTTTAGGCAGAGAACATGTGGTTGTTCTATCTAGACATTCGGCACGAATAACGCAGGGAGGACGGATGCATAAATCAATCTTACAGAATTGATCGTCATTGCAGTTTTGGCAGGGACTAACTACAAAATCAAATTTTAACATGTAATAATAATGGTGAGAATGAGACATAATACACAACAACAACAACATTATTCCTGATGAAGACGAGAGCATCTAGTCGCAATGTCAAGTGAATAAAAATTGAAGTTGGTTATTGAGAAAGTGATTTAAAAATAATAATAGTGTAATAATAATAGTGTAATAAATAACAATTATTATACCTAATTAACAACAACTAGAACAAGAAGAGTAATAATTTTTTCTTTTATAACAGTACAAAGCAGAATTTGTTTACCTCTACATGTCTCCACACAGCCCCTCAGGCTTAAGAAATTGTTTTGATTTCCGCCACAACCTCCATAATTGAATTTCTCACACTTTCCATTAATATGGACAAACCTTGGAATGTGCTCACTACATTGTCCGGCATCTTCAGGCATCTCGCATATTTCAATTGCTTCACTGCAGTGAAATATTGCAACTGCTAGGATTAGGAAATACATGGCTAAAGAGGGTCCCAACTGTCACCAAAAAAACTTTTACTAAAAATGAAATCAGGTGCCCTTATTTTAAAGTGCACAAATTGCGAGTCCGGAAAGCAGAAACAGGATGCCTGAGCTACACAGCACTAATCAAGCACAGCAGGAATGCAGGCAATAAGTGTAACATTTCCTGTGTAACTGCTCAATGCCTTTCCTCTGCTCACAAGTGGTAAGTGTTGATTTCAGCCACAGACCTTACTAACGTGATGAAGATATCCTTTCATAAAAGAGGCGAGAAATGTCTATAGCCAACAACATTAAGAGCAAACAAGAGATTTAGATACAATTCAGCATTACACATACATGTAGGAGAAGTTGGATGTAAGGTAGCGTGTGTATAACTTCCCTCTATCAACTACCACATGTTCAAAGGAAAATTCATGTATGAGATAAGGCCTGCAGGAATGCTAGCTCTTCATGTTTATTCATGATAAAAAGAAGTGCTATACAAGAAGTCATAATATCAAATACACAATGTGGTGGTACGTCAGTCAGACTCTAACTGCCTCAGGTCCGACCTTTTATGTTGATGTGGGGCATGTTATCATGCCTAGGACCAATGTTTATTTTATTGTAATGCAGTCATTTATCACCAATGCCTAATCATAAATGTACCACTCACATAGTAACCACACAAAGCAGATGCTGGACTGCCAACTTTCTAGTCTCAAGAAGTTTCAATGGAGTAATGCGGTAAAAGAGACTCCGTATTCCTTTTCAAACGGATAGTAGCCAGTCATGGAGCAAGTGCAGGTGATTTGGTGCTCAAATGCCATATATAAAGGCACTTGGTATGGTTGGCATTCTAGTGATAAGGCTTTAATGCACCTCATGCAATCAAGAAGGTTGAAGCCCAGGTAACAAGCCTTATGGAATATCAATCTCTTGGTGGGCAGAAACATAAACTAGAAGGTGCTAAAAACAACAACCTGTGGTTACTAATTTATAGCTCCATAGATTCTGCACACTTCATGGTACAGACCAGATATATAGCTCAAGACCAAAATATATAGCTCAAAATATAGGTCTCTCTGTGTGCTCTATTTTGGTTCTAAATTATTTTTCATAGGTATAACTCTGCCCAAGTTACTGCAGCTAAAGTGGGAGTACCTCACAACTTGAGTACTGGACAAGTCTGACTCGAGTTTGTCTAGCACTAGTGGCTAGAGGAAGCCCTCTGCATACAACAAGAGTTTTCATACAAGGTAAAACTTGAGTATCGGTTCATTCGCATTGGTTGAAGAACTAATTTCGTAAAATTAATTATCTAACCAAGCGCTAGACCATGTACTTACGTTTTAGCAAACACGCACAGTTTGCAGGTATGGCCCAATTTCATTTGTCTATGCACACACTACCTTATATCCAACTTCTCCACATGTGTGTGTATGCTGAAAAATAGATTGTTTCTATATCTCTTGTTTGCTCTTAATGTTGTTGGCTATAGACATTTCTCCCCTCTTTTCTAAAGGATATCTTCAAAACTAAATCATGTCAGTAAGGTTTGTGGCTGAAAACAACACTTACTACTTGTGAGCAGCTTTCTCTTGAGGAAAAGCATTGAGCCAGTTGTACAGATGGTGTGAAAAGTTACACTTATTGCCAGCATTCCTGCTGTTAGTGCAGTAGCTCAGGCATCCTGTTACCAATAAAACTGTGGTAGAAACCAAACTTCAAATGCGGTTATATAGAATTTTACACTTATTTCTTGCATTACTGCTGTGCGTAACCTATCTCAGATATCCTGCTGACCAATGAAACTGTGGTGGAAACCAAACCCTTACAGATTAAGAATATCTATTAGTATTAGTGAGTGCAGTTATACTCTCTGTACTGGTTAGACCCCCACTTCAAAATGGCAGAGTGCAACTGTCCCACAACAATAACCCCCAGAATCCTCTCATATCTCAACTAAAAAAGTTTCTTAGCCATTTAATCGGTGATTTTGCCCCAAATTAGCTCCAAATAGAGCCCCAACATACCTTGAATTCTTCGCTAAGGATGGAGTTTGACCAGGGCATATTGAGGTTTTAAACCATGATTTCCTGGGCTCATGCTCAGCAACACTGATAGGGGAAGAGCATCGTGATTCAACAAACTGAAAATATTGTCAATAATATTATGTTTCGTGTACTAGTAGCTATTGATGGTATCAATCACTGTACTAACCATCTTGTGTGCATGCTACACAGCTTGCTCACACTTCCATAACTTTGATAATATTACTGACATTATTAAGGACATAATTTAACCCACTCACTGTCAAAAGCGTATATATACGCAAAAAGTTGTTTATCAAATTAAAAAACCCCATAAATTCGATCGTACCGTTCACAGACACCTTATATAGGTCAAAAATTAGCCCCCTACGATCGTACCGAATATAAAGGCAATAGACGTTCGGTAACTAGGGTAGTAATATTGAAAAGTCGGACCCATTCAGAATTTCAAATCGTGTAGAAGATGGCCGTTCGACTGTCCTTGGATAAAGTTATTTCTCAGGTTTAGGGCGACGATTTTGGACTTTCTGAGGATGAAAGCAGTGATCAAGAAGGCGATGGTTAAAAAGTCCTTAGTGCAACAAAGACCTAGTGAGTAAAGTCCTAGTGCGTAAAGTCCTAGTGCTAGTGCGTGTAAAGTCCTAGTGCGTAAAGTCCTAGTTCCTACCTTGGCCAGAGCCGTGTTGACCGTGAAGCTCTGCTATGGCTTGGCAGAATAGTTGCTGATGACCTACCTTCAAGGAAGCTTAGCGCTTTCACTCGAGGTGACGGATCTAGATGGAGATGAGAATACCAGCGATGAAGAAGGTATTTACAGTCAGTTTAGCTACAGTTTAGCTATGGCTAGTTTTGTTGTTAGCAAAGCAGAGCATGGAGCTACAATGCTCTTTAGTTTCCTTGTTGCGCGGTAAAATTATTTGAGGCCAATTTCTTTTATCCCCTTCAGGTTTGAAGCATGAAGCTATGGATTGGGCAGCTGACAGAGCTTCATCAACTCTGACACAATCTATTGTTGCTAGCCCTCCTATTGCTGTGACGGCTGCTTCATCATCTTCTCCATTGTTCCTACCAGTATCTGCAACTGTATTGTGTAACCTCTGCATCAGGTTCTATGACTTATGTGACGTATGTGACGTCTGTAGTCACACTCCTATACTATTTCCATCATCATCATTGTCTGTTCCATCGTCATGCCCTCCTTTATTTTTAACCTCGCACTCTGTGTCCTCTTCTAGTGAAGTATGCACTCCTTCACGACCAGTTGTTCAGCTTAGTCATAGCACTAGGAGTGTTCGTCATGCTCGAGTTTGTCAGAGTAGTGGTAGTGAAATAGATTCTAGTGCTTCAAGTTCTGCTCTGCCTTTAGCTAGTCCTCTTTTTCTTTCTGGGACTTCACCTACCAGCATTTCTTTAGCTCCGTCTCTTGCTTCTTCTACTGTTACCTTTGATAGTCCCTCCTCTAATTCTCCAGAAGAGGGTGTTTGCGTATATGGTTGAGGCATGCATTCTGAACAGCTATGTTCTAGACTCTCATGTCCGCAGAGCAGATCACCCTGTCAGAGGTTACAGGAAGAGAGATTTTTTGACCTTCCGGTTGGAGCTAGCTAAGGAACTAGTGGTATGCTTCTGCTCACGTCAGCGTGCTGGCTGCCCTGACTCAGTTCATAACGAGTGTCTAGACCGGCTGAACACCACGCTTGGGCATTGGTCAGCACTAACTGAAAAACAGCAGAGGTGTGTTGTCTGTGTAGCAGTTGGAAACATGTCTGGAATCTCAAACCGCCATGAGACCACTTATTTGCCGTCACTGCAAAGTACCACTGTGTGACACAAAGAGGGACTTTTCCCCCAAGTACCACACCATGGTAGACTTCACCAAGTAGTTTCCTAGTTTTTGCTTCACTTTTTTTAAATTTTACTTTCTATGGTATTTCCATTTTTCTCTCTGTTCTATGTGTGTGCTAGATGGCTGTTGTTTTGTATATGCATGTTTTTCGTTGCTATTTTTGTCCTGTTATGGGAAGATGAACAGGGAAGATGTAATAAATAATAATTATTGTTCATACAACACCAACTTGATAACAATATTTTCATCAGAAAATAAATATAAAATAATAAAAAATATATATTATGCAAGTTATGTGAATATGCAAGTTATGTGAATACAATGAGTGTGTACAATGAGTGTGTGCATATATATATATAATCGTATGTTGCATTGTCTAGCATAGTCAGCTTTCATTAGGCTGTAAGTACATAATGATATTCATCATTTGTGGTCATTGCTTAGCAACCTAAAGCTGACCACATTGATTGTCGACACCAATGCTATCCCATCAACCATGGTTGCTAGGGACTTTAGTGCATTCCTGATTTAATATTGATTTTTATTTGCACCAGAGTCCAATTAAAAAAAAATGCTGCCTAAACCTGACGGTGAATGGGTTAATACTGAAATATATGAATGAAGACTGTGAAGCTTTGCACCTTCACCTTAGTGTCTCTGTCCTGATCTCCTTCTGATCAGGTTACTCTTGTGATGAATGACAGCACTATACAGTGACAATAGCCTCAAACATTTTGCAAAAGGCATCCAAACAAAATGCTGTTTCTCTCATTGCATATTTCAGAGATCAGGAAGTTCAAAATGGGACAAGTCAAGCAAGTACACCAAAAACAATACAGAAAGTTCAGTCATTTCTATTGCAAGAGGTGCATTAAAGTTTTCTCATGACAAACTAAAATGCCAACAATGCCAAGTGCCTTTATATTTGATAAGTGCAAGAACCAAACCAGCTGCATTTGCTCTATGACTTGCAACTTCCCATTTGTAAAGAAACAATATAGAAGGTAAGGGCAACCCCTATTTACTCATATGCGAAACTCAGTTAATAATCGATGCACATGTAACATTAATGTTGAGGCTAACTGGTGTATGTGCTAAGGGTCATCAAGTATATGCAATTTCATTATTCTCTATCTCCCCCCAAGTCTTTATTAGGTCCCTTGGAAGCATTGTAAAGACTGATATATCAAGTCATGTCGTAATCCCCTGAGGTTTGCCAACTTGGTGCCTTTCTTGGCGGGATGAGTGTCTTGGTGTTGTAATAAGGGGTGGTGGGGGTGGAGTAGAGATGGTAGGTTGAGGAATAGGATGTAAAGGAGAGGGCGAGATGGGGATGGCTGCAGGTGGTTCAATTAGAGACTGGGTCGTCCTTAGTGGGATGGGTGATGGGTGGGGTGGGGTAATGGATATGTTGGGCTTTGGTTCATTGGCGAGGGGTTTAAGATATTTCATGTCCTCTCGGATGGTTCTGGTTGGTGGGCGTGGGTATACTGGGGTGTATTTCCTGAGGAATTTCCTGTTTCGTAGTGTGATTCTCCCAGATCCATCAAGCTTGATGACATATTGATGGAACTGTTTGACCTCCATGATGATACCTGTCTTGTCCCATTTTCTTGGGTGATTTCCTGTTTGATTTTGTAAGTGAACATGATCTCCAATGACGACAGGTGGTAGAGATTTAGTGTGCTCACTCCAATGTTCATGGTTTAGCATATGACGATTTCTGAGTGCCTCTGGTGCATGTGGTAAGGGTCATCAAGTATATGCTATAGGAGTCCAGAAATGACCGTTCATAGGACTCCTAATTTGACAGGAAAGTTTTCATTTGACGTTCAGAACAAAATTATATATTGGTAAAGGGTCAAAGAATAACTTGCATGATTAATTAGAATAATTCAATAAAGTTGGCGGGAAAAGCCAAGCCGCCACAGAGCCGCCACAGAGCTCCCCCCCAGTGGCTCAAGCCACAGTAGCATGCAGCTTGACTGGAAGTCGGAGTAGTCGGCCCTTTGTACTTCGGCCCACAATGCATAGTTGATAGTGTGTGTGGTCATTAACCACCTGAGGGATTTTCGGTTGCTCCTGAGGTAGCTGAACTGCTTTCCGATAAGTTTGCTGTGATGTGGGCAACTCGTGAATGCCGAAATCAGCATCCAAGAATGTAGGTTTAAGGCGATCAACTGATACTGTGTCCCGTCTGCCATTGAGATCCAATGTGAAATACTTGGCTGACCTCTCAAGTACTCGAAATGGTGCATCATAGGTGCACTGTAGAGGTGTGCGATGTGCATCGTGACAGACAAACACAAAGGTGCAGCTCTGCAAGTCCTTTGGCATGTATGTGATGCCTTGGTGATGATGTGCTGTCTCCTTTGGTCTCAGTCCAGCCATGGTCATACGTGGGTGCGTAAGGAAATCGGACGCTTCTGGCTGAATACCTGACGTTGCGACGAAGAACTCTCCAGGAAGGCGGATGGTTGTTCCGTAGACCAGTTCAGACGGTGAGCATCCTAGGACTTCCTTGGGAGCTGAGCGGAGACCGAGTAGGACCAATGGAAGCTCATCCATCCATGCAGGCTCAGTCAGCCTGGCTTTGAGTGCTGATTTTAACTGCCTGTGAAAGCGTTCCACAATTCCATTTGCTTGCGGATCGTAAGCAGTCGTGCGATGGTGATGCATCCCCAGTAATGTGTTCAGGGCCGTCCAAAGGTTTGAGGTGAATTGTGGCCCCCTGTCGGAGGTGATGTCTGCTGGTACTCCAAATCGTGCAATATGCTGAAAGAGAAAGGCACGGGCACATAAAGTCGCTGTAGCGTCCACCATTGGTACAGCTTCTGGCCACCGTGTGTAGCGATCAATGATAGTGAATAGGTAAGTTTTACCTTGAGAAATGGGAAGTGGTCCCACAATATCGACGGTGAATTCGTTGGAAGCGACGAGCTGGAAGTTTTCCATGCTGTAGTGGAGTGGTCACATGCCGCTGAACCTTTGCTTTTTGGCATGGCACACACATTCTGGCCCAGATGCCCACTTGTTTGTTACACCATGCCACACAAAACGTGCTGTCACCATCTTCCTCGTTGTCTTAATGCCAGGGTGTGCCAGGTTATGGATAGCATCAAAAATGATTCGTCACCAAGTGAGGGGGATAATGGGCCGTGCGACCCCGGTGGAGGTGTCACAGAGTAGAGTCACGTATGAACCTGGAATTGGTAGGTCATTTAAGACTAATCGGGTGATAGCAGTGCGGTAAGCGCGTACCTCAGTATCTTCCTGCTGTGCCCGAGCCATGCCCAGAAAGTCAATGTCCGGGCAACTGACTGCCATGCACATTGTGTTGGTGTCGAGATCCACACGGGAGAGGGCATCTGCGACTGAATTATCTTGGCCAGGAACATGTCGCACATCTGTGGTATACTCAGCTATACAGGCTAGGTGCCGTTGTTGTTGTGGGGTCCGGTGTTCCGAGCTGCTGGCAAAGGCAAATGTCAGGGGCTTGTGGTCAGTGTAGATATGAAATCGGCGACCCTCAATGAAGTAGCTAAAATGTTTAACTGCAGCGTGTATTGCCAAAAGTTCACGGTCAAAGGTGCTGTAATTTTTCTGTGCATTGTCCAGCTTCCGAGAAAAGAAAGCTAGTGGCTTCCAGCTATTATCTAGGAACTGCTCCAGGACACCCCCCACTGCTAAGTCGGATGCCTCCACAGTGAGGCAAGTGGTGGCCATACTGCTGGGGTATACAAGTAGGGTCGCAGAAGCCAAAACATGCTTTGTTGGTTCGAAGGCTGACTGAAGTTGCACCGTCCACTGAAAGTCTCGCCCTTTAATACGAGACATGCTATGTAGCGGGCCCATGAGGGCGGCAGCATGGGGGACGAATCTATGACAAAAGTTTTATCATACCTAGGAACTCGGTTAAGGCCTTGGCATCACGTGGTTGTGGAAACCGACGAATGGCATCTACTCGCTCGGGTAATGGCTCAATACCCTGCAATGTGACTCTGTGACCGAGAAAATCGATTGTATCGACACCAAACGTGCACTTGGCTACATTGACAATTAGACCATGTTCAGCCAGTCTCTTAAAGAGTAGACGTAGGTGACGGCGGTGTTCTCTGGGATCGGAGCTGGCAATGAGGATATCGTCAAAATACACAAAATGGAATTCCTCGAGACCACGACAAATGTGGTCCATGAGCCTCTGAAAAGCTTGTGCTGCATTCTCGAGGCCGAGGAATTCAAAAAGGCCAAATGGTGTTATCACAGCAGTCTTCGGGACATCAGTGGGGGCAACCGGTATTTGGTTGTACCCACGTACTAGGTCGATCTTCGAAAAAATGTTCTTGCCCTCCAGTTGTGCGGTGAAGTCTTGCATGTGTGGCACGGGATACCGATCATGCATTGTGGGTTCATTTAAACGCCTATAATCGCCACATGGACGCCACGTACCTGGAGTTTTCTTTTCAACCATGTGAAGTGGGCACCAAGTGCTGGAGGAGCGACAGACAATCCCCAGTCTTTCCATCTCGGCAAACTCACGTCGGGTGATAGCCAACTTGTCTGGCGATAAACGGCGTGCTTTAGAGTGCTTTAGAGTGAGTTGGGTGGCCTGCTGTGGGAATACAGTGCTCTACTCCATGTTTCACGTCAACACTGGAGAACTGTGGTCGTGTGACAGAAGGAAACTCCTTGAGGATGGCAGCAAACACATTTGTAGAGCAGGTGTTGAGTCCGGTGGCATGTGCTGCATCATACTGAACAGGTATGCTCTCATAAGTCTCAGCATCGATGATGTGTCTAGTGTAGATATCTATGAGGAGATGATTGATGCAAAAGAAATCTGCGCCTAGCATAGGGCGATGAACATCGGCAAGGACAAAACACCAGTTGAACCTACGGAATCCCAGGTCTATCCATAAGGATTTCGTGCCATTGGTGTCAATCCTGCTGCCATTGGCGGCAACTAGAGGTTTGGTTTTATTCTGACGACGATCATCGGCAGAAGCTGGGAAGACGCTGACATGAGCTCCAGTGTCAACGAGGAATTTGTGACCACCTCTTCGATCCCATACAATAAGCGGCTCGGATTTTGGCCAGCAACCTGCACCACTAGGTGCTGGCTGACCTTTTCCCGAAGTCAGGGGGTGCTCGTTTGCCAAGTGTGAGAAGGCACATGGTGGCCTGCAGGTTTTGGCCTTGTTGCCAAACTTAGCATGGTACCAACAAAGGTCCTTCTTCGGGGATCTGCGTGGAGGAGATTGTTTCCTTGGTGGCCAGATGGATGCATTGATTGACTGGGTATGCTTTGCAGCCATGATGATGTCGGCTTTATGTGCTAAGGCAGATAAGTTGCCTTCATCCAGTGCAGCAAGCTGAACTCGGACATCCTCCGGTAACTGCTGTAGAAAAATACATCGAAGTAGAGTGTCCCGATCGATTGAGAGACCCTGAATATGTGCGTAGAGCTGGGAAGGTGTCCAATCACCAAGGCCGGTAAGGTTAAGAAGCCGGTCTGCCTTTTGGTCGTCTGTGAGGCCATATACTTCTATCAATTTTTCTTTCAGGTATGTGTACTTATTGTCTGCAGGTGTTGAAGCCACATCGCCAGCCATACGCTCGGCAACCACGGGATCTAGGGTGGTAAGGAGGTAGAAATACTGAGTGGTAGAGTCTGTTATGTGGCGTAGAGCAAATTGGGTTTCCGTTTGCTGAAACCACACATCTGGCCTCGCTGCCAGGAATGTGGGCAGCTTAAGCGATATGGCATGGATGGCAGTTGCGGCAGCAGTAGCGGGGTTGGCCATGTAGAAGCTCACTTCTAGGGTGTCGCAATGGTGTGCTTTAAATGGAAGAACGAGACGAACTCATCGCCTGAAGATTTCAAATGAGTAAAATAGACGGTCTCGATGGATATAATGCTCGTAGTCTGTTCACTTATCGGGGTAACCACTATAGGAGTCCAGAAATGACCGTTCATGGGAGTCCTAATTTGACAGGAAAGTTTTCATTTGACGTTCAGAATAAAATCATATATTGGTAAAGGGTCAAAGAATAACTTGCATGATTAATTAGAATAATTCAATAAAGTTGGCGGGAAAAGCTAAGCCACCACAATGCAATGTCATTATATTCTAAATGTCCTCTACGATAAGAGTCTCTTTTACCTCAATTACTATGTGGCATCCATTGAAGATTCTTGAGAAAATGTTTTAGAAATTAGGCATTCCAGCATCTGGTTACTATGTGAGTTTGGGGTGCATATATGATAAGCCATTGGTGATAAATGACTGCACTACACTACAATATATAACACACACATTGGTGGGATGAAAGCATCCTCCACATCAGCATAACAAGATCGGACCTGAGGCAGTTAGAGCCATACCTCCCTGACTGAAGTATTGTGTATACCATGACAGCACTTCTTTCCATCATGAATAAACATGAAGGAATTAGAGCTAGCATTCCTGCAGGTCTTATCTCATGTGTGTGTAACTCATTGAATATAAGTTCTCCTTGCCCTTTCTGATGATGAGCTGCTGGCATAGACTTCGCTCCATGCTCATTAGATATCCAGCAGATACTGTGCTACAACTACTGTAGGTGATATAGTGCCCACTTGTTGAGGTTGAGCTAGTGGCTAGTTAGTGACAAGTGGTTTACAAAGTGGAGTGTGCACAATTTATGGTGCTCCAAAATTATAACCGCATGTTTTTATAAGCATTTGTATTTATGGTATCTGCTCTCCTTTTAACACATTATTCAAGGAAATCAGCTAATTCATGAAAGCAGCATATGAGATGATGAGCCAATAGACCATGACAGCTATTATCAGATTACATAATGCAAAAGTATGTGTGGAGGTACATGTT
Organism: Cladorhizidae sp. MBARI D1340-BT2; assembly: GCA_028752905.1. NCBI lineage: Eukaryota > Metazoa > Porifera > Demospongiae > Poecilosclerida > Cladorhizidae > Cladorhizidae sp. MBARI D1340-BT2. The sequence continues at coordinate 2,951,017 of JAQNBH010000018.1, read as the reverse complement.
TGCATCCCACATCGTGTTGGCTCCTCCCTATACAACCTCTGCTCCTGTCTATATACATATGTGCCTTGTGATGAAGGCTAACAATAAAATAGTCCAGCGGTATCTCAGCTAATTTGCTGAAAGTTGAATAAGTCCATACAGACTAATAAGTGAGTTTCATAGATGAATGTGAAGCTCAGTACAGTAGTTTCTCATTCAGAGAGAGCCTTCCTGTCAAACACCACCTCCAGACTTTTTACCAACACACTTGGCATGCAGACTTTACCTTCCACCTCCAGCACCCACCAACCACCAACTCAACTTTCTTACTAATGACCTCCAAAATAACTTCCACAAACCACAACCACTGCAACTGTATAGTACCATATGCACTCCAGGCTTGTATAGACAATCATGCATTCATTCACTGTGCAGTATACAAGCAGTAATATATATCCTTGACATTTAACCCTCCCATTCTTCCGAGACTCCATTTTGGTGTAGGTTTCAATGTGGTCTCAAAAAGATAGACAACTGAACCTCCATCAGCACAGAGAAGTACAAGATAGGACATGGCCACAATGGTTCCTAGGGGAGCAAGTTTTAGTATCATTCAGGATATTTAGCCAATCCTCTTCCTCAAATTGGTTATCTATCACAACTGGCAAGATCAAGAAAATGGTCTACAGGAGAGAGGTACAGCATGGCACACCACAACCTCCTTTACATTCCATGTACCAGAGGGAGGGACTTAATGCTGTCACCACCAAAATGCTAGCCACCCCTTCAAGGCCACAATATGAGGCAAGTCAATCTGTTGCGTACGTTCCATTGCTCGTGAACTGGTATGAAATGCCTGAGTAGGATTCTTGCATCCAATCCCATTGCAATCATAATCCTGAACATATCATCGTGTTGAACTTGCCATGTCTCAACAATTATTGATGCAGTGCAGAGCTATCCCCGGCAGGTATCAGCTAGAGGCTATAAAGATCTTAGGGTGAAAAAATTCCTGGAAAGAAGTGGTTACCCAGGTAACTAGTCAGCAATTACCAGCTATTAAAAATATTTCAGCTAGTAATTCCTCTTTCTAGGCTTCCTCATGCTAGCCAATAGCAAAATCAAATTCCAACTTTTCCTCACTGCTATTTTACCACTGTCCCCATTGTATTGGTCAACGTTCAAATGCAATGGCAAATATTGTGAACCATACAGCGGAATGGAATGGATTGTGCAACACATGCAATGGGAATGGAATGGATTTGGATTGCCATCCGTCATATTGTGAACTGTCCTAGTCATACAATGGCACAATACCACTTGTACAACAAGAGAGCAGCAATGGAACTACAAACCATGGATTTCCAAACAATGAATGAGGTAGTATATCTTCTCTCTGTAAAAAATGTTTACTTGTAAAAAAAAGAAGAGAATTTATCATTTACGGGTCAAAAAATAATAATACAGTATTATAGTACTATATTAAGACTAGGAGAGGTGGTCAACACAGAAGCTTGGCAACTCAAGTTAGCCGGATTATTAATGCTGAATCCACTGGCTAGCAGCCCAATCTTTTGCAAATCCTGAAATCACCCATGGATCTTTTGGCTAACAGGGTTTCATCCTAATTGGAGGAGAGTGACTATAAGTGTGCAGTGCTTATTGCTATCTCAGTAGATTCCCTAGCAGAATGTAACAATGATATTCGAGCTATCCTAAAGGAAAAATACCCCTTTGCTCAGTACCAATTTCACATTCCAGATATTCCTTAAAGTCTTTTAAAACTCGGCTATGAATATATTGGGGGAGGAGGTAGCTAGGGCCATTAAATCATTCCCTCAGGTGGTCCGATGATCTTTGCCCTCACCACCTGAAGTACATGACTGGGCCAGGGTCTGGTGACTCCGTGAGGGTGGCAAAAGTTACTCAAAATTTCATCGGCAATGTGGTGACACTCCTGAATTCATAATTCCTTTCTTTGGTGCACTAATTGCTGTATCAAAATGAGTTGGAGGGTATTGTACCCTCCACAGACTAGCTGCTAACTGTACCATTGGCCGAGTGAAGACATAGTTATAGGGCTACTCCAGGTTTCTAAAGCTAGTTATATGCCTACTCCAGGTTTCTAAAGCTAGTTATATGCCTACTCCAGGTTTCTAAAGCTAGTTATATGCCTACTCCAGGTTTCTAAAGCTAGTTTATAAGTCTACTCCTTATTGCTATTCCAGGTTTCTGAAGCTAGTTATATGCCTACTCCAGGCTAGTTATACGCCTACTCCAGGTTTCTAAAGCTAGTTATAAGGCTACTCCAGGTTTCTAAAGCTAGTTATACGCCAACTACAGGTTTCTAAAGCTAGTTATATGCCTACTCCAGGTTTCTAAAGCTAGTTATACACCTACTCCAGGTTTCTAAAGCTAGTTAAACGCCTACTCCAGTTTTCTAAAGCTAGTTATAAGGCTACTCCAGGTTTCTAAAGCTAGCTATAAGGCTACTCCAGGTTTCTAAAGGTAGTTATATTCCTACTCCAGGTTTCTAAAGCGCTACTCCAGGTTCAAAAGCTAGTTATACGCCTACTCCAGGTTTCTAAAGCTAGTTACTACGCCTATTCCAGCTAGTTATAAGGCTACTCCAGGTTTCTAAAGCTAGTTATATGCCTACTCCAGGTTTCTAAAGCTAGTTATAAGGCTACTCCAGGTTTCTAAAGGTAGTGATAAGGCTACTACAGGTTTCTAAAGCTAGTTATAAGGCTACTCCAGGTTTCTAAAGCTAGTTATAAGGCTACTCCAGGTTTCTAAAGCTAGTTATACACCTACTCCAGGTTTCTAAAGCTAGATATACGCCTACTCCATGTTTCTAAATCTAGTTATAAGGCTACTCCAGGTTTCAAAAGCTAGCTATAAGGCTACTCCAGGTTTCTAAAGCTAGTTATACGCCTACTCCAGGTTTCTAAAGATAGTTATACGCCTACTCCAGGTTTCTAAAGCTAGTTATATGCCTACTCCAGGTTTCTAAAGCTAGTTTGTACTAGACTTCCTACAGATAGAATTTGGTGTGCCCAAGGGTGCTGCAGCTGCTACTCAGCTAGAATTTATGTACAAAATCTTACCCCCAATAGTGCAATTTCAATCTATGCAGGAGCAAGATGTTCTGTGTTGTCAGGGGGTTGGCTCCACAGCTATTACCTTTAGTAATCTCAGTATATAGTTCTCCAACAAGCTTTATCTTTGGTAATAGAGTCAAAGGAGGGGTTACAACAAGGTGATCCCTTGGGCCCAGCATTGCTATTCACCTACGATCATCTCTTATCTGGATGACATCACGATAGGTGGTAATTGGAGGACTTACATGACTTTTGGACAGTGGGACTTCTAGCTCAGGACATAGGCCTTTCTTTGAACCACATAAGTTCAAAGTGGTATGCCTAGATCGTATCACTCTGGGTTGCTCACTAGTGGATATTCAGGTCTTTTGGTAGTGAACCCAGGGGTTCACCAATTGGTGGAGCGGAAGGTGTTGATTCAATTCTTAGGAAGAATATAATGTTTGGGAGAGAGACTTATACTCATGATGCATTGTATCTCCTCCGACATGCCTTTTGCATTCCCAAATATTGCATTCATCTCTTCTCTTCCCCCACTACTACATTCATTTGACAGGCTGCAAAGAGGAATAATGAGTGAGATAGTGAATGTTGCCCTTATCGACTGTGCATGGACACTGGCATGACTTCCAGTGCATTCAGGTGGTCTTGAGATCAGAAGGACAGTGCAGTTGGCACCTTCCTTCTTCCTTGCATCAGTTCTGCTGGCTCTGGTCTGGATCCTTCCAGAAAGTTTGTCTGTGGTGCCATGTAATTTTGCCCTTGATATGTGTAGTCAGAGTCATGATGCTTCACCCCCTGCAGGAAGTGAATTCTTTCAGCAGAGAGCTTGGGATACCCCTTTAGCTCAGGCTATATTTGATCAGCTGCTAGGTGTTGCTCATTCTGAAACTTCTCTTGACCATTTTCTAGCTGCGACCTGGAAAGATTGTGGTGCTTGGCTCAATGCCATCCCAGTGGCATCTCTAGGTTTAAAGATGGAGGTCAAGCTACTTAGGGACTGAGGATAGGTGCACCCCTAGTTCAACCCCTTTCATGTTGCCATTGTTGAACAGGTTGATGTTAAAGGCACACATGGCCATAGAAGCAAGGGTCACTATCCACATAACTCTCTGAATGTGGTGGTCAAGAGAGGTTTAGACTCTGGAAAGATCCCATCTCGACTTGAACACAATGGAGTGTTCATATCAGATGGCAAATGGGTCTCAGACCAGTTGGAGGAGCCCAGGACACAGTCCTTTCTATTGCAATGTGTGGCCATCGAAGTTCAGCGGGTAATGCTACATCTATTTTGTGGACTTTGCCTTAGATTGTTTGCTTGTTTTTTTTGTTTTTTTGTGTTTTGGTCTGTTACTTTTTCTTTTTTTAAATTTGCATGAGTTAATTAAGTGTGATATTGCCTGTTATGATGTTATATATAGAATATGTGCTGATAAAAAATAAATAATGATAACTAAAAATATTTTTTTACAAGACAAGAACTATATTATATATTCGATGCTCAGATAATTACTCTTTTATTTTTACTACTAATAATAATCATACAAATAAATAAATACATACATAAATAAATAAAAAGCTAATGACAAGTTCAAATCTCAACTGACCCCAAAACAAACAAGGCATTCCTCCAATGGGACCACCAATTAAAGACACTGAAGGAGTTGAGCACAGGCATTCACCTCCCAAGTTCTTTGCCTTGTCCTGAGGCTGAGCTCCTTCAAAAACCACCATCCTTGGGCCCTTGCTATACTTTTACTAACACTGCGCTCGACTTTCATCTGAGTTGCATAATTATAATGTATTTGGATTACATCACTATTGGTGGTACTGCTTAGGACATTGACAAAGACCTCAACTACACACTATCTGCCTCAGAGTTGGCTAAAGAATATGATGTCTGAGATCATTGTGCTCACTTCTCAGTCATGAGAGGGACAATATTTTGCTCACTTCCCGACGAGAGACACAATATAGTGCTAACTTCCTGGTCATGTGAGGGACAATATTGTGCTTACTTCCCAGTTATGAGAGGGATGATATTGTGCTCACTTCCTGGTCACAAGAGGGACAATATTGTGCTCGCTTCCCAGTCGTGAGAGAGACAATATTGTGCTCACTTCCTGGTAATGAGAGGGATAACATTGTGCTCGCTTCCTTGTCAGAAGAGGGACAATATTGTGCTCACTTCCTGGTCACAAAAAGGACAATATTGTGCACATTTCCCAGTCACAAGAGGGACAATATTGTGCCCACTTCTCTGTCATGTGAGGGCCAATATTATGCTCGATTCCTCTTCACAAGAGGGACAGTATTGTGCTCACTTTCTGGTCACGAGAGGGACAATATTGTGCTCACTTCCCAGTCACAAGAAGAACAATATTGTGCATTCTTCTCTGTCATGACAGGGACTATTGTGCTGACTTCCTGGTCACCAAATGGACAATATTTTTGCTGACTTCCTGGTCACGAGAGGGACAATATTGTGCTTACTTCCTGGTTACAAGTGGGACAATATTGTGCTCACTTTCCAGTCATGAGAGGGATAATATTGTGCTCATTTCCAGTCATGAGAGGGTTCTGATGTCAATCCAGCTTTGTCTCAAACAAGACTACTAGTGGTCTTCATATTAGGTGTGCTGAGCAGCTTGCCCCATCTGCCTTCCTGTCCTCGGCTGTGCTTCCTCACATGACTTGATCCAAAACATTTGTACATACTTCTAATCCCCCAATCATGAGGAGGCCCTATTGATGTGCTTAAAAGCCTATGATAAACTTCTACCAGCTGGTCCAGCAGCATGCCTCCATAAGTCATGGGATGCCTGTCAATTTTCGGTGGAGGAGGAATCCCTACTGAATGGTGCCTCATATGACTTGACTACAGCTAGGCATTTGGCTGTCTGTACAAAAGAATTTGGAGCATAGCTCCATGACCCACCAATTTCCAACTTTTGGTTATCAATGGGGAAAGGGTAGATTGGATGCTAGTTGACACTGCATGCAACCAGTCCTATGTACACCCAACCTGTGACTTCAGGAATGAAGGGACAATCAGCATCAGAGGTCAAAGCAAAACCTTCACCAGATACGCCACCACCACGGTCAAACTGGATCTACTAGGTGTGAAACACACAATCAGAATGGCAGTGGCTCAGGAGATGGAATTTGATGTAATATATATTAGGTGTCGATATACCTAATTTTGTTTCTTTGTTTACAAATCAGAACAAGCCTACGACCATGAAGTCCCTAACAGGCTGGCATTGCAGCTTAAGATACAGAATCAGAGAGCGATAAACTATGAATGAGACTCCACCACCTCCAGTTCAGAGGATGAGGAATCGGCAACAGAGGCAGAGTTATCTGCAGAAAAGGTGAGTGGGTCTTCAGCTGATGAGGATGTGTTGCCACAACTTCAAGACAGAGCAATGACAGAGGAGGAGGAGCCCAAGGGTAGCCATTTGACTGATGACGTCTCCATTATGGCATCTGAAAGAACATAAATGGTCCAAACGGCAAAAGAGGTATTAAAGATAAGTTGATGCACGCAGTAGTACTAAGCTGGTACTTGATGGCAGAAGTGACCAACTACATAAGGAAAAGAGATGGACCCTACCCTGGAAGAAGCAAGGTGTAAGGCTGACCCTCATTAGAAAGGGACTGCTGTTCCAAAAATGGGCACCGATGGGACAGACAGGGAGAGTCAGACATCCATTCCTACCAAAGTATTACAGGTAGATGATACTCAGGATGACCCACAGTGTTCCATGGTCTGGACACTTCAGGAGAAAGTGCACAGAGATATTAATGCGCCAGTTCTTCTGGCTGGGCCTACGACTGATCTTTGCAGATGGTGCCAAATTTGTCAGAGGACTGCAAAAGACGTAAGGTACCCTAGTTCCATTGCCCATTATCAAAAAACCTTCAGTAGGGTGGCCATGGCAGGCACATACCCAGACTTCCGAAAAGGGGTGGTTCCATCACTGATGTTTTGTAATCTTTACCTAATTACCTGGTAAATTTACAGTAGCTGCCTCGTATCAGGATTTTGTATAATATATGCTACATTATGTTTTCTGGCCCCAACTCTATTGCATACTAAAGTACATACGTTTCGGTTATGGAACAACCAGTTTCCCAAAGGGTCCATAACTCTGAGGTCTTATTTTTTTTTTAATCCAAAAAATATATATTATTTTGTTAATATATATATTAATAAGATAAACTATAAATTATATACTTAATAGCAACATATTACTATGGATATATACAACAAAGTAGTTAAGTGTTGATGGAGTGTCTGCCACAAACATTAAATTAGAATTAAAATTGAAATACTATAATAATTAAATCAAAAATTAAGTAATACTACTACTCCTACTACTACTACTACTAATAATAATAAAACAAACAATGGCCAGTCACAACTATATATATATATTTTTCCTTCTTCCTATTAATATACAAATAAAATTGATCTTGTTCAATATAAATACATGTAAGTAATTATAATGTAGTCTGTTCATATGATGTGCATTAAAAACTGTCAATTGCACAACATTGGAAAGACAATCATCATCATGAAGTTCAGGATCAAAGGCAGAAGCTTGGGTAGAGGATCTTCAGGTAAAATGGCTCAATATAGAGTATATATATATTATGGAATAGCTACGTGTGGGTAATCTGTGATCAATCCAGAAATACACTGCTCAAGTGTAACCGCCTTGGGTGCAGCCTGGAAAAAAGATCCACAACCTGATCTAGATCAATGTGATGCTGGTAATGTATATGCATCAATGCCAGAGATGTCAATCGATCTTCGGTCTTACTACATATCATAAAATTATGTAATCTGCGTACAGTACTAGCATTTCGTTCACATTCACAGGAAGTCACGGGTATGGTGCAAGCAATCTTCAATAAGGTGTATACATTGGGGAATAAAAGTTGATCACACTCTTTCAGGGCAGTAGCACAAGTACTGGGCCTTTCTGAAGCAGGCATGCAGACAAAACTTTGTTTCCAACGGCCAAGTTCTTGGTCAAAAAGCTCAGGTGATGGCAAATTACTTAAAATTAATAAACATCCACACTATCAGAAAAATTTACATAATTCTTTGTACACAAAATAGAAGGGACAAGACATAGCAAAGAGGATGAAGTTTTGGATAATGGTGAGAATCGAGTCTCTAAGTCCCATATTATATGGTCAAGAACCACATTTATTTTAAACCACTCCTCAATTGTATTTGTCACAAAATTAGGCCCGTTTCGTGGCCTTTCTCAGCTCCTGAGCTTACATGGCTGTACATTCACTGATGACGCCATTCTTTCAGCATGTATATATATTTTATGAAATTCATTAGTCCTTATTACCTTGTGATAAAATACCATTAATCTGCTGAAATGCCTGAACTACATCGAGTGTTGTACTCTGTAACTTCACTGTAATGCCAGCCACATGTGAAATAAACTGATAAATAATCAGGAAAACAATAATGCACTCAAATTCTGTAAGAGCATGCAGAAGAGAAGTGGCTTTGCTTCTTGACTCACAATCCCACACAGCATTACTAAAATTAACAGTGAATGTATCAATGTGCAATCCAGGTCCTATTCCTTCAAAAGCAGTAATCATAAATTTATAACATCCATAGAAATGTGAATACGCAGAGTGTCTTGCTGCCCAATGGGTTTTTACATAAGTCAATAACGGGCGCCCTCTTACCAAGATCTATAACATAACTCTTAACTATTTCTATCAATATTTTGCAAATACTCTTAACTTTGTCTATCACATTCCTTATCATTGGTAGACTACAAGAACCACCAATTACAAGGTTCAGATAATGGCCAGTGCAGTGTGTGTACACTGCCAAAGGAGATTTTTCTCGTATCAGAGCCTGCAAGCCTACCTGGGTACTAGACATGTTTGATGCACCATCATATCCTTGACCTCGAACATTCTTGACATCAAGTCCTAGCTCCTCCAAGTCATTTAGCACACATGTAGCAATGGCCACCTCCGTAATATGAATTAAAACTGAAAACTATAAAAATTCTTCCCGAATTTCAGTATTAAAATCGACAAACCGAATACATAGTGGCATTATTTCTTTATTAAAGGATGTTATTTCATCAACCATTAATGAAAAGTATTTAGCATCAATTACTTCTTTTACTATATTATTGACCTGCCTATAATATCGATCACTTCATTTTGTATTCTAGGTAATATATATGTCGCATTCTTCACCCTTGGATGCTGTAGATGCATCTTCAACAAAGGATCAGGCTCCGAGAAAGTTTCCAGGATTTCCTGTATGGTTGTGACTCTCCTTGTCACCTCTTAGTGCAATACACTGTCGACCACAAAATAGAACACCTTCAGCACAACACTTCACAATATGCCTGTTGTCTCATATATTTCGAACACGTTCAGCATTCATACGAACATCAATATTATGCTCAGGTTTGTCAATGGACTGTAGCAGAGCTCTAGCATCAGCAACAGCATTAATATGATAAGCAGTGGAACCATGTACCAAGTATTTTATTTAAACTAACCCACTTATTAAAAGGCTTATTCACAAGCACACCACATTTAGTCGTATCTGAAGCAAGCAACGCACAATATTTACAAAATCCACCATCTATTGCCTAGCTATATACTAACCATGGATATTTTTGGAGCCATTTCACCTGAAAGCTCCTATTACACCCGGAATCGTACACCTTAGGGAAAGTAAACATACTTCCAGGTATAAAGTGCTCGGTTAAGATCTTGCACTTCTGTCCAAGAGATAAGGACTTTACAGCATATTGGACTGAAGACCAGATTGCAAGATTTATAATACAGCCTATATCCACATCACTGGAGATACTATTAATCGCTGCAGCTTCTTCAATTCTAGTGGCAACACTACCACAGTATTACCAGCCCCAGAATCATCACTGCTCTCATTGTCACTGCTGCTATTCTAATCTTTATTAATAAATGTCACTACTTCCTCTTTGTCACTTACTAATCCACTCTGTCCTGGTTCACTCCCCTCTTCTTCGACTTCTACCACCCTTTTGAAATATTTCAGAAGCCCGCTAGGGTTGCCAAATGGTAACTTTCTCTTGCTCGCCATTATCAGCTGCCAACTCTGCTCATAAAAACAAGCACACATGACGTCACGTACCCTACCAGCTTTTCTGCAAGTTGAAAGGGGGGGTTCAATCGAACCCCCTCGAACCTCCCTGGATACAGGCCTGCATGGGTATAGTTGGTCCACTCCTCCCTACTGAAGTAGGCTACAGATATATACTCACTATCTGTGATTACAAGACATGGTTCAGAGGCATTTCCAATGAAGGCCACAACCAGCAGGGATGTGGCAGAAGCCTTAATGCTGTTTTTTGCCAGGGTAGGCTTCCTTGATGAGAGTTTACCAGACAGAGGGTCAAATAATTAATGCAAGAATTTCGTCATGAAATCTATAGTACCTCTTCTTACCACCCCGAGACTGATGGCATGTCTAAATGTTATAATTGAACCCTTAAGAATGGCCTAAGGAGTATGCTGAGAAGTTTGGATGCCAATGGCACAAGTTTATCCCGTACTTACTGTTTTCATTTCCTGAAATTCTACATGAGTCCTCATGATTCACACCTTTTAACTCCAGCATGTTTTGAGGGAGAAGTGGGAAGGGTTAACCTCGAAGAAAGAGAGTGTAATGTCCTTCCTTTTGTTGGCAGAGACAGAGCAGAGACCATGGAAGCTACAGCCAAACAAAATGAAGAGGAGGTATGACAGAACAGCATATGATCGTATATTTTAGCCTGGTATTGGTACTCCTGCCCTCCACATCAGACATCTGGTTACAAGATGGCAGGAACCATATCCAATAATGGCCACAAGGTGAAGACAGGACAAGCTGGAACACAAGCAAGAACCTTTCATGTCAAACATGCTGAGGAGGTGAAAGTCACCCTCAGCGGTGTGCCTTCTCACCTGAAAAGATGACCAGACCCCTACAAAGGAAGACAAGCTGCTTACCAGGTCAGGGGCCCCTGCCACCAGCATCAAACATGAGCTGTCTCTGGAACAGCATCATGATGACACAACTGATGAAGACACACCTAGATGTCTTCAAGGATGAACCTAGTCTAACCAAGGAGGTGTCCCTGAGGAGATTGATACTGGTGAGTCCAAACACTTCTGTTTACCACCCATTCAAGACTACAGAAGATGAAGGCCAGATGATGTGGGTTGGGCTGATACATGTGAGCAGAAGTCCATGAGCAGCACCAATTGTGTTAGTCACTAAGAAAGATGGCAGCCTTAGGATCTGTGCTGACCACAGAGAGCTCAACACGGTGACTAAACTGGAGCCTTTTCCAATCCAAGGTTGGAATACCTGATCAATAGCTTGGCAGGTGCCAAATACATGACAAACCTGGACCCCACTCAGGGCTATTGGCAGGTTCCCATTGAAGAAGAGTCAAGGGAGAAGACAGATGGACTTTACCATGCCGTTCGGCAAGAGTATGAATTTTCGGTGATGCTGTTTGCCTGTTGGTGGGACCATCAACCTTTCAAAGGATGATGAATTTGTTATTTGGTGATGTGGCAAGTTACAGTCCGTGTATATGGATGACCTTGTTATCTTTAGTGAACATTGCCATTAACATCTCGCCAATGTAGTGACACCTTAACCACACTGGCCAAGAGGGCTGAAGGTTAAGAGTTCCAAGTGCCATATTATGATAATGTCCAAGAGCCTTTACTGGTCATGTGGTGGAAAGGAACCTAGGTCAGACCAGAAGATGCCAAGATTGGGGTCATCCAATATTTCGCGACCACAATAAAGAAGGACATCTGGGCATTTATAGGCCTTGTACCTTCCACAGGAGATTTATACTGAATTATGCAACTATTGCTGGCACCCTTGACAGATCTGATACAAAATGACTGTCCAGACAAGCTATGATGGACATCACAACATCAAGATGCATTTGATAAACTCAAGCTGGCCCTAACCGCTGATCCCATCCTCTTTGGACCAGATTATTATCCTCCTGGCTAAGCTATAGTGGGATCTTTAACAAAATAATAATAAAAAAAAGAAATGCTTGATATTAAAACATCAACAAAGAATAATAAAAAACTTGAATACAGGAAGAAAAAAAGAAGGTAGTCGTGGCTTTAAGCTCAGGCTTTTGCCAGTGAGTGCCCACCCCAGCAGGCAGCCATGCAAGTTCATTCAACGATCTCAATTGAACCGCTCACACTTTGGTGCTAGTCTGATGTGCAATTCCTAGCTGTCTTCTGGCCTGGTCTAAGATGGTGGCTTTCTCCCACAAAATAGGATGTCCATTATCATCCGCATGTTGGGCAATTGCATATTTCTTTTTAGTACAATTTTTATAGGCAACATAATGTTCTTTCTTTCAGGTCCCCAGTCTTCTGTTGTCTTCCCCTATGTAGTACTTCACACAGCTGCAAGTGATGCGGTACACAATGCATAAGTGCATACTAGCTGGTAATTTATCCTTCACTCTGCTCAGTTCTGCCTTCAAAGTTCTTCCCAATACAAAAACAATTCTGATGTTGAACTTCCTGCAGACCCTCCTGATGTTTTCATTATCCCAGCTACATAATGGCCATAGGAGCCTCTTTCCAGACCCCTGATTGCCTGTATCGGTGTACTTATCTTCCTTTCTGCATTTAGATGTAGCTATCTACAGACCAAAGGTTGATGAATGCTTGTGGACAACCATTTTCTACATTTCTCTTCCAAAATCTTGACTTCTGTGAGTGAGTTGTAAGTGCCAATTCCTCAATCCTCAAAGAATTCCATGTAAAGGTTGGCTAGCACTGCAGATAGCTAGCTACTTGAGAGCCCACTGCTGCACATATGGGGTCATTTTAAAGGGGAATAACCAGATACTGCAACCCTGGCATCAAAAAGTTGAATGAGCTCTGTGAATCAATAATAATTTAGTGGGCCAGTGTAATATTTTATTTGTATTGCTAGGTCAAGGCACCAGCGCATACTAAGCACCTGGCCTCACTTTATCCTACAAGTCATATAGGTTAATAACCGGCTCAGAGGAAAAATGCATGGTGATGTAACCCAGAGGTCATGGAAGTCAGCAGTACCTTGACCATCGCTAAGCCATTGACATCTAGGGTGTAATGATATATGTGAAGTTTGTCCATTGAATTTATGGAGAGTCTACCAGCCGAAATACCTTAAAAAGCATCATCTTCCACTAGATCAAAACTTGAGAAGATGGTGGAAGAATACTGCGACCAAATATATTGTGCCATGCAAGGCTTGATTATCTTCCTAGTCCTAGCCCTACCGCTTCTTGCCCTAGACCTATCCCTCCCTAATCCTAACCCAGTTTCATTGGTGTTGCCATAGAGACTGGTACGGATACAATATTCTCTTGTGAGTGTCATGTGGGATGCCAAGTACCTGGGATTGCCAAAAAGTGGAGATGCCAAATTCTCTAGGATGCTGGCATTGATTACCTTAGCTTTAACAATTGCCCCTAAATGCTGAGGCTGTTTCTAAGGGGAAGTAAAAGATGATAAATGCTAGCCCCCATCCCCGAAAGTAGCTCCTTCTGTGTTGATATAGCAATAATACAACTACAGCATACACAGTTTAGGTTAGAGGTCCAATTCTTTGTTTTATGGAAGAAAAACGTTTCAGAGTTAGCTCATTAGAAAATTAATAACACCACTTATAGGTGCCATTTCAGTTGTATTTTTATTGGAACTTGAGAGACCACAAAACGAGTTTGAATCATGTTGATAATTATAGTGATCTTGGACAGAGTTTCAAGTATAGTCATTTTTTATACCTTTGGGTCACCCAATAATGTACTTAACCCCTTATAAGGTAACGAAATTATTCCCATATGAAGTTACAAATCTTGGAGCACAATTTTTTTGGGTGGTTCCTTGAGAAAAATGGACTGGTTTAGAACAGTGTTCAACAGGTGTCTGTTGACGGTGCACCTGCTATGATGAGTGGTAATCAGGATTTGTTCAAAGGGAAAATGCATATTCACTGTTAACCATAGCAGCAGTCACCGATATACACTTACATCCAAGACTCCTAGATACCTTGAAGTAGTATTTGGCTAATGTTGTTAACTTCATAAAAGCCACAGACTTAAGCAGCCATCTGTTTCAAAAGAGATGGGAAAGTGTAACTTTACCACACCGAAATTAGACCAACTATTAATTGTTCATATGTATATTTGCTCTCGAGCAAGGTTGTGAATTGAGCTTCGGGAGGCAGTACAACTATTTTTGCAGCAAAAAGAATAACACTTACTTACTATGAATGGCTTTTCCCTCTGTGCTATGAGGAAACTTGGCACTTTAATGAAGGAATGTGAAATAATCGATGCATTTATCGGAAAGCTAAAGTTGTGGAGCAAGTGAATTGCAAAGGGTATAGTTGGCACAGTTTCTCCCACTTGACAAATTTGTTGAAAGAGCAAGATGGTCAAGATATCCTAGTAATTTATAAAGCAGACATCCAGGTCACTTGGTTAGAAAGATGGAGGAATAATACCCTGATCTGGACACTGTTGCTTTCAGTGGTGCCAGCAATATTTTGTGGCCAATGAAGATCTGTCAATGAAGATGATTTTCCAGCAAAAGAGGAGTAGATAACTCTGAGAGTAAATGAGGCTTGGAAGCCGAGATATCTTGGCTAAATGGCCCAACCTTGGCGAGATGGGCTTTAAAGATCCTGACTTGCCTTTTTGACCACTTGCAGAGGCTTTTCCATTATCAAGGGAATGAAAACCAAGAAATGGAACTGGTTGGACAAATGATATAATTATTGCTCTCAGTTCCACAAAATCATGATTAAATACTTGGTTAACAAAATGCCAGCAGAACTATCCCATTGATTTGATTTGTTTTGCAATGAGCAACTAACTTACTAAATAACTACTAATACTTACTATCACACTTGTATAAATAAAATAAGACATGTTTTATTACACATGTATGGGTAATGGAACAGGGAGGATAGGGCGATTTGGGTAATGGTTCCAAAAAGGTTGGGAACCAAGACTGAATTCTGTAACATAACATGATGTTTTCCGTGTGTTGTCTTCGGTGTTCTCAAGTTATAGCATTCCAGATGTGCTGGTGTCAGTCAAAGGCACACAGTTCTCGTCGGCCGAGTTCAATTAGTCCTTTTGCATGGCATGGTCATTCATACACATGACCTCGTCTCCACAGTATCCACATTCTAATGCCAGTGGAGAATGTTGTCAAGACCATGAAATATCTGTTCAAAAGGCCATTTAGTCTGGATTCTATGAGTTTATTGCTCTGCTTGAGTGGAATAATACCCCTACTGAAGGTGTAGTATGAGCCCTACACAGCGACGAATGGGTCAGGGCTACCAAACTCTGAACTCACACTTCATGTCTGCTTCATACTAGGTATTACACTCACACTAGTGTGGAACTGACTTCCGGGAGAACTCATGGACAAGCAGAAGTATCACTATGATAGGTCAGCTTGACTGCTTTCGGAGCTGCAGCCAGGTGACCCTGTCCACATGAGGCTTCCTGGAAGCTTTACGTGCACCCATTGAATAATAGAACTTTTCGTTTTAATGCACTCCTTTGTCACTTCTGTGGCATATTTATGCACTGGCACATGAGTTCTTAAGCCCAACTTCATGGAAAACCCAGCTAGGCACCTGGTTAGCATTTTGAAGCTTGTCAAGCGGTAAAGTGGTTGCTGTTATTTGATGTATATTCCAGCTGACTTGTTTTGGGGGGAATGGAGTAGGGAAGAAGTGAAAAGCGACATGAATAATATGAGTCTGCTAACTTTTCACTTATAATAAATCCTACTAGGTAGCATCATACATTTCTCTGAGTTCAATGGCTTACATTCAATTTATTGGATATAAGAATTCTAGGAATTACCCTTGAACACTTTATCACCTCATGTCTGTGTGACCCATGTAGGTTCCAGTTGTATGTATGCATGTGTGTGTGTGTGTATGTATTTGCATTTGTGTGCATGCATGCATGCCTGTGTGTGCATTATAGTCTTGGTATTTTTGTATCTGTGATGTATGTATATGTAGCTACTGCATTAGGGCCCGAACATAATATAACTGGCATCTTGCAAAAGCCAGTGGTGGTGCGCTTTATGTATTTCAGTTTTGGGGAAGAAATTAAAGAGATCAATTTTATCACATAATATCATGCAAAATTTAACTTAACCTTGAGCAATCATGAAGGCAGGATACCGATTATATCAATGAAACTCTTGATGGTGATTTTGATCATTTTGAGAATGAGCTTATTGGAGAACACTAAGCAGGGAACAACAATGGTGAGGAGGAAACAAAGAGCATGGTAACAATGGTGAGGAGGGCAACAGCAATGGTGAGAAGGAAACAAAGGGCAGGGCAACAGCAATGAGGAGGAAATAAAGAGCAGGACAACAACAATGGTGTGGACATATTAAACTGCAGATAAATTAAATTGTGAGGCAGAAACAAAGAGAGAAAACAACAATGGTGTGGAGGAAAGATAAAGCAGGCAACAACAATGGTGATGAAGAAATAAAGACAATTATGATGGCGAGGAAACAATGACTAGGGCTACAATGATAGTGAGGAGAGGCCACGGACCTGTGGTGCAGTTATCGTACAAAACTCCATCCATCCCAACAATGAGATAGTTACCTTCATCATCCAGCATGCACAAAGATCTCCATTTACTCAACCTTGTACCTCACCACACACTGCATGAGCAACATTACCCTTGTGATTTTCCTGACACCTCCCCCTCCTCTAGATGAGAGCTATGCTCTCTGCTTAAACCATTGGCAATGGCGTTCTTTGACCCTGGCCGGTAGGCCATATGATATTGGTAGGGTTGGAGATGGAGTAGCCATCTGGCTATTCTGCCATGTGTGTCTTTGAGCCTTGCGAGGTGTGTGAGAGGGTTATGATCTGTTTGGATTACAAAGTTATTGCCCTCCAAGTTGATCCAAGTAGATCCTGAAGTGTCGAACTCTCTCGACTATCGCAAGTCCTTCTCTTTCAATGGCCGAATAGTTCACTTCCCTGGGTAACAATTTCCTCGAGCCATAGGCTAGGGGGTGCTCTTCTCCATCATGGTCAAGTTGAGATAGTACATACCCGATACGTTTGCAAGAAAAAGTCGCGCCCCCATTTTAGTGTACGAAGAACCGGGTAGTTTACCAGCCGGTCTTTCAGTGTCTCAAAAGCAATTTGCATGTCTGACGACCATCTAGGCTTCTCCTTCCTTGCAGCGTTCGATAGTGGGGTGGCAATTGTGGCGAAATCGGGAATAAACTTTCGATAATATCCACTCATTCCGAGGAAAGCCCTCATATCCTTCTTCGTCTTGGATTGAAGGAAGTTTCTGATTGCTGTAACTTTTGCCTGTAGGGGTTTCACTTTTCCGTGTCCAATCTTATGTGCCAGGTATTCGCACTCATTGCATGCAAACCTACATTTCTTGCGGTTTACTTTGAGTCCTGCCTCTCGAAGTCTTTGAAATATATGTCTTGCTATGTATTATTACGTCATCCAAGTACAGTGCTGCATACTGTTGGTTGTCTAAAAAGAGCTCATCCATCAAGCACTGGAAGGTCGAGGGGGCTGCGACTAGACCAAAGGGCATGGTGGTGAACTGGTACTTTCCCCATGGAGTGATGAAGGCAGTCTTTGGCTGACTCATCTTCTCCATGGGGACCTGCCAATACCCTTTGGTCAGGTCAATCGCAGTGATCCACCTCAAGCCTTCCACGCTGTCGATTAGTTCCTCGATCCGGGGAATAGGGTATGGGTCTGGTGTTGTTACCATATTAAGCTTACGGTAATCCACACATAAGCGCTTGGAACTATCTGCCTTAGGCACAAGAACAATTGGGGTAGCCCAGGGGCTCATGGAGTAATAATACCTTGGTTAAGTAAGGTTTTTATCTCTGCCCGTAGGAATTCGTGGGAGCTATGGGGCAGTTGGTATGGGGAGAGATGGATGGGGGAGGCATCACCGGTGTCAATGACGTGTTCCACCACATCCGTTCATCCAGGCGTGTCACTGATGACATCACGGAAGTCCTGGAGGAAGTCCTCCAACTCACTTCGTTGTTGCGGGGTGAGGATGTCCTTGGGTGTTCCTTCCGGTACAGGGTCCAAGTGGGTGGGTCACTCTGAGGCCACTAGCTAACTATGGGCTCAGAGACCCCTTACCTTATGGGTATGACGACCCCTTACCACACGCAATTACCTATATGTGCGCATGCTCACAATATTTGATTACAGTTGCTATTCCCAGTAACATTACTTTTATATCTCTTGTCATCTGGGTGCAAATGGGTCTTTGTATCCTATCTATGTGTGCAACTGTCGTAGCCTAAACCTCTATTGATCATCAACTATGTCTGTTCGCTGAAAGAAGCCAGGAGAAGAGGCAAACCGGCCCTATTCTATTTGACGCCCACCACGAGTGGCATGGCTGAAGAAAGGTGCTGCCCGGTCGCTGGATGCCCGTTCCTACTCCCAGAGGGACTGATGGCCAACCCTGTGTTGGCTACTGCACATCTCCAGGGACATTTGCTGAATTACAAAGGGACAGAGAGGTCCAAGGTCGAGGCTGTCAAGAGGCCAACGGTCTCTACAGCCAGAACCAGCCAAGACTGGCTATACTTCCTATCGAGATGGGAGGATTATGTGAAGGCCACCAATGTCAAGGGTGAAGAACAGGCGATACAACTCCTCGAGTGTTGTGACTCGGACCTCCGCAAAGGAATCCAGCGCAACAACGGGGGCGTGGCCCTGTCAAGAAAGCCCCTGATCGACATTATGAAGGCAATCAAGACACTGGCTGTGAGGGTCGAGAACCATACAGTGGCACGAGACAGACTGCATAACATGTCTCAAGATCGTGAGGAAGGTGTAAGGGCCTTCGGGGCACGACTCCGGGGCCAGGCAGCCACATGCCAGTATACCAAAGCGTGCACATGCCTACTGGTAGTCGACTACACTGAGGAGAATGTGTCGGCCGCATTGATAACCGGCCTAGCAGATCCAGAGATAAAGCAAGGATTACTAGGGGAACCCGACCAGCCGCTCTCCATGGAGAGAGCCATGCTCTACATCGAGTCCAAGGAGGCGGCAAAAACATCCGTGTCACTCCTAGACCCGGGCACTTCCTCCATGGGGGCGGTTCATCAGAGTGGCTACAAGAAGACATCTCGAGCCGGGCGTACACAACCCAACACCGACACGGACGACGAGAACTGTTACTTCTGCGGGAAGACGGGGCACGGGAAATCCCCCCCGATCTCTTTATGCAGCGCTGAATGCCATGCATTCGGCCACACCTGTGGGAAATGTGGAAAACAGAACCACGCCGACAGAGTGTGCCGGTCAAAGCAACCCTCGACCGAGAATGCCATCTTTGGCACATGTTGCGACATCACGACCCACGGAATGGGAAGATGTCGCACACTGGATCACCACATGTTCTCCAAAGACAAATCGGTGAAGAGGCAGTCTCTCCCCCAGCCAACCAGGCATCTGTTGGTCAAACTGATCCCAGACGATTATGACCGACTGAAGATCCCTCGACGCCCACGCACCGCACAAAGCAACATCGACGGCATACCCGACATGGGGTGTCAGTGTTGCCTGGTGGGTACACACATCCTCCGACGACTCGGGTTATTCCGGACAAATCTTATTCCCGTCTCCCAACGGATGCAGGCGGCGAATAAGAGCGGAATACACCTCCTAGGCGCCATCATAGTGGAAATTTCACTACCGGACACCAAGGCCAAGTCCAAGCAGATGGTGTACATGACACCCAGTGTCACCAGATTGTTCTTGAGTAGAGAAAGATGCTCGGATTTCGGATTGATACCTCCTCAGTTCCCATCCACGACTACAGCAGCAGCAGCATCGAGCATCCCACTACCTGGGCAGTCTCGCTTCAGCACTCCCTCGACACCTTCGGGAAACGGCGAGGTTAAGGGACCGTCGCGGGAACAATGCCAAACCAACACCTCCCCCTCGGCGGAGAAGCGTACGTGTGGATGCCCGACACGCTCACTGCCACCAACTGGCCCAATCCCTCTCCCCGTCCCAGCTACGGAGGAGAACAGGAGTGCACAGGAGCAGCACTTAAGATCGACATTCAAAGCCTCCACGTTCAACGTCTGTACACACCAACCCCTTCCCATGATGGTGGGACCACCCCTGCGGCTCAATATCGACCCCGGGGCAAAACTGGTCACTGTACACAAGGCGGCCTCAGTGCCCGTGCACTGGGAGAACAAAGTCAAAGAGCACTTCGACCGCGACGTCCGTCTCAGGGTACTGGAGAAGGTCCAAGTTGGCACACCTGACACCTGGTGTCACCGAATGGTGATTGTCGGCAAAGCCAACGGCGAACCACGGCGAGTCGTAGATTTCCAACCCCTCAACCACCATGCAACGAGGGAGATGCACCACACTAAGTCTCCGTACCACCAGGCACGTGGTGTCCCCAAGGAGGTGAAGAAGAGCAAGTTCGACGCGTCGAACGGATACCACACCGTTCCATTGCACCCGGAGGATATGCACTTCACCACTTTTATCACGCCTTGGGGACGGTACCGTTACCTGACCGCCCCCCAGGGTTTCAAAGCTTCAGGTGATGGGTACACCGCCCGTTTCGACTCAATCATCGAGGATGTGCCAAACAAGACGAAGTGTGTGGCGACACCCTGATATGGTCCTCAAGCATTGAACAGGCATTTCACGACGCTGCAGACTGGCTGCGCCTGTGCGGAGCGAATGGAATCACCCTGAATCCAGAGAAATTCGTCTTCGCGCAGGACACAGTCCAGTTTGCAGGATTCGAGATCGGACCCACAACGGTGAAACTAGCCCGCAAATTTACGAGAGCAATTGCTGAGTTCCCGACACCCACGTCTACCACAGATGTACGATCATGGTTCGGGCTCGTAAATTAAGTGGCCTACTCTTTCTCGCGAGCTGACATCATGACACCGTTCAGAGACCTTCTCAAGCCAACAACCACTTTTTCATGGACGAACGATCACCAGGAAGCGTTCGAAGCCTCTAAGAGGCAAATCATCGACCAGATTCAGACAGGCGTCGAGATCTTCGACAAAGATCGAACCACGTGCATAGCCACCGACTGGTCAAAGTCCGGCATCGGCTATTCGATGTTTCAGCGCCACTGCACCTGCCCCCAACGTGAACTCTTCTGCTGCAAGGACGGCTGGCGGATCACTCTCGTAGGAAGCCGGTTCACCCATGCAGCAGAGAGCCGTTACGCTGCCATCGAAGGGGAGGCACTCGTGGTCGCTGAGGCACTCCAACGATGCCGACACTTTGTCCTCGGCTGCACAGACCTATACATCGCTGTTGATCACAAGCCCTTGGTCAAAATCTTCGGCGACAGGGCTCTGGCGGATATTCCAAACGCAAGAATCCGCAACTTGAAGGAGAAGACACTGCCTTTCTCCTTCAAAATGGTCTGCATCCATCTTTTGGCCGGGCATAGCAGCAGACATATCAAACCATCGGTCATCGTGCACCACGTGCAACGTTATGTCACCCTCCCAGGCATCTCTACTGCCAACACCACCGACTCTCCCAACGAGGCCCTTCCAGAGTCTATGTGCCGATTTTTTCCACCACAAGGGTCACACATACGTGGTGATTGTAGATCGATATTCCGGCTGGCCCATCGTAGAAAGATCTATCAACGGCGCCGCCGGACTCATCACCGCCCTACGCACGACTTTTGTCACCTTCGGCATCCCGGATGACATAACGACGGATCGGGACCCGGAGTTCACTGCTACCACGACCAAGACATTCTTCTCTAACTGGGGTATCCACCACCGTCTCTGTTCCATCGCCAATCCCCATAGCAATTCACGTGCAGAGATAGGAGTGAAAACCGTGAAGCGAGCACTGGCGGGCAACACGCCTGCTAATGGAAACCTAGACTGCGACGAGTTCCAGCGGGCGATGCTGGCGTACAGGAATACGCCAGACCCAGTCACCAAGATTTCGCCGGCTATCGCAGTGTTTGCCAGGCCAATCAAGGAGCTTCTCCCTGTATTGCCCAGCAAGTTGAACCTCCACACCTACTGGGACAAACTCCTCGATGCCAGGGAGACCACTATGGCAGCCAGAGGAGCAACCGAGCTCGCTAAATGGTCTCAGCACACCCGGGCACTTCCACCATTACGGATAGGAGACCAGGTCCGCATCCAGAATCAGACCGGACCTGCTCCCCGCCGATGGGACAAGACGGGAACAGTCACAGAAGTAAAGCAATTTGACCAGTACTGGATCAAGTTGTCTGGCTCAGGACGAGCGACACTACGGAATCGCAAATTCCTACGCAAGTTCGCTACCCCTTCTCAGACAACCGCTGACACGCAGCCACCGCCCAGTCTGCCACTCATCCCACCTCCCAATCCTTGTCCACCTCCCATGGAACCAGACACAGATCCCACATCATGGGACTCACTTCCAGGGGAATCTCCTCCGACACCGCGTCAGATCCCTCTGGAAACGCAGCCTGTTCAACCGGCTGAACCTCTACCCAATCCAGACAGACTCTCCACACCCTCCCTGCGGCGTTCAACACGGGAATGCGTAACCAACCATCGGTCGAACTATAGAGACTGATTCGACCTGGTGGGAGATAGCTTACTATGGGCTCAGAGACCCCTTACCTTACGGGAATAACGACCCCTTACCACACGCAATTACCTACATGTGCGCATGCTCACAATATTTGATTACAGTTGCACATATTGCTATTCCCAGTAACATTTCTTTTATATCTCTTGTCATCTGGGTGCAAATGGGTCTTTGTATCCTATCTAGCCACCAACGCCAAAGAAATGGGAGAGTGCCATGCCTTCATCCCATTGACGTGGTAGACCCGGAGGCACCTCAGACCCTGACCTGCATCAAATTCATAGGTTACGTTAGTTAACTTTCGTGTAACAGTCATGGGTCCCATCCATTCATTAGTCAATTTTCGGGGGCGGAAAACTAGCACCTGTTCTCCCACTTCAAAGGTTCGATCTTTAACTTTTTATCATAATACATGTACAACTTATGGCTAATCTTTGCCTTTCTTTCATTCTCTGAGGCTATTTCCCGAATGGTGCTTAGTTTTTCTCTTAGGGTCCTTAGATAGGTGGTCACTACCTCGACCTCTTCCTCCTCTTTATCTCCTTTCCAATACTTGGCTAACTGCTCTATAGGGGTTTTCATTGCCTTCCCGTATAGTAGCTCATAAAGAGAGAATCCGGTACTACTGTGCTTGGTACCTCTGTAGGACCACAATATAAAGGGGAGGTAATCATCCCATTTCCGGCTGTCTGGTCTCTTTTGCATCAACTTTCTCAATAATTGTTTGAGAGTGACATTAAATCTCTCGACCATATCATCAGTTTGGGGATGGTATGGTGAGGTACGAATCTACCTAATCACGGTCATAGCACAGTATTGTTTCATGGTTATTGAAACAAAATTTGCCTCATTAAATTTGGCCCCATTATCCAATACAATTTCCTCGGGGGTACCAATGCGGGCAGTCAGATCTAATAGGCAGTTTATTATGGCCTCGGATGTGGTGTTGGGAATATATGTCTCTGGCCACTTGGTGGCGTAATCGATGATCACTAGGATGTATCGATTACCCTTTTTGGTCCGGTTAAGAGGGCTAAAAATATCCATAGCCAATCTGCTAAAAGGCTGGCTAATGACTGGCAGGGTGTGTAAGGGGGCATGCTGAGTAAAAGCTGGCTTTGCCCTTTGGCATATGGGGCATGACATGCACATCTTACGGACATCATTATGTAGACCCGACCAGTCCATCGATCTTCGGATGGTTTCCATGGTCCTCTCCTGTCCAAAATGTCCAGCCGTTGGGGAACTATGGGCCAGATGGAGTATCTCATTTCAGTTTCGAGTGGGTATCATAATCAGCTTTCGTCCTTCCTCGGTTAGTGGTTGCCTCAGTAGCAATCCCTTTTCCCAGGTGTACCACATCACCAGAGCTAGCCAGTTGCCTTGCCTTCTCTAGTGTCGAGTCGGCAATCTGCCTTGCTCGCAGCTCTCCTGGGTTGACTCGTTCCGGCCACCATGGTGTGGTTCGATCTGCCACTTGTGTAGGTCTTTTCTTGTGCAAACAAGTCCTCAGCAAAGGAGAAGGGAAAGGGATCATCACTTTCACACACTTCTGCCTCGGGTTTTCTCAGCCCCCCCCCCATTGGTTTTGGCGGCGGTCCCAGAGGAGGTGGTGGTGCTGGCGACCTTTCTGACATCAGCTCCTCCTCTGGTAGCCTGTCAGTGGGTGTGGGCAGCTGTAGTTCATCTGGAGTGTTAGAGGAGTGGGTGTCCTCGGTTTCATCCAGGTCCGGACCCGTGAGCTTTACCAAGTTCTTGGGTCTGTTTCTCCTGGTCTGCTTGTTCCATTCGACTCTGTTCCTTAGTTTGGCTACGTGTTGCGATGCTAGCCACATCCAGAGGGTCCTCGGGGTTCACCTCTGCTTCATCTTGTGGGGTTTCAGCCACCCACTTGGCCAACTGTGGTACGTACCTGCCGACCAGCATGTCTACAGCGAGGTGCGGAGACACACCCACCGTGAGTAGTTGTCGAGTCCCTTTCACTTCCAACATCTCCCGTGCGGCTGGGAACCATACCTCTCTGACACTGGCTGTAGAGTAAGGTATCTCCCAGCCGAGCCTCTGCTTCTTAGATACACACCCTGGATGGACCAATGATCTGATGCACCCGGTGTTGAGCCAGAGAGATGCTGCCTGTCCATTCAGCTTTCCCTCTCTGATCCAGGGATTCTTGGGGGATAGGGCTTTCGAGTCATCAGTAAATTGGGCCCTCTCAAGTTTCAGCCGGCAGTCCCTTTTGAGGTGCCCAAGTTTGTTGCACCTGGAGTATCTCATTTAGTTTCAGGGGTTTGTGGGGGATCTGGCCTAGTAGAACCTGGGATTTTTTCTCGAGGATAAAAGTGGTCCCCGATCTGTTTGGGCTCCACTTTCTGGTGGCTCAGAGGTCTGTACGGTATTTCGTGACATACCATCTTCTCTCTGGTCGGTTGTGACTGTGGAGACTGCCTCGGGTCATCATGGTCGCGACAGGTTTGACTGCTAGGGTGTCTCACCACGGTTTCAGACAGCTCCTCGTATGTCTTGAGGTTGAGGGTCCGCATCCTTGCCTCAAGCCATCTTGGTAGTTTGGACAATGTTATTTCTATCAGCAATGTGGCCTCAACATCCAAGGGGGAAGAGGCCAGCCACTGATGGAAGTTCTGTCGGTGTTTGGCCAACCAGCCCTCAGGATTGGTGGTCGAGAAGGCGGTCTCAAAGGTCCTGTGACGGTATGTCTCGGTCATGATGCGGTACTCTCTCAGAAGTTCCACCTTGACCAAGCGGTAGTTGTTCTGCTCATCTGCTGGCATCGCTGATATAGTGGTCAGTCCTGCCCCAGAGAGTGAGGATCTTAGGATTATGGCCCACTGGGGTGCTGGCCATCCCCCAGCGAGGGCTGTTGTCTCAAAGGCTTCGAGGAACGCACCCATGTCATCAATACCCTCAGCGAACTTGGGTACTGATAGTTTGGGCATTGGAGGAGGGGGTCTGTCTACCGGGAGAGGTTGTCGGAGTTCAGCCATCATCTGCATGAACCGCTCCTGCTGTCGAGCCTCTCTCTCCTCCTGCCTAGCTTGGGCCTCCTCTCGCTTCTACTCCTGCCTAGCTTGGGCCTCCTCTCGCTTCTGCTCCTCCCTCTCACTCCTAAGTTGATCCACCTGGACCCACTGCTGCAAGAACCGATCCATTGGGTCTGCAGGCACGCTGGTCTCAGGGGTGTTCCCATGTACCCTTCGGGACTCACTAGGAGGCCTCCTATCCTCTGCCATAGAAGACTCGGAGCGTAGGATTATCTTCCAAACAAAAATTATACAAATTAAAAATCAAAAAGACACAACCTCCTCCTAGCTCTTCTCCGGGCTACTGAAGGGTCGGTTTTCAACCCACAAGGCCGTGCCCTGGGTGTCACTTTCCAGCTAGCTAAGCAACTCCTCTTCGCTAGCTACCGGCTGGTCCGGGATCTCCTTTCACTAAGAAAGAAATCCCACCGCTGCCACCACTGTTGGAGAAATTACCCTCTCCTGAGGCCTTCCTGCCTCAACGAATAATACTGGTCGCTTAGTAGTCCGAGTGGAGACTACTTCTGGTAATTTCCACCGCAATGCCCAAGAGCTCAGGGTACTGGCTACACCACCAATCACCCCTCCTAGACCTAACTGGACAAGCCATACCTCCGCCTCTCTCTAGGCCCTTTACAGTCTTGCCCCTTTGGCTCCCTACCCAACACATGGGTAGATAAGTATTTGATTAAATACTCAACAAGTCAATGCCAAAGATACTACACATACAGAGTATAGTCTAACTTCTCTCTCTCTCTCTCTCTACTCTCCTTATATACATACATTCAGTCACATGATCATGAAGGCCAATCAAATACTATAGAACATTCTATCTGTAATCTTGGTCTTGGGTGTATTCAATTTTTGTGGTATTCATTGTGGTCTGTCCACTTTTAGGTTATCTTGGTCTTGGGTGTATTCAATTCTTGTGGTATTCACTGTGGTCTGTTCCCTTTTAGGTAATCTTGGTCTTGGGTGTATTCAATTCTTGTGGTATTCGCTGTGGTCTGTTCCCTTTTAGGTGTCGTGTACACCCCATCAGGAAATTACCTATGTGACAATCAACAGTTGTAATAACTTTCTCTTGATCCTTTACAGATTA
Source organism: Cladorhizidae sp. MBARI D1340-BT2 (assembly GCA_028752905.1). Classification (NCBI taxonomy): domain Eukaryota; kingdom Metazoa; phylum Porifera; class Demospongiae; order Poecilosclerida; family Cladorhizidae; species Cladorhizidae sp. MBARI D1340-BT2. The sequence goes on along the minus strand of JAQNBH010000018.1, from coordinate 2,924,044 downwards.
CTTTTCAGGGTTGTGGTTGGTAGGTCGGCTTCCTCAGGTAAGAAGTCACTTGAGTTTTCTCTGTGTGGTTGAACACGACAGGTCATTCTCTGACATTGACATAGAACTCTGTGTAGCTATTAAGCTATCAGAAACTAAAAGGGTAAGAATAAAAACAACTTTAATGAGAACTAAAATGTCAAGCAGACAACTACTTTAAATTGAGTTGCTCTGGTAATAAACAAAACTGTAACCACATTGATTGTAACCAATTGATGACCTTTACCATTTAGAATCGTGTAAAGCTGCAGTCATGACTGGTGATATGGTCAAGGATTATCGAATCATTAGTGGTCGTCATCTGAACAGTAGCTATTGTTTTCTTATTTTTAACAGGTCAATCCTATATAACACAATAACCTTCCCAATAATAAACTTGAAATTGTATTCACTCGATGTTTTGACTAGATGCTCTACGTTTTGACTAGATTCTCTAGCCTTAGAGCATCTAGTCGAAACATCGAGAGAGTACAATTTGAAGTTGATTATTGAGAAGGTTATTTAATTTTATTATGTCAACTGAGAGTTCATTGAGTGTAAAAAAAAATGTTCTTGTGAATCACCACAGAAAAGCTATGAGTTTCAATATACTTTCATGATAACTCCTAGATATACAGTTGTGCTGCCAATCCCCTTGCATAGTATTTGCGTGTTTGTGAGCATCTTATCACAAGATCATCGTTCATATGCATACAGAGCGACCAAAATTTATTGTGGAGTGTTAATGTTATATTAACTAGGATACATTCAATGCACTTTAAGAAAAGTTGCTTCATTTTAGGAGCCAGCAATAATCTCCAATTCTCCAGAGACAACTGAAGTGCCAACGAGAGCTAGACCAGCTAGAGCAGATACTGAGATCAAGGTGTGATCAGCATCATTTAAGACAATAGCAGAGTCCAGATATCAGCAGAGCAGATGTTTGAGTCAATGATCCAGGAGGTGGAAGCACTGCTAGCATGTGCAGAGCAGAGGAAAGTATGCATACTTCATGTATTATGAATGCCCAAACTTACTGTGAAAAGCTCTATAAGGTACCAGGTGCTTGGCTATTATCTATATGGTTGAGAGTGTGGCAATGCCTCAAATTGTTTGTATCATTAAAGATAATTACACTAAATGTAAACACACCTATCTTGTAATGTAAAATGAGTCACCTGTTGTAAATCTGACACCTTACTGGAGAAAAATGTTGTTATACAGGACACACACCTTAAGTAATAATAATATTTTGTAATCAATTAAGCAACAACAAAAAACACTAAACAGTTTCTGCTTATAATTCTAGTTGCAATTTGAATATGCTCTGCAACAGTTTCCCTTATTTCTCAGCTCTGCAAGTAATAAGCTCTTTACTCCAACTAACTCCAACTAACACCTCATAGGGGAAATTGGGTTGCCCATTATCAGTGAGCACATTCCGCTAATCATCTTCCAACTCTGCACATTAGGAGTGTAATAGGTTATTCATGCAACATGTTGCTGAGCTATTGCAAACCTAACAAGTGGTGTTCATCTCCAGGAAACCAAGTACTCTCGCACAGAGCCACAGGTAGTCCCCCCAGTGTCAGAATTGTCACCATAATTATGGTAAAGCGTACCTACTTGTACAGTATATTTCCAGCCAACAGCTCCCACACCATCCGACCTCTGTCCAGTTCTGTTTTGCCGTTCACTTTACTTGTCCACTTTACTTGTCCACACTACCTTTGCAATCCATTCCTCTGCTTTAATCTTCAATTCTCCAAGTGTACATTCCCTTTCAGTTTCTCATACCACGCACCCAGGTATATGAATACTTCCACCACTTGCAGCTCCTCTCCAAAATATTCCACTTCACACTATCCCTCCCTTTCCTAATAACCATTACCTTACTCTTCTTCTCATTAAACTTCAACTTCCATCTTATCGCATAGTTCTGCACCATATCTAACATTTCTTGCAACTCCACTCCTTTTCCCGCCAAAAGCTCAATATCATCAGCATAGAGCAATGCACCACACCATGTTCCATCCACCCTCAATCCCAGCTCAGCTCCCCTCTAGTTCACTACTCTGCCAGCCATATCGCTTGAATCGCGTAAATAGTCCTGACCAGTTTTTGGGGGTTAGGCTTAGCCCCTCCTTATAGCTGTACCGCATATGAGATTACGTCAAAACTAAAATCGTCTATGTCGTCATCGGGGCGCTTCGAGATATATAACGTCATTAACTGGCTATAGATTCTTCTGCACGTTCGTGCCTGCTAGGGTATCTTGTGATCTGCACTTACCTCGCCCATCAGTTTTCCCGTAAGTTTATTGTAATAATTTATGTCTAAACTCTAATGATAACTAGAATAGTAATTTCCGTGTCATTTGGGTATTTAGTAATACCACGCCTCAAGGCTCAACAAAATCTATTGCTAGCTATCTGTCTATGGAGCATGCTAGTAGAAATGTTTGACCTCCTTGGAAAGTCAAATTTTGACTATGTCTTTGACTAATCTCAGTCTAAATACTTTTGATGTGCAAAAGGAGGAGGGAGAGAGAGGAATAGTGTTGACCTTTCCCATGCTTCCAGTGGCCGATAGAAGCTTTAAATTTTCAATCTGATTGGTTAATACTGCATTATGATAGATACAGAAAAAATATGAGATCTATGCTAGTGCCATACATGCAATAGCCATGCCTACACTGAACCCTGATAACTTCTCAGAGCCACCATTTTCATAGTCTTGCTTGCTTATCATACCATGGCCTTGGGCGGGTGTGTGTGTGACCAAGGGTGGGGCTTGGCCTACATTGTCATGGTAACTGCTGCAGGTTTGTGTTCCCCCAGGGGTTTAGCAAGCTAAATCCCATTTGTCAGGCCACTCAGATCATGCCAATGTATTTGATATGCCCACATAATCAGTGTTCTATCTAGAAAAAAGTGTTTGGGCGGGGAAGCTTGTGTTACTGTAACCCAACCCAAGCTTCCCCCACCCCCAAACAATTTATAATTTTCTCCAGCGGGGAGTCAGTGTGAAGAAAAATTATTGTAGGGTACACAAAATCATACCTATAGTTATTATATTCTTGAGAAAGTGTATAAATGAGAGGATGGTCAATGAGTTCACAAATTAATTTTACGTGTTTTAACAGACTTGTAATGATTAATTATATCTTCTAAAATGTCATGAGACAGAGTATCAGGACCTTCGATGCAGATGCGCATAGTGTTTTCGAGTGTGTCCTCACCCATTCGGTTTCGAAGCCTCGTCTTGATGAATTTCATACTACTGAAACTATGTTCAACAGTTGCTGTTGTAACTGGTAGAACAGAAATAATTCCAGCTAGCCTAGACAAATTGGGGAAAGCATCTGCAATGTCACAGGGGCGGATCCAGGGGGGGGGCTTAGGGGGCTCAAGCCCCCCCCCCCCTTATCCCCCCCTTTTTTTAAATGCTGCACACACACCGAAAGTAAGAGAACGTGCCGTGATGGTGTTTCTGGCTGTGCCACAAAGCGACGTAAACAGTGTGGAATAAAAGAGTACTTTTCGAGGACAAGGTAAGTGGTCAGCTATAGCTAGGTGGCTAGATTAGCTACGCTAAGCCTAAAGCCATCTTGAAATAGTTAGCCTAATTTTCCAGTTTCTGTACTATGTAGCTAGCTAGCTATTAGCCTGCTGCAACATCTAGCTTAGCTAGTACTGTACCAGTAAAGCTGTCTATGGGAATGCAAGTGGAAAGGAGAACGCGAACTGGCTCTGACGCTAGGACAAACTTTACTTCACACTGATCATGCCTAATTCATACTTTACCAGTTACTTCCTGTGAGTGCGTCGGTCAGTGTGTTACGTTTTCTCAAGACTTCTCTTAGAAGCACGATATCTCGGGAGCGACTAAATGCACTTGCAATGCTACTTACTAGGTCACCGGTTGCCATGTAGACAAGCCCTGACGGCAGTTTTTCCCTCTATGGAAAACCACAAGCATCCAAACTGCTAGATGCTGCTGCAAAAGTGGCAATTTCCCAACTGTTTCTTGCGAGACTTGGAACTCTTCTCGACCATTGTTTTAACTATACATATATTCACTATTTATTATTGTGCTGTCATTATTTGTTTACTGTCTCACAAGCCCTTGCCAAGCCCCTTCTCTAGGTACTTCCTAGAACCAGGACTCCTTGTGTTCTGGGGTCATGATACATTACTGCTGCTGTGCTTTATTTGTATAATAAATTTGGTTTTCACACCACAAAGACATTAGTATTACACCAGAAGAAGTGGTTGAAGGATTTGTCATGTGTCGACCTCACAAAATATTGTTATTATAAACCCTTACACTTCACTGATTATTGCTTTATAGCATCAAACTTCTGGTTCTCGCCACTTATTGTTACATTACCCTCTATTCAACATTTTTTAATCATCATGATAGTCTGATTATATCCACCCTCAATGCTACCTGAAATTATTTAATGGTAATAATAATGTTAAAATTTACCATCTACAGTACATAATGTTTTAATGGTTTTAATAGCTATATGCTATCAATATACTGAATATGACATGGTAGGCCACTACGGTGGGTAGGTTTTATAGGGCTTTTGAGGGCACAGGACTGAGGTTAGCCATACCTGTTGGAGAAAATATACAGCATATATATCATTCACAACTGAAAGAGTGATCATGAGAAAGTGTGGGTGGTCATGCAAACTCTTCCTGCATGCAATAGCATGCAAAAACTAATTTTTCAATTTAACCAGAAGTAATAAAATCCTGGATCCGCCCCTGTGTCACCATGGCTAATCAGCTTGGACAGGACTTGATGTATAGAACTGCTCCTGTACTGCATAAATATGAGCCGCCTGAATAATTTCCATTCAGAAAGTGTATCTTCAGCTTCAATGTCAGGCTGTGAAATACATTCCTCTCCATCATATTGCACTTTCTGCACAGCTCCATAGTAATTTGTCAGTTCCAAAACTTTATCCACGCCATAATTGGGAAGTTTGTCTTCAGTGTCAGGAAGATGTTGTGGATCAAACACAGACATTGCAGAGATGAGATCAGTTGACCCCAATCTGACATTGATGTGATCAACTACACTCTGTATGTATGGACGGTAAATTCTCCGTAAATCCTTATCTTCTTCACTTACAACAATATTTTTCTTTCCAAGCTGTGCAGGATCAGAAAAAACTTCCATATGATCTTTGAACCACGTGCTGGTGTTTGGATGTTCTTTCAGTTCCTGTAGCCTTTTTATTGTATTACTCACCATCGTTGGCACACTAGCAAGATCAATTTGTTTGCTTTGCCAACTACCCTGAAGTTTGGCCACGATGTGCATGACATCTGACAGCATGTAAATGCTAGCTACAGTCTTGTATTTTGTTAACAGAACTGCTATTCCATGTGCTTCAGCATCCCCTGTATTATCATAGATTTCTTCAAATGTAACAACTAAACTGCTAAACTTCTACGCACTGCTCGTATTGCCCTTTCGCGAGCAAGCCATCTGGTGTCACTAGGTTTCTGCATTTTTATTTCTGGACAATCAAGTTGAGCTTGAATTTCAACCAGCTTTTCTGCCTTCTTTGGGGAATAGTGAAACGATTTCCAGTTGGTCAACAGTGTACCCAATACCCTTTTCACTTCCTGGTGTTCATTAGCTGCATTAATGGAAGCGAGCTGTAGCTTATGACATCGGCAATGAATATAGAGAGCAGAAGGTGCCAACATCCTCAATCGTTTTTGCACACCAGTTTTATGGCCTGACATAGTGCTGGCACCATCAAAGCCAAGTCTACGCAACTTCTCACAGCTGACACCATGGGAGTTAAGAAAATCAGAAAGATATTTAGAAATGGCTTTAGCATTTGTTTCTTTAACATGGATGATTCCAAGGAAATGTTCAACTACCTTATTTTTGTGAAGCCATCGAGCACAAACAGACAATTCTTCCTGTGATGCAGAGTCTGTAGACTCGTCTGCCATCAATGAGTAATATGCACTAGATTTCAAGCTAACCAAGAGTCCTTGATAATCTCACTAATACTTGAGAGAAGCTCAACTATTGTCGTGTAAGACTCATATGTAGCACTTTGCGGGCATGTATTGTGGTGCATTTGCAACTTAACATTCCCATTATCAATTTGCAACGTTAGAAGAGAGTTGAAGGTAGTAGTATGTGGAATATGGAATTTAACTAGGAAATACAGAGATCGAAGAAGTGTTTTCATTAATTCACGGTTTTCTTTCTTCTCTTCCTCACTAGCTGCCACTATTTGTTCAACTGCAGTCCCTTGTTCAGAGAGAGAGAGAGAGAAATAGCCCTTTTTCCATCGCTGCAACATGCCAGTCTGATTTGTCATGTTTAGATAAAAGAGATGTTGCCTTAACCCAGTTGCTCACAGACCTGCTCACCCATGCCCCTCTGGATTGCACTGGTACCTTCCCATGTACCTTACAAACTGAACACAGCATGCCCTTACTCTTCGGATCATACTCTATCCAAGGATAGTTCACCTTCCACTTAGGGTCATACCTCAAATTATCCTTATATGACCTTTCTATCCAGGTGGTTGTTGAGGTGACTCTTCACTAGCTCTCTTTCTAGTAACAAACTTATCCATGTTTAGCTTGCTGGCAGCAGAACAGCTGGAATACTACTGCATGTGCTTACTGGGTGTGGTAGTGAATCAGGACAGAGGCCAGTGAGGTGTTGATGACCTTTCATAAGGATGGGGTCACAGAGTGACCACTAACACCTTATGTAATAGCCTGCATGCTATACTACCTAATATCTACTATATAGTGTAGACCTACAATGTGAAGGCAAGCTATGCCAACGATACTGCTATGCCTATCCCTGGGCAGTTGAGAAATGTTGATGTCCAAATATCCTTGAAAGATGAGACACACACTAAGTGATGTGATCAGGCAGTACTGTGAGCTCACTTCGCTCGCCAAATGATACTAATTTCCTCTAAAATATTTTGGGGGGGAAGCTGGAACTTTTGGGGGGGAAGCTTCCCCCCCCCCCCCCCCCCCCCCCAGTAGATAGAACCCTGATAATGTGTATGTTCACACTTAAAGTTGGGGGCCTCAAAACCTGCATGCCCGAATTGCCAACAGTTCTAGCTCTAATTGGAAAGGGCTAGAGCCACTAGACAGTTGAAATTTGATCAGTGGGAAGAGGAAGCCATACTCTTACAAATAATGTTTTCATTGGGTGCTATATAAAACCAGTATGGGTTCAAGCTTGTGAGTTGAAGATCATTTTTCGGAAATTGATTTTCAACCAATGTGCATGACCATATACTAGTACCAAATGAAAAACATGGCTTTCTCAACCACTGATACTAATTTCAACTATATATTTAGGAGCTGGACCTGTTGGGAATTTGGGTATGCATGCTTTGACCCCCCAACTTTGACTACCTGTAACTTATGCATGGTATTATGGAACACTTTTAGCAACAGAAGATAGCACCCAGGGGGAGCTATCATTTGAGCAATATATCAAGTGAAGTAGGCACAATGGAGCTACGAATGTCAGAACCACAAGTGTTTATAACACTTTGTAAACAATGGTACCACCCAATCCCTGTAGTGTACTCTGAGTCTAACCTTAGTGTAGTTATTTGCAATGCTCGATCTGCCTTTAGAGTCTTGGCTTTTTAAACGCAAACATGTTTGGAAATACACCAAATAGTTCATTGCAGTGATAGCATGATCTCTGCTTGAGAAGTTAACTAACCTCATAGCTAGACTTTCCCACTTAAGCTGTGGTTAGCACAACTACTTATTGTAACATGACATCATGTACTGTGCTTGACTTTGGGAGGTCAACTATAAAAATTTGCAAGATTGACCTCCATTATATGTTGATTCTGTCAATGCTTTCACACGTCAGTGGTTGTGGTAACCACAGCCTAAGTAGGAAAAACTGGTTAGCTCAACTTCTCAAGCACAGATTAGTGAGATCATCAGGTTACCATATCTTTATCAAAAAAGTACCTATGCACAAAGATCAAATGCACTGTGTTTGTGACTTTCAAAAAAAAAGAATTAAGTGAAAATTATCCAACGTGGTAAACACCTCCTTAACAACCAAAGTTTACATATGTGTACAGAGATTGGCTATGCATTATATGTCTGCCACTATGGAGATTGGCCATGTGGCTACCTCTGCCAGACCCACACACATATGGGGTTGGAATAATGAATATCCTGCATTATATGTCAGCGATTAGCCATGTGGCTATCTGACTGTTAGACACACACAGATGGTGGGGTTGGAATAATGAATACCCCTTCACGTTATCTGATCTACTTCATCATATTGCATGTTCACCTCAGTGAGAGTGCCAGGTCTAATTAGAGCACCAAGAGATGCATGAGTCAGAACAAACCCATCAAGCTAATTATTATAATTTTAAAACTTCCATTCTTTTCTACATTTCCAAACTATTTCCTAAATATTACACACCTTGTTGAGTAGCAAATCCAAACTGAAAGCTATTTTGAATGTTGTTTGATATCAAGTGAACACACTTCTGTAAAAGCTGCCCAAACATTCCCCATAACGACCACTGCAGCACTTGGGTGAATTGTGAGGGTGGGTGTGTTGGGGAATGGGGGAATGGGTTTACTTGCACAGCTGTTGGTCTACAGGTTACGTGAAGTAAAAACACAGATCAGCTATTACAATATGGATGTATCTGTGATGCAGTTATAGGGTTAGCTATGCATGTAGATGATGCAGGTATAGAGCTAGTTGTGCATGTAGATGATGCAGGTATAGGGCTAGCTGTGCATGTAGATGCTGCAGGTATAGAGCTAGCTGTGCATGTAGATGATGCAGGTATAGAGCTAGCTGTGCATGTAGATGATGCAGGTATAGAGCTAGCTGTACATGTAGATGATGCAGGTATAGGGCTAGCTGTACATGTAGATGATCCACGTTTAGAGCTAGTTGTGCATGTAGATAATGCAGGTATAGAGCTAGCTATGCATGTAGATGATACAGGTATAGAGCTAGCTTAACATGTAGATGATGCAGATATAGAGCTAGCTGTGCATGCAGGTATAGGGTTAGCTGTGCATGTAGATGATGCATGTAAAAAGCTAGCTGTACATGTAGATGATGCAGGTATAGAGCTAGCTGTGCATGTAGATGATGCAGGTATAGGGCTAGCTGTGCATGTAGATGATGCAGGTATAGGTCTAGCTGTACATGTAGATGATGCAGGTATAGGGCTGTGCATGTAGATGATGCAGGTATAGGGCTAGCTGTGCATGTAGATGATGCAGGTATAGAGCTAGCTGATGCAGGTATAGAGCTAGCTGTGCATGTAGATGATGCTGGTATAGAGCTAGCTGTGCATGTAGATGATGCAGGTATAGAGCTAGCTGTGCATGTAGATGATGCAGGTATAGAGCTAGCTGTATGTCAGGGATGGACCTGCAAAAGATTATCCTGACATTTATTAGAACATTAGAATGTGTGTGTGACTATAATAACATTGTGTGTATAATGTGTGGTATAATAGTCAGGTGTTGATTATGTCATGTGAGGCTACTGAGGGGAGCATGTGTAGAACAATATATATGTGGTCGGCTCGCCCTCAGTAGTTCGTTCGATTTTTGACCTTGTTTCTGTAAAGTGTTTCTGAAGTTTTAATAATATAATTATACTTTAGTAGTACTTGTTGATTCTAGCTTAGAAGATAGATCAGACTAGAGTTTGACCTAGTCCACCCTAAGTTAAGGGTGGAAACGAGCGCGAACCTCGACAGTTGGTGGCAGCGGTGAAGATTTGAGAGCTTCGACAATTCGCTACATTGGGCTCTTATGCTAAAGTACGGGAGTATTTGACCTCACGATTTCGACTACGAAAAGGCTACTAGGAACGATGGAAACTAGAGCCCGATCTCAACGCAAAGACGGGCAGGACTCAGAAACCACAGAAACTGATTATCGACCACAAGGGCGGGTTGATGAAGAACGGAGCGACAACTTCAGTGGACGGACGGTGGGGGCGGATGCGCTGGAATCCGATGACGACGACTTACCTGAGGGTGATATATCGACTAAGGACATGTTGAAGTGGATGGCTAAACAAAATAGCAAACGAGACTATACTTTGGCAAAGTGTATCGAACTATTGGGCTCACGAGCTGAGGCAAGAGCCATTCCTAAATTGGCAAATTGGGAAGATGGACAAGACCCTGAACGTTTTTTTGTTTTGTTTGAATCAGTGATGGATGATCATGGAGTACCTGAGAAAGATTGGATGAAACAGTTCAAGCCAACACTGAAAGGACAAGTTTTAGCAGAGTGGGAAGACATGCCACGAGAGGAGAGAAGGAAGTATTCTCGAGTCAAGAGAAGAGTGTTGAACCAGCTGGGAATGAGCACGGCAGAGAGAAGGATGAGATGGTGGGACTTGGAACCAAAGGACAAGGAACCACTAATGAAATGGTATAGACGGACAAGGGAAGCCACGGACAGATACCTGAGAGACTTTGAATCCAGGAAGGATATAATGGAACATTTAGTGATGGAGACCTTCCTGCGGGGACTGCCAGGATCTGCAGCTACCTGGGTAAGGGAGCATTGCACTGATGTCCCAGACGACGCTGGTGATGCAGCAATGCGATTCTTTGTGGACAGAGGATGGGAGGCAACTGTCAAACCCAAACGAAGAAAGACAGATGATGAGAGGAGGAATCAGAGCAGCAGCACAGACTCTACCCTTAAGGTGACCAACCTACCGAAACGAGACTCAACCAGGCTGACCACAAGCACAGGATTCAAGGAGAAAAGTAAGATTGATCCTAAATACTTTGATAATGACAAGGGTCCTATGTGCTTTAGGTGTAAGGGATGGGGTCACAAGGGCAAGGACTGTCCTAAGAATGTTTGTGCGGTGAAGATTGACAAGGAGAATTAGCCACTATCTGAGCCTAAGAAATGGAATGTGGTGAGAGGTCTAGTGGGAACAAATGAATGTGACATTGAGCTGGATCCATCTGCCGACACATCGGTGGTGGTGAAAGACTTGGTGCCTGGCGGAGCCTACACTGGAAAGTGGATAAGGATTGCAGGTGTACACACAGTGACGAGAGATGCTCCAGTGGCTAGACTGTTGGTAAGAGTCGGAGAACGAAAGTTCTGGGTTGAGGCAGCAGAGCAAGGGCCAACAAAGATATTTTGTTAGGAGCATACCACGAAAACCAATTTGAACTGATGGCTGAAGCAATGGAAGCACGGCGCCAAGAAAACGCAAAGATCAATGCAGTGACAACCAAGTCAATGAGTGCAAAGGAACAAGATGAACGGGACGCAGATCTAATTACAGATGAGATGTTCCAGCAAGAGTTCGATATAGATGACTCTCTGTTAGTCTGCAGTTCTTCTGTAAGTTTGGATTGCCGAAGGAAGTACTGTCGGACAGAGGCACCAACTTCACATCAGAGTTGATGAAGAATGTGATGAGACGACTAGGAGTCGACCACATAAAGTCTTTTCCCTACCACCCTCAGACAAATGGCATGTTGGAGAGGTGGCATGGGACACTAAAAGCAATGATTAGGAAGTCAGGTCGGGGAAAAAAGGAATGGGATTTGCTTGTTCCTTTGTTTCTATTTGCTTACAGAGAGGCGGTGCATGAAGCCACAGGGTTCTCTCCCTTTGAACTCGTCTTTGGCAGGCATGTAAGAGGACCTCTGGACATTGTCAAGGATCAATGGGAAGAGACTGAGAATCTACCAGTCTCTGTGGCAGAATACCTCGACAACATCTACGAAAAGATGCAAGACATGGCAGACATAGCCAAGGAAAGTGACAGACGAGCCAAGGAAAGGACCAAGAAATGGTTTGATTTAAAGGCACGAGAGAGGAAGTTCAACGAAGGCGATGCCGTGCTAGTCTCCTGACACCAGACAAGAAAAATAAACTGGACGCAGCTTACCAAGGACCATATTTGATCCTAGCAAAGATATCCCCAGTAACATACAGGGTAGATGTAGCTGGAAGAGGAAAGCAAGGAAAAGTAGTTCATGTCAACCTGCTTAAACAGTGGAAGTCACCGACTCAAAACGTGATGGCGATCTCAGTGGTGACGGAGACATCAAACGGAGATGATGGTGACTTGGTGACTTGGGAGCCAGGAAGGACCACTCAATCAATGCTAGCCGACGAATTGAATGAACAACAACAAAAAGATACATCGAGGCTGATGATGAAATTCGAGAAAGTTTTCGACACATGTCCGGGTGAGACGCAATTGACAAAGCACCAAATACGAACTGGGGATGCACTACCCATCAGAATCCCACCTTACAGGGTGCCGGTGGCGATGCAAGATGCAGTGAGAGAAGAATTACGAGCAATGTTACAACAAGGCATCATCGAAGTCTCCAGAAGCAGCCCCTCTGGTGACGGTGGGAAAAAAAGATGGAACGGTACGACTGTGTGGTGATTACCGCAAGCTTAACGAAATCACTCAGGATGATCCTTACATAATGCCACGAGCAGACGAGCTCATAGACAAAATTGGACAAGCGAAGTTTATGTCGATTCTAGACATGACGAAAGGATACTACCAAGTTCCTATGTCAGAAGAAGACAAAGCAAAGACGGCTTTTATGTCCATCATGGGCAAATTTCACTTCAACAGAATGCCCTTCGGTCTGAAAGGAGCACCAGCGACCTTCCAAAGACTGGTAGATGATATGCTTAGGGGAACCCATGAATGTGCCTCCGCATATATGGATGACATTGTAGTGTTCTCAGACAATTGGAAGATGCATCTTGAACACATAGAAGAAATATTGAAGCGATTGAAGGATGCTGGTCTCATGCTACGAGCCGAAAAATGCAGAATTGGAGCGTCAAGCTGTACGTACCTTGGTCATCAAGTGGGAGGAGGTCGAGTCAAGTTGGCAGAATCGAAGATTGCAGCTGTGAAGAACTTCCGAAGACCTCAAACGAAAAGAGACATCAGGGCATATCTAGGGCTCACTGGCTATTATCGAAAGTTTATAGCCAACTATGCAGACAGAGCACTACCATTCACTGAAGAAGTCTGAACCTGAAAAAATCAAATGGACCACAAAGTTGGAAGAAGCTTTTAACGACTTAAAAGCTGCACTAACGAGTCGACCAGTATTACGAACGCCGGATTTCACAAAGCCATTTCTTCTCCAAACGGATGCGTCGCAAAAAGGGATTGGAGCAGTCCTTGCACAACATTTTGATGACGGGGAGAGGCCGGTAGCATATTTCTCGCGGAAGATGCTGCCTGCACAAACACGGTACTCAGCTACAGAAAAAGAAGGACTGGCAGTGGTGAAGGCAATACAGCATTTTGCTGTATATCTATTTGGACGTAAATTTGTGGTACAAACGGACCATCAACCTTTGACAAAAATACGATTGATGCAGAACGACAACAGCCGGCTAATAAGGTGGTCACTAGCACTGCAAACGTATGATTTTGATGTAGGAATTGCGAATACCAATGCAGATGGACTGTCACGACAAGCTGAGGATGAACCGCTACCTTAGGAGGAAGGGGGAGATGTCAGGGATGGACCTGCAAAAGATTATCCTCACATTTATTAGAACATTAGAATGTGTGTGTGACTATAATAACATTGTGTGTATAATGTGTGGTATAATAGTCAGGTGTTGATTATGTCATGTGAGGCTACTGAGGGGAGCACGTGTAGAACAATATATATGTGGTCGGCTCGCCCTCAGTAGTTCGTTCGATTTTTGACCTTGTTTCTGTAAAAGTGTTTCTGAAGATTTAATAGTATAATTATACTTTAGTAGTAGTACTTGTTGATTCTAGCTTAGAAGATAGATCAGACTAGAGTTTGACCTAGTCCACCCTAAGTTAAGGGTGGAAACGAGCGCGAACCTCGACACTGTACATGTAGATGATGAGGTATAGGGCTAGCTGTGCATGTAGTTGATGCAGGTATAGAGCTAGCTGTGCATGTAGATGATGATGCAGGTATAGGGCTAGCTGTGCATGCAGGTATAGAGCTAGCTGTGCATGTAGATGATGCAGGTATAGAGCAAGCTGTGCATGTAGATGATGCAGATATAGAGCTAGCTGTGCATGTAGATGATGCAGATATAAAGCTAGCTGTACATGTAGATGATGCAGGTATAGAGCTAGCTGTGCATGTAGATGATGCAGATATAGAGCTAGCTGTACATGTAGATGATGCAGGTACAGAGCTAGCTGTGCATGAAGATGATGCAGGTATAGAGCTAGTTGTGCATGCAGATGATGCAGGTATAGAGCTAGCTGTGCATGTAGATGATGCAGGTATAGACTAGCTGTACATGTAGATGATGCATGTTTAGACCTAGCTGTACATATAGAAGATAGAAGTGCTGTGTAAGTAGAAAATGCAGCTAGTTGGAGATGCTTGACTACTTCGTCATATTTTAGTGTGTAATGCTAACACTGATGTTGTAGAGCAGGCCTTCTTCTTGCGATTGATACTAATTCCCATCGGTTAGTAATTTCCAATTAAGAGTCACAAGAACAAGTTATTCAGGAATGCAAGATTTTGTTCCTGCAGGCAACTTCAGCATGGGTTTACCTATATAGTATCAAAACAGGCACACAGAGATTGAGCTATATATCAAACTAGCTGAAGTGACCCATGCCTCGCACGGAAATGAAATGCTTTCACAATTTTTGGTTATGTTTATTAGCCCCAGCAGATGCAGAAGGCATGAACCAGGCTACATGGAAAGTTAAGGAAGTTGAATAAAAATATTTTAAGACAAACCATGTTCCTTCACACAAGCTGGTTATAATGATGTAAACTGTATCAGTCAGATTCAGATGTATTATTGTTCATTGCAAATATTTTTCGACTTCATAAATTCGATTTTTTTCCCTAGTTTGGTTCAAATTGGTTTAGGTATTTGGCCAGGCATAAGCACACACACCAACAGACAGACAGAGAGAAATTTTTTAATTTATACAACGAAGTGTCCGAATCTATTGAGCTCGTCTTAACCATTATTTTGTTAATGTTTTTAATTTATTATTCCCCCCCCCCCCCCCCCCACCGAACTTAATTCGACTTATGAAACATGTTTTCAGAAATTCCTTCATTTGAAGAGTAGCACCACATAAAGTCTCCACACATCCACATTGAGAGGCCAGCATCCAAGCAACTGCTAACAGAGCTATGGAAACAAGAGTTCCAAATTCCCACACACACATCTACAGGAGAGGTCAGCATCCAAGCAGTAGCT
The DNA here is from genome assembly GCA_028752905.1 of Cladorhizidae sp. MBARI D1340-BT2. Classification (NCBI taxonomy): domain Eukaryota; kingdom Metazoa; phylum Porifera; class Demospongiae; order Poecilosclerida; family Cladorhizidae; species Cladorhizidae sp. MBARI D1340-BT2. The sequence continues at coordinate 2,908,736 of JAQNBH010000018.1, read as the reverse complement.
AGCAGAGCTATGGATGTAGAGTTCCAATAGTACCAAAGAGGTCTTGCACACATGCACATGGAATGGCCAGTTTCCAAGCAGCAACTACCAAAGTTGCAGAGACGAGAGTTCTAGTAGTACCACATGAAGTCTCAACATATCCACATATGAGAATGTATAAGTAGGAAATATATCGAGTCTTGCAATGTGAACTTTATGCACCTACTTCGCATAATATATATATACTAAGCAGACCAGTGTAGTATGGCCAAATGGGAGGGAAATTCTCAAACAGGGTGTGGCAAAAATGTTGGCATAGGCAGTGGTCGTGGTGTGTGTGGAGGAGGCTTCTCCCCTCATATCAGGTCAAGACCAAGTATTGGTGGTAACCTTGACAACACCATGAAATGAAACATGCTATGCTAGAGTTGTCTGGGATTCAGTTTATCTGATGTATTTAATAGTACAGTTGGCATCTAATAGTGACACTAAAAGGTTTGGGGGATGAGGGGAAGTGTGAACATTCAACCACCATCCCAGGAGATGCTCTGCTGTTATCCTTGATTGTGTGTATAGTATTTATTATGCATTTTTTACTATATTATGTGTGCAGGAAAATGGCTGCTTTGAAAGCATCTGCTCTTCTTGTTCTTGTGGCTCAGTGTGAGTTATTAACCTAATATGTACACAAGACAAAAAAGAAACACGAAATAACCAATTAACCAATAACCACAGAAGCTTTTAGCTTTTACCTATTTGTATAATGAATACTGAAAGATATAATTTGCCAAGCATAATTATAAGCATCTAAGATTCTAAGTAGTGAAACAGCTAGGCTACATTCTATATTGTACAAGCGTGTTTATGACGTTGATGACCTTTGACTGCAGAATAATTATATAGTTGTAATGCGATGAACAGTTAGGTAGTCAAGTGGACATATATAACTATTATGTGCAAGCTATGTGAGGAAGTAGCAGATAATAGATACAAGATCTTGAAGATGTTTATCATGTCTTTGTACTGTTTTTCTTGGATGCCAGTTTATTACATTCGCAATATAAACGAAAGCTTGTTTGTTTATTAAAAAAATCAGCCGAAATTACCAATTATGAATACTTAAAAAGCTGTCAAAATGAGATTCAGCTGAGATACAAACCTGTTTTTTAGTCTACCATTGTCAAAGCATATTTAGGAAATATATTGTGTACCAGACTATCAAAAGTTATAATCTGGTGAAGTTTTTCCCCCATGGTTCAGTAAATGTGTGGGTTTAAAGAAGGCCACAAGGATAGAATGGCCACAAGGATAGAATGCAATAAACAACAGGTCCTGGCAAGAATTTCTGCCAATTACCATGAGAGACTGCTTCCTCATGGCCTTGTACTATCTCCCTAATTGCTACCAACCCTCTGGTTGCTTTCAAGAGAGAGGTATCAAGAGATGGAATCTTCACTAGCCTTGCTTATCATCATGCACTTATTACGTTGAGAAGAAAAGTTGAACATTTGTTTGGGACAGGGGCAGCGAAATGTCATCTTCTTTCTTGCTTCTAGTAAAGGTGCATTTGTTCATGGCTAGTTGATAGGTTCATCATTGCATTTGCTAAGGTAATGATTTGGGTTTTTATGTCTACAATCCATAGACTTGTGATCATCTGTAGTGAAATCAATAAAATTACTATGACAACATGTGTCACTGAACCATGGAAACCTCGTGTAAGTCACCAGACGGTTGTCTTCTTTTTTCTTTCCTTTTCTGTGTAAAAATAGTCTGCCATGCAAGTCTAATGTACAGGCTGGACTACTGGTAGTTCAGAAGTGAGTGACTCCTCCCATTTGTTCAATAACCCACTCCTCTTGTTGGGCCAGGCCAGATATGTGTTTGTAACAACCTCAGAAGGTGAAAGACTGGGTGGACAGTATATATCTGTACCAAATTATCACATTGATATGTTAATTTGGAAAATGACTTTTCTCAAAAATAAACTTAAATTTTGCTCCCGATGTTTCAGCTAGATGCTCTAGCTTTTATCAGAAGTAATGATATTTGGTAAAGACTATGTGAATGAGCGTTAGCTGAACACAATAATGAGAGTAAAGATGCCATCTTGTTCACTTTTAAGACAATGCTTTCCTGGTTATGTTGGTCATCACCTATGAACATTCTCTTTTAATTGTTGTTTGTTGTTACAGATGTGCTCTGAACTCTGTGATTATTGCTATGTGAATATGCAGTACATTAAAACTCCCCATATCCGTGCGGGATGGCACTGCCCATAACTTAGAAATGGCTGCATCTGGGAAAATTGATGACTAATCTATGCTGCAGTGTGCGTCATTTTTTACAAGAAGATTTGAAGCCCCTGAAGTGAGATTTTTAGGGCATTGAAAGCATCACTGATATTTTTCGATGGCCTCTTTCCCTTCACTCTCATTACTGTTAGCCTTCCACATTGTTCTAGTCTCACATCTTCAGGTGCAAGCTACAAACAAGAAACTAGCTAAAATCTAATCAAGAAACACTTTCTGTCAGCAAAAACTGGACTATGCTACTGGTCATGCTTCTGGGAGCTTGAGGACCACATAGATGGACATGCTTGGATGCATCTCCAGAGTAGCAGTCAAAATAGCAACATTACATGAAATTTCCATTCTCTCGACATTTCGACCTTCATCAGAAATAATGGGAAGCTAAGATTAATGTGAGTTTGCTATATACTGGTAGCTAGCTATTCACCATGAGATACAAAACCATATCTCAGCACCCATATCCAGATATGAACCGGCACATGGGTCTAGCATGTGAACTGGACGTGGGGGGAAAAAATATAAATGTTAAATAACAAAATAATAATAAATACAAATAAATAAATACAACAAAAAATAAATTAATTAATAATAAATAAATAAATTATATATGGTAAACAAACAAATAATAAGTTTATAAAATAATAATAATATAATATTAATATAATAATAATAATAATAATAATGATGATGATGATGATGATGATGATGATGATGATGATGATGATGATGATGATGATGATGATGATGATGATGATGATAAATAATAAATAATAAAGAAACAAAAACCAAAAATAAAAATATATATATACATGTAGCTATATAGTAAATAAGTATATAAATAAAATTAAAATAAACAAGTTAAAATAAGTGGTTATCATGTCAACATGTAGTCGAAACGTCGAGAGAATCCAATTTGAGTTTACTGTTAACTGAGAGAATTTATAATATTGCTATTTTATTAGGTTGGACTGCTCCTCTGGACGTGCTTGTGGATGGTGCAAAAGACCCGGGAACAGGATTTTGTGTTGGAGATAATGTTGTCTTTACTTGCACACTACCAACACAAGCTCAAAGATGGAATGTTTCTGGCTTAATACTCTCTATTACTCCTGCGGATACAGCTCCTGTAGTTGGAGGACCTGGTAATAAGTTCACATTTATACTTGTGCAATCCTTGACTGGCAGAATAATATCTTCATTCTCATTGGTGATTTATTCTGGCTTTGATGGCACTAGCATTACCTGCTCAGATGCTCTTCTACAGCTTAATGACACAGAGACTTCTACAGCAACTGTCTTAGGTAATAGGTAATGTAATCATTGCTACAATCATTTTTAAATTTGGTGTTTGAACTAAAATCATATAGCTACACCAAGACTAGAGACACCCTGCTTATTTTGGATGTATATCTATTTAATGGCCCCTCAAACATTGTATCACATCTCCATTATATAAGGTAATTAAAAATGATTGTAGCAATGGCATAATCCTTCATTGCTACATTCCCATTGGCAGAGAAGAAATTCATTCTGGAAGTGGTTGCTAATGACCGTGGTAGTGGTTGGAGGCTAGCTGTTGACAACTTCTTCAAACTGCATATATTAGAAGAAGCAAAATGAACGATTTATTACAAAGCCAAAATTGAATGTTGATGATTTTATGATGGTCCACATTCCAGCTGAAACATCAAGAAAGGAAGGGACGGGAAGACTTCATGATCCTTCTATGGTCCTTACTTTGTGATAGCGATTACACAAAAATATGCAGAAGCTCCATTTTTGTTGCTCTTCTGATAAGTCTATATTTTTAATACTGCATGGGATTTATTAGGATGGTATCCAAGGGTGGGTGCAGGAAGAAGAGATAGCTAAATCAAGTTCTACTGAAATCTTCCACTGGGAGTACAAGATACCATCACAACATATTGAGGCCATTACCCCCTCGAGGGCTGGCCACAAAAGCAGCATTAATTGAAGCATCTGTGATCTTACTCGGAAAGTAGACTATATAGGAGTCCCTATTTATGTTTGTTTGAATCTTTTTTTATCCACCCAATCAGACGACCTCACATGTGTATAATTTTTAGTATCTCTGCGCATAAACATGACTCAAGCTATCGATCATGTTGAGTTATTGATGATGCTTGATATACATATAATATGGCTAAATGTAATCTAACTGGGTGTGGCCCACTTATGTACACTTTGTTTCCTTTTAACTATTTCATGCCATTTTAGTTGGTTTGCTTTTTGGAATAAAACATTTTATTTCTACTTTAGTAGTGTTAGCAAGTAAGTTAACATTACTAAACCAAAATAATGCCAGCTCCACATCAATATTAATTATGTTATTAATAGGAAATCTAGGACAGCTTCCAGTTTGGCTGAGGTAAATGTAGAAATATTTAGATTGTGTTAGGTATACATTTTCGCACTGACATCCAAGTATTGGTGTAGTCATGCAATGCTGTTGTTGTGTACTTTTAATAGGTATACTTGCATATTTCTGGGGCATATGAAAAGTTGTAGGAGCACCACCTTTGTAGTTTGCAGCTTAAATAACAACATATTATAATAAAATTAGAATAATTCATTTTTCTGTGCTTATTTGCAGAGAAATATTCCCCATGTAGTAAAGCTTCTCATATCTTGGTGCACATATAATTAAAAAACCATTTTTGAACTTGTAACTGCACTTCTCAAGTAAGTTTGTATGTTGTGAAGGCAGGCTAATGAATGCTCAGCTGTAGAAATAATGGCAGGAAGTCTATACATGTATAGAGTTTTAAAAGTTTGTCAATTTCATGGAGCATGCATATTGTATTCATTCATTAGTTTTCACATTAGTTACTTCATTTGTTCTCTCAAAGTGCTTGTTTGATAATATCTTGAAGTTCTATCTTTAGCCTTTCAATGTCAAACTAATCCTTCAAGTAGGTTTTTAATTCTGTAGAAATTGTATGGCCATTGACAAATTTGATTCAATATCCTTGATGCCATGATGGTTTTGGAGAAACCATCAACTTCTCCAGCAGATACTTCAATCACTTCAGAATACATATGGCAGAGTATCTCTTTTACGGGATTCATCTGTGTGAAGACTTGCACCATCATCAAGCCTGACCTTTTCATTTGACGGGGAAGAGTTAGTGTTGCTGTTAGTTTCCTACAGTCATGAAGAGAAGCTAAGCAACACTAACTGCCTCTTGGACATCGATATTCTTTGATGTATTGATAATTTCTATATAGCAGAAAATAAAAAAGACAGGCAAGTTTGTAGCCAAAAAGTGTCAAGTTCTTTAATATTCCACTGCCCTCTGCAGCACAGCCCCTGAGAAATCTCCTTTAATGCACTCTGAATGAAGCCGTAATTTTTTAGTGCGTTATTGCACAGAATTCCTCATGTTTGAAGCACGATTAAAGGTCATCACTGTTTTATCAGCAGCAAAAATCTGATTAAGATATCTTTAATTGACATAAACGTTGCTTGACTTAGATATTTAACAATTGAATAAGGCTTGAGAGTACCTTCATGAGTGTTGTAATTTTGATCTACCCACCTTTCTGACAAATGACATTTATCATTAATGAATGCAAGGCATTGTTTGGCGAGCGATGGTGTGATGGAGACAGAGGTGTGCTAAATTGCTAAACAAACCAAATTAGGTGTGTTAGTAATGGCTGAGACATATGGGGAAGGGGGGAGAGGCTTGTGCAAAATAAATACTATCTGTATAGCCATGAATAGCAAGAAGATATTTAAAGCGGTGTTACCAGCAGTTCACCAGTTAATTAGATTATACTTAACTCTGCCGGATACTTATTCCACTTCTGAGAGAGATAACTTTCTGCTTTGAAACAGCTTTATGCCTCCTACCTACAGTCTTCAATGACAGAATTGCACTTAAAATTGCTTATTATTACATATACACAAAGAGTATACGGATGACCTTAATTTAACATAATATAGAAACACGATAACTAAGTAGTTTTGAAACTATTAACTGGGATTTTGTTGTGAACATTATTCTGCTGTTAATACGTTATGGTGAATGCATGCATGCATAGAAACATAGTATAAATACATACATACGCTCAATATCAAGTTTTTCGTCCACCACCCCTATAAAGGCTAGCTTTGCTCACCAATGAGAAATGTTTGCGGTCTTTCACCTGTGATTATCAAAATTCAAAATGCAATACTAACTTGAGCTAAAATTGTGGATCAAACACATTGGCCCATTGCAAAAATAATGCCTTGAGCAATTTCTGGGGAGAAATACTTCTTTCTTTTCAGCCAGGAAATCATTTGGGCATTCTTTAGTATGAAGGAATAGCAATTGATAGAGGTTACCACTAAAGGATTCTAAATCCTGCTTGTGGTAGCAAAAAGGCAAATATTGATGTGGAATGGATTGAAACTTATAAAGTAGTTACATAAGAATAAGTCAGGCGGTATTTGGTCATCGCTTCGCTGATTACTTAGCTGGACTTAAACCCCAACATCTCCAGAAAATTTTTAAGTGCATTTTTTTCAATATCTGAAGCAATCATATATCTGAAGCAATCATGAATAAAAGTTGACATTTAGTATTTTGTGCTCAGCGAAACTTCATCATTAGTTTCTCAACAATGTGCACAGCACATATATACTATATTCACATGATCCATGGATAAAGTTTGTACCAACCAATGAATTGTTCTTGAATGAGACTTTTGGGTACCACACCATTTACTGCAATACAACTGGCTCCTTTTTAAATTATCCATTTCCAAATGGCGATGAGGAGTGCTAACATCATAACAGCACTGGCACTCACATGAACTACTGATATTTGTTGATGAGTCGGGTGAGGATGTGGTTTCATCAGTTTCATTTTGACTCAAGTACACTGTTTCCTCATCAGTGGGAAAATCTTATTCAAATACACTCACTAATGTCTAAGTCTTGATCTGTCACACAAAAAACTGTCCAATTTCTATCTGAGTCAGCGACCTGGCAAGTTCTATTGATCTGTGGCATGTGCTTAGACTATCTAATTAACAGTCATTAAATAGACTGTATCTGAATCGTATACCTACTTCAATTAAATTCGTACTCAAGTAGTGTCAGCACGGCACTGTCCTACTCGACTGACAGCATTGCTCGACTGACAGCATTGTTGCAAGACTTAATTCATTAACAATTTTTTTATATAGCTGTCTGTTAAACATTAGGAATGGGGTGGGGGAGGTCTGGTTCCTGTGGCGAAGGTTTTCCAGAGTCTAATTGTCTCTTAAAAACAGCAGGAGACTAGCAGGCAAGTACAACTCTCTGGCAACAAAATAAATAAAGTGTAGACTTTACTTTTTATCAGCTGAACTTTGTAACTCTACCTGTATTTCAACCAATGTATTTTGGCTTTTTCCAGGTGAAGTGTTTGTGTAGATAGGCGTGTTGCTGTTGTTCTGCACCAGTCAATCAGACACATCGTGATCATGTGTAGCTCAGGTAACCTTCTTTGGATGCATTGCCTGGTATATATATAATCAATGTTTTTTTCATACCATGAAGTAGGCCAAAGTATGTTGGTTGAAATTTGGAGGAGTAACCAATTAGGCTGATGAGAACTGTTTAATAGGCTCTGAGGAAGAATAGTGTAACATCATGCATAATAGGTAGAAGATTATTTTAGCTTTAAACTTATAGGTTTAAGCTCCACCTGGTAGGTGTGACATCATGTTGCCCCCCTTGTTAGGTGTGAAATCATCTTAGCTCCACCTGATAGGTGTGACATCATGTTGCCCCCCCTGTTAGGTGTGAAATCATGTTAGCTCCACCTGATAGGTGTGACATCTAGGTGGAACATGTATATAGTATCATATTTTTAATGAGCAATGACTTGATGTGGTTGGTGAGTATGATTACAGCTCTTTCAAAATTTATAAATCGTTCAACATTTTTATCTTGTGCACTAGACACTCCACCTGCTCCAACTATAACTGCCACTACAAGTGACGATTTCCAGTCATTCAATGTAACCCTGACCACTGCTGGACCTTCTGCTAACTGTGTCCTGCAATATTCCCTCACTATTACTGAGAATAGACAAACAATGTCAACAGTGAATATCAGCTCTAGTGGAACTGGAAGTGTTGGTGGCTTAAATCTCTGCAGGAACATATACAGCTTTACAGCTGTGGCAGTGACTAAGAATGTGGATAGCAACAGTGGTAGCTCTGTTGCAGGACAGGTTGACTTCTCAGGTACTGTATGTAGGTTATGTTTATGTCAGTGTTAAAATTAATTATTATGTTATGGCTGCTACAAATATAGTATAAATAGGAATTGGCTATACAATAAATATAGTGATGACTTTGCTCAACTTTGACCTTAGTGAGAAGTCACTCAAAAGCACTAATGTGTAATGTACCTCTTGTTCATATATTTAGAATAGCACTAACTACAGCATACCATTCAGATATACATGATTTTTAGCTTGCCCACTTTGGCCAAGTAGATCTTCTAATAGTTAGGACATATTTCTATGGCTACACTGATTTATCCAGATTGTTAAGGGAAGAGGTCACAGAATATAAAAATGTGCCATCATGCATGAGCAGAACAATACTAACAAGCCATGACACTAAAGTCTGTTTGTTGTGATTTTCCACCTACAAATTGCTGTAATTATCCAGTTTGCAGCTTGAATATTCATTGTGTTTATGAATATGTAGTTTGCATGCAAAGCATCCTTGTGGCTGCATATAAAAGTGATGTATGGCAAATATTTACCATTCATGTTTTGCTTGCCCTTCAATTACTAATTTACCTGTCATAACTTATATATGCAAATCTTCACTGCTAGTAGGCATACTTTTATACTGAAAATGTAAGACTAAAATATGTTTCTCAACCAACTTTCAGTTGAAATAACAATGACCTCAATAATCAACTTGAAATTTTCTTGTCATCCATGTCCTTGTGCACTGGGATGTCATCCTGTGCACCCACGTCCTTGGCACTGTGGTGTCATCCTGTTCCACATCCTTGGCACCGAGATGTCATCCTGTGCATCCATGTCCTTGGCACCAGGATGTCATCCTGTGCATCCATATCCTTGGCACTGGGGTGTCATCCTGTGCATCCACGTCCTTGGTATCGGGATGTCATCCTGTGCATCCACGTCCTTGGCACTGGGATATCATGCACCTATGTCCTTGGCACTGGGATGTCATCCAGTGATTTCACTTCCTCGGCAAGATCCAGTCCACATCTAAGTGTTGCCACTCATGGATTTGTAGTGTTGATTTTTAAAATCTTTTTATGTACTTGTGGTCATCATTGCCAATATTAGTATGAAGAAAAAATATACTGTACAATCTACTTCATATCATGAGGGTAAATGGGGGTGGGATCTGGTTCTCCTGAAGCCACTGAGTATGATGACACTTACCTAGTAGTAATGGGCAATGAACAAGTAGATTATGCTGTGTGTATTTGTGCCTCACATTTATGCATAAAGATTTTTCCCCCAAAGACACACCATCACATGTGGTATTTAATAGTTTAGAATTCTATTCACACTATGCCAGATGGATCAGAAGTATATCCGATCGTGAACAAACAAGATGTGGATGCATTCCCATTCTTCACTTGCACCCTTACTAATTATAAACGGCATGCATAGCAAAAATAAGTCATTGCTTTTCTCTTGAGGATGAGATACTTTTAGACCCGAAGGAGACCTGTTCAGCTAAGCAAAAGGAAGTGTGTCGAAGGAGGATGCTTCACAAACCCAATAAGGTAAATAGCTCTGCTAACTTTAACAGTAGCTACAGCAGAGTTTGTATAGATAAATTATAGCTAGCTTATGCATTGAACAATTTCTAGCATGTAGATTAGTGTTCTATTCTCTCCCAAGCTCTGACTTTCTGCCATAATGCAGGTGAAGTTCTATTAAACACACACTCACTAACACAATTATTTTACTGACAATATCTATTGTCCTGAATCACTTTGAATCAATTTAAACTTACCTCTGAAGGTGCATTGGCTCTGGTACACATTGGGACAATTTGCTAATTTGAATTTAGTGTGGACGTGACCAATACGTACAGAGTGCAATCAAATGTGCATGGAATGTTCACTGTGGACTGAACAATCATTAGGGAAATGTCTATGATTGTGTGTTGTATTCTTCTTCTAGTTGTTTCAGAACTATCCGATGTCAGAATTGACAATGGTGTGGTGCAGTGGGCTATCTCTAGCAGTCTTCCACTAGAGTGCTATGACAAATATTTCCTGCGACTATCTCGATGCATGATTGAAGAATTTGCAATTCTTCCTGCACTAAATTTGAATGATGATGCCATCAGGACAATTTTTTCCAGTGAGCTTAATATTTGGTGTATTGCATAAAAAGCTTATAATTTTGGTGGTAATGATTTTTAGCACCTCTGATGTCATTGTGGAATGAATTAGTGTGATTTCAAATTATCTGGCATCAATCAAACATTTATTTTTGCAGGTACAGCAATACCATATTTGGAGAAACAATTAAATTGAACTTCAGTACCAAATGCAGTCATATGCACACCCGTAGGCTTGTTACTGTCAGTATAAACTGCCGGAGGTGCAAAAATGCCTCTTTCCTGTACTGTCTATTTTCTAGAATAGATGTCTCTAGCCTACACATGCTCATTACCTATATATGCCATTCGTGCATGAGACAGTAATTTATTTACTGAACTTGCATTAATACACATGATTTAATTTCTTACCAATAAGTACTTCAATGGGAACTTTATTTCTCTAGCTATATCTGCGACTCCACCACCAATTACTATGGCAGCAGTAAATTCTACCAACTATGATATTGTGTATATTGGTGATTGTGTCGGACTTACTCTCCAAACTTCCATCTGTCCTCCAAGTATATCTGGTCAACTCGTCTTAATTTCTACAAGCACTGTGGTTTCCACTTCTCTATGTAATATCTCCTTGGGCTCTGAGGGTATGGCATCAACCAGTTCCCAGATAATTAGTTGCAATGGCACACGTAAGTTATGGTAGTAGTGAAGGGCACTTCAAATGTGCTAATTTTATATTAATTTTGTTTTTATCCAGTGGTAATTATTACCAAGTTAAACATATGTGCATAATTATAACAAAGGATATGATAGTCCATGATGCAAAAGTGTGAATTCACATTTGTAAATGCATATTTATCAACATGGCAGCAGGGAGCACTCCCTTTATTAGTGGGACCCACTGTTTAAAATGGTGGCTGGTGAAAATCCAAAGAGAACAAAACTCACTCCCAACTAAAACTGCCATTACAGGTTCTTAGTTGCCTAAATGGTAGCCAACTCTCAGTTGACTTCGTAGGTATACTGTCTTATCCAATGATCAACTTAAAGTTACTCACTTGACATTTCAGCTGGATTTTATTTTTATTCCTGATGAAGGCTTGAGCAGCATCTAGTAGAAACATCGAGTGAGTAAATTCAAGTTGATTATCGAGAAAGTCATTTGCTGTTTGGTGTGTTGAGTTTTTCTGTTCTGTGACAGTTACCAAGTCCTTGAAGAGCTAAGGATGCTGTAGCTGAACACTACCAAAGGGCTGACTCTAATAGCAATTACAAGATATGGGTAGTGGTCAGCTACAGCATCCCATACCTTAACTGCTATAACAGTCATCCCTTTGGTAGTGGTCAGCTACAGCATCCCATACCTTGTAATTGCTATTAGAGTCAGTCCTTTGGCAGTGGTCAGCTACAGCATCCTCCCAGGCTGACTCTAATAGCAATTACAAGGTGCTGTAGCTGACCACTACCAAAGGACTGACTCTAATAGCAATTACAAGGTATGGGAGCTTTAGCCAAAGGGATGACTCTAATAGCAATTACAAGTAATGGGAGGATGCTTTAGCTGACCACTACCAAAGGGCTGACACTAATAGCAATTACAAGGTATGGGAGGATGCTTTAGATGTCCACTACCAAAGGCGCGGACTCTAATAGCAATTACAAGTAATGGGAGGGTGCTGTAGCTGACCACTACCAAAGGACTGACTCTAATAGCAATTACAAGGTATGGGAGGATGCTGTAGCTGACCACTACCAAAGGGCTGACTCTAATAGCAATTACAAGGTATGGGAGAATGCTGTAGCTGACCACTACCAAAGGGCTGACTCTAATAGCAATTACAAGGTATGGGAGGATGTTGTAGCTGACCATTGCCAAAGGGCTGACTCTAATAGCAATTACAAGGTATGGGAGCTTTAGCCAAAGGGATGACTCTAATAGCAATTACAAGTAATGGGAGAATGCTGTAGCTGACCACTATCAAAGGACTGACTCTAATAGCAATTACAAGGTATGGGAGGATGTTGTAGCTGACCATTGCCAAAGGGCTGACTCTAATAGCAATTACAAGGTATGAGATGCTGTAGCTGACCACTACCACAGGGCTGACTCTAATAGCAATTACAAGGTATGGGAGAATGCTGTAGCTGACCACTACCAAAGGGCTGACTCTAATAGCAAATACAAAGTATGGGAGGGTGCTGTAGCTGACCACTATCAAAGGACTGACTCTAATAGCAATTACAAGGTATGGGATGCTGTAGCTGACCACTACCAAAGGGATGACTCTAATAGCAAATACAAGGTATGGTATGTCCTGACTTGTGAAGTGTACATCAAAGACAAACAAGTTAGAAAAATGTTTAAGTTAATGGTGGAGTTTTTGTTCTTCTACTACTACTTGTTTTGTGGAGTTCTCCCGTGCTATATACAACTACTTGAAGGAGGATGTGGCTGATCCTTTACCAATGGACCTAATTACAAAGACACAAAAAAATACAGAAACAAATAACAATAACAACATATTCAAGTTAAGGTATGGAGGGTTTTCCCCACAGCACAGGAGCATGGCAAGCTGTTAAACTGGAAGTAAGCAATGCATGGGTGTGCATGCGTTGCAATAGCAGTTTTTGAAATGGCCATATTTCAATCAATGCTTGGACCTTACTGCAACTGTTTCTATCTGCTTCTCTGCTCTTTCTTTATTCTATCTCTCAGCAATCATTACTTCTATCAAGCTGGAACAGTGGAAGTACTGGATCTCACTCAAGACAATCCAATGGAGAAGGAGATACACTTGGTCTTGTGCTGTTGCCACTAGTTGTGCTCCTGGTTGCAATACATAAAGTCTGGATACTCTTCTTTATGGCTCCGGACAAATGAAAATTGTGTTTGGCATGCTATGTTCTAAATGTGGGAAGCACAATTGTTACCCTTGGAATGGTAATGAGATACTGATTAGTTTTGAAAAGTTTTGATATTCACTTCATATTCTAGAATGGGCTACTCAAGGAAGGGTTGACTTCAAAAAAGCTCTAAATAAAGGTGGTAGACTGACTGCCATTTCACAGTGCCCTCTACTTCAGGTGCCTCAGCTTCAGCTGCCTTGTGTTTCTCCTCCAAGTCCTCCTTCAAATCTTCAATTTACACACCCAATAATTAGCATTAATAAATAATAATATTTTGACCGGATTTGCAAATACCCATCTAAATGTGGTTTAACAAGTATTTAAAACATGTAATTTTATTATTTTTGTCAGAATCACAATGACCTTCTCAATAATCAACTTTTGAATTTTTAATCTCTCAGCATTTTTGACTAGATGCTCTAGCCTTCATCATGAATAATTCATATTGAGAAGGTCACTGTAACTTCATTATGTCAACTGGGAGTTGTTTGAGAGATAATTACACGAGTGGCTAGAACTATCCTTCATGTAAGCTCAGACACCCATTCCAGAAGTGGAAATAAGTTCTTACAGTGAGCTAGTTCGATGCACTTACCCTTCGTGAAAGGAGCATTATATATGCTCACAATAGGTTCGCTTTCTTCAGCTGCTGTACTTTCTGCTGCTAGTTCAATTTTTGGTTTACAGAGTTCTCTTCATATCAACAGATGAGCCAGGGAAGAACTCCACATGGTGGGAGGCTTGATGATCACACACTCGAGCAGAGTTAGTAGTACACAGTTTGACTTCATACGTAACCACACATTTGGAACACAATTATTCCAATGATTAATTTTTGAGTGCTGCTGGACGGAAACTGTTCATTTTATACTTCAAAGTTTACATACTTCAACAGTTTCAAACTTTCAACACATGACCTTCAGGCATCATAAGCATCATAGATGTTTAGGTATCAGGCATCATAGGTGTTTAGGCATCATAGCTGTTTAGGCATCATAGGTGTTTAGGCATCATACATGTTTAGGCATCATAGGTGTTTAGGCATCATAGATGCCAACACAAAATGTTTTGATAAAAACAGAATTTAGTAGGTTTCCCCAAATCTGGTCATATTTATAAGATGATCAGGGAAGCACTGGCAAAGACCACACAAAGGTACACCAACTGTCATACCTACCACCATTGTTGGAAGGTTTCCTGGGAGGTCACTTGATATGCGCTGATTCATGTAGTGTACAAGAAAGGGAAAAAGTTGAGAGTATATCTCAACATTGCCACAGCTTACCAATTGCTCGACTACTATATAAGTAGAAACAACTAATATACTATATAGAAATAACTATAGTCTTATATATACTATATAGAAACACCTATATAAACTATACAAACAACAACAGAATTTAATAAAAGAATTATGAAACTATAGTCTTGGCAATATTTGTGAATAAATTGACTTAAAATATTAAAATAACGGCAGAATCTGAGGAACATAAAATCATTTATAAACAGACAACTATATTTTATTCCCTCAGAGCATCTAGTCGAAATGTCAGGAGAGTACAATTTCATGTTCATTATTGAGTAGGTTATTGTAATGTTATTATGTTTCATTTAGACTTTATTTAGAAACATACGGTGGCAATACCCCCCCCCCCCTATTTCTGATGAATGATGAAGGCTAGGGCATCTAGTCAAAACGTCGAGAGAGTTCAATTTAAATTGATTATTGAAAGGTGATTTTGTCTGTTCAAAATCATGTTCTACCAATCATTATGCAGGTTTTAAATAGATCTGAAAACAATTAAATATATCAGTAGATTTGATTGTGTCTGGTTTACTAATTATGATAATCAGTAATCCTTCTCCAATTGAGGTGGGAGGGCTGCTCGATGGCCAGCCAGGCCATTATCTTCGCTCCATCAATGATGATGAACCTAACAGTCATTTGAGTGCATGCATTACTTAAAGTGTTGAGGGCATGCATTATTAAAGTGTTAATTGTGAACATGGTGTTAATTGTAAATGTGGTTGTGAGTGTAGTGATGTAATGTAAGGTGGACTTGTAATTGTGGTTACTTCCTGTATCCTGTCTGGCAGGACTTATAAAAGGTCCTGTCAGCCATTTGTGATTAGTCTTGTCTTCACCATAGTTTTCGTCAGTTCATAAGTTATACCTAGACACCCTAAATCTCTCTGGGCAGATATTAACTAAGGCGATACTTAGAGATAGACTCTGGTGGCAGCACCTATTAACTGAAGGGAGAAGGTAGTCCTAAGCGAGGAACCTTAGACACCTTTTTTAAACACCAACTACCCCTTCACAGGTGAGATTACATGATGTTAATAGTCAACAGCAGAGATATTCAATGTTGTATAATATTAGTGATGCATTCACAATTTGTTTATCTTGTTGAAAAGTACAACCACAAGTTCATGGACCACCTCCCCTCCTACACACTTGAAGTCCTGAGAGCTAGAGTTTGTCCTATAGTATTACTCCCTTCCATTGGCACATATACAGTGAAAAATGGAGTGGAAAAAGAGGAGGGGAAATGCTGAGGTTGGTGACAATGACTTACAAAACCTTGTGATTAATGGGAGTGGTCAATGATCAAACATCCTGAGACCATTTATGTGCTATGGGAATGCTTTAGTTCAGATTATTGTATGAGCTGATTAAGCATTTATTAGAAACCAAACAACAACAACAAAAAACTACTTTATTAATTTAACTGCTAATAGGATGGGGTGAAAAATAATATTGTTCACTATTATTTTACCACCTCAAATCTGATATTTGTTTTGCAACTTTCACTACCATAGATGCCCCTACAGGCAGTGGTGGCGGTGATGGTGCTGGAGGAAGAAGTGGAGCAGTGGTTTTTGGTGTAGTGGGAGGAGTTGCTGTAGCAGTCATACTCATTCTTGTAGCCATTATAATTATCCTGGTGGTCCTGCTATCCAAGAAAGGTGAATTACAGATATTTGTTATTACAAGTGTATACTATAGAGAAGTTGTGTGTGTATTGTGTGTTTATGTTAAGATAGGTGACTTGAATTTCAGGTTTTTGCAATTTTTATCTCTGCCGATTTCTACCTTAAACTGGTTAACTGCCAAATTTATTTATAAAAATAATATTTAGGCATTATCAGCATTGCTCAATTATTAGACCACCAGCCCACCATGCACCAATTATCAGCATACATTACATCACTCACAATATTTATAAAAATATATGGTAATTTTCTGGAACATTTCCTGACTTTGAGAAGCCACTCAGCAGGTTCCTTAGTTGCTTTATTTATTGTTGATATATTAATTATCATTTGCCTCTGTTTAGTTTGCCTCAATTGAAGTTGTACTGACTATGGTGGTAGAGGAGCCCTAGCCCTGTTCCATCAAACTGGTTGACTAGCTAGCAGAGCAAGAAATGAAAACAATGGTCAGATTAGTCTCTGCTAGCTGCACATGCAGCAGCTTAGGATGGGTGTGCTGTCCAGCATGCACCCATTGAGAATGAAGTCTCTTGGTCCAGTTTACAAGACAGACTTCATGAAAGGTCCAACTTAGTATGAAGCTGACTACAGCTTATTTAACAACTACTGAGGCAACTGAGCTTGGATAATTCATGCACGTAATTGGGATGATTGGGTAGGGTAACACAAGAGCACAGATAAAAGGCATAAGTAGAATAATTTACCAAGGAGAAAAGAAGAAGAGAGTTTCATGTTGCTGATTTCTCCAAATTCTTGAGCAAGTAATGCTATAGCTCATGTGTGCATGGATGCAATGCTAATCATGAAGCACATGTTAACCATTAACTCCTGAAAGAAATATTGCAAGAAAATGAGCTAATGGACATAGCTACCTGGGAAAATTTACAATGTTGACGTGTCTGGTCCGTGTTTAGAGCACCTCCAACCTTGTGCATTAGCCAATCCAGGTCACTATAAAGAGCAATATCATACATTTGGAAACATACCAGATAGCAGTCATCGGTCGTGTGAATGCAGTTGGTGACCATCCTTCACCATATTTAATGCCGGAAGCTTAAATATGGAGTGCCCTAAAGATAAAGTCCCAGTAACAATGTATGATTTGAGTACTCCAGGATTAATAGACATGGAATTGTTCGAAGGATTTAGTGACCATTTTCTCAAATTTGCTGTTTCAAGTTGCCCCATACTTTTGCTACTGGACAGCCTCACTATAATCCAGAGATACTCAGCATGCCCAAGAAAGTGGTGTTCTGGTGTCCCACACAACAAATGAGATACAGCCTCTTGTCACCTCAGTTTTCGGCCCACTCATATTGAATGGGCACAGCACATGTCATATTTCAAGTTAATCCTAGAAGTACCAATTCAGCAGTTTGTTATCAAAAGCATGGTTTAGAAACTATGCAGCCATCTACAATAATCAACTTCTTTATAACATGTAGAGCCTTTTATTTCAATCCAATGGCTGTGCTAGATCGTGATTCATTTGTTGCTGATAAGGCTGAAGAGGAAGACCTTGATCCATCAACATCAAACAAACATCCTGATTCACCAGCATGTGACAATCCTGCTCCACTACTGAATGAACATTTTAGTCCTGCAGCAGGGGATGATTTTTTGTCAGGCCACCCCTTTATACTAAAAGAGTAGGAGTTTTATTCCACTTGGTATGTTAAAGGATATAATTTTTATGATCCCAAATATAATGCCTGGTTAGAGCAGTCTGGTGGGCATGAGCAGGAAAAAATCCGTGTTAAAAAAAATTCTGACCAATGTTGAGTTTGTGGTTATATCTGCTAATGACATGTAATCAATTATAAATGATTCAAGGCATGCTGAAAGTCTTTTAGAAAATGAATCCAGTAGTAGCTGAACTAAGAAGCTTCCAATCAGAGTTATAAACTTTCTTTGGGGGTTCAGACATTTGGCATTTCAAAAATTAGTCAAACAATACAGGGCATAGTGGCATGCTCTGTAATATTGTTGGTTGTTCCAACTCGAACTTAGGTGTTGAATAAACAATTTACTCTTGAACACTGATGCACATCTACTCCTAATCAATCATGTCTGCACTAACTAATTTTTGGAGTTTGGATCTAATCCTGGTTCAGTTAAACCAGCAAGGCTATTTGTTTGGATCCCGTTTCTTACTATAAACTTTGTTAAAATTACTGGAATGTAGATGAAACAAAGTTGTTGGGAGTCTGGAGAGTGGATGATTTCCAAGTGCAACTACATTATGTGCCCATAACAGGATAGAGTGTAGCTGGTAGCACTGCAGAATATAGATCAAGCATATTTGACACAGGGTCATAGTTCAGCTAGTGATGTACTCCTCATAACAGGATAGAGTGTACCTGGTAGCACAGCAGAATACAGATCAAGCATATTTGACTCAGAGTCATAGTTCAGCTAGTGATGTACTCCTGGGCAACTATTTAATTATAGCTAACTACTACAAATACAGCATCCTACAATACAGTAGTCCCTTGCTTATCCAGATCCCTTTAAACAGAAACTTCGCAAATCCAAATTCCCATTGTATTTACACATGTTTAGCATTCAAATGACATGCATACTTACATTGGAAGCTACTGGGATATGGTTGTCATGGTGAAGAAGTGCAAAAAGAGCACACCAAAGCCTAACAATTGACCAGAAAGTTGAAATTCTGGATCAGATTGCAATATTCCCCTCTCCAGCATTTAAGTGTATCAGCATATATTCCTTCAAAATTAAAGGGCTTATCGGCCGAAATGCCTACCATTGTACTATTACAACACATAGTTCATTTTTGTCAAATTGATGATGCAATAGAATCTCATCTATACATTTTCTTGGTGAGGATGGAGAAAACTCTCAGTTCTAGCTCTACAATTGACCCAATCTTGCGAGTCAGACTTGCCAAAAGTGTGGACATCTGATATGGGTGTTCCTAGCAACTCAACAAGCAAAAGGGGACTGGCACTGATCAAAAATGAAAGTAGAACTTTCCCTGAAATGTTCAAGTTGGAGGATGAATAAGGTATGGCATGTTTGCCATTCCAAAAACATAATCATAAACCTATGATGTCTGCCATCAACTGAGTGACCTGGATCGACTTGCTGCATGCGACATTATCAAGGCAGAGTTTAGTGAAGTCACTTGCTATATTTGGCAGGCTAATTTGGGCTTGGGGAGATGGTACAGTGCCTAGGAGAGATTGTAGCTCAATTTTTTCCTACAGAGTTTCGTTTTATCTCCCGCTCTTTTGATGTTTATGAAGCGATTTCTTCCAGAATCATCATTGTTAAACTGTTTATCCACGAAATATTTCAAGAAAATTATACAACTATTGCATTCAGGCTTCAGTATAATTTGTAGAATCTGTTTGTTATACACAGCTTGGTGCATGTACTGTACTAATTGATTGCTCTTTTATATATAACAATATATTATCCAGTCCAATGTACCTCCTGCAACCTGTAAACACAATAATGAATACAAGACCAAATAAATCCACAGACGATCATTGTTTAATATTGCACTACTCCACTGATGACATGCTCATATCTCTTACGAAATTCCTGGGAGGAAGTGTTGATACTGGAAATAGAAACTGTATTGTCTTATCGTATTATGCTGTCTCCTGGCATGACCATTTTGTCTCAGCAAGGGTCAGTGCTGTTCACATTGCTCAGAGAGATATTGCTCTCTTTTTGCATGCTCACTGTCCTACACATTTGTGGTTCTCTTCTCAGGGCCTTAGCCTTTGCTGTTACTATTCAAATCTCTAATTCTATCTTTATATCTAGACAGTAACTTTTTCTTCTCGTGTACTTCATATAATATAGGATGGGATGATGGGGGCTTAAGTTGATGCTGTATAATTCTAGTGGTTGACTTCTCATGCACTTCATGTAATATAGGATGGGATGGTGGGGACTTATATTGATGCTGTATAGTTCTAGTGGTTGACTTCTCATGCACTTCATATAATATTTGCAGCTTCCTATCATGAGGTGGAAGGACAGATATTGCAGTAAGTGTCAATGCATTGAATTCTTAGTTGTATTCTGTATAAGCTGAACACGTACATTGTTGTTACATATTTAGTATTACACATGCCATCTGTCTACAATGCATTAACATGGGTGTGTTAGGTTGTCATAAAGACCAGATGTTGTGGACTTACTGGCATCAAATCAACTGCCACAAGGAATGAAGAAGGTGCAATGCCATACTTGCAAAAAAAATTGAGAAATAATTTGCAAACTGCCTAAACTCTCAGCCCTACTTGACAGTGTTGTGGCAATGACATATCTAATATCAAATGAAAGGTGAATGAATGCAGCTAAATCTCTCACAAAACACAAATATGTATCACAGCAAGCAACCAAGGAAGTTTACCATGGAGCATGAAATAGACCATGCTTCCTGGATAATTATTACCAACAAGTAGTAATAACCATCAGGTAGTAATTATTTTTAGTGCATAAGTTAAATTTATGACCAGCAGCTTTTTATTATAGCCAACAAACTGAAGAGGCGGACTGAGTTGTTCTAAAGATGGTTAGCTTTTCTACACAGTAGCCTTTACTATGGCTATAGTCTTGTCAATGCATATGGCCATATTCAGCTCGATTAAGAACTGCCCCTACAATTATAGCTACTCCTTAAATTGTAATTTTGTTGCTCAGTCTCATCAGGTTATAAGTACTTCTGTAATAAATATACAATAGATCCCACTCATCATACTGGACCACATCTTATTGAGGTTAAGTGTACTATTGATGTGTGTGATTCATCACAACCAAGATAATGGCCGAGATGCAGTGCGGCTAGCTGATGGAAGGAGTTGCTATATTAGAGGTTTATAAGCTTCAAGTAGTTCAAATTGCAAAGCTGAACAGCAATTGAATTGCAGGCTGACAGTTTGGGTTGAATGAAGGGCACGTGAGAGATTGGATCAACAACAAAAGGAGCTACATCAAAGGAGAGGAGGTTGGTGGATGGAAAGTAGTACTTCAGAGATGGAAGATCAGTTGTTGGCATGGTTGGAGTCAGTAAGGTATGAACACCTGAAGTTTTGCCTCTCTAGATGAAGTATAGATTGAACAGAACAAACTTGTTGTAGATGTAAGTCAGTAGCTATGGATCCTAGAGTGCATTATGTGTTCCAAAATCCAGAGGTAAGCAACATAGCTACACTGCAGAGCTAGATGTTGACATAAGAATTGATATGTGCACACCTGTGGTAGACTGAATTGCAATTCCATGTCCCAGCCAGTACTAACCTTTCCCAGCACATTGAATGTTGATGTGTGTGATGGATTGTCGCTGAGGTTTCGAAGGCAGCAGAATGAATCTCCAATAATGTAGTCAAATTATTATTATATACAGTAGCAATTAAGACAGAACACAACTCAGTTGAACAGACTCAGCTAGACTCAGAGCATTAAGAGCTAACTAAGAATATGTGACTAAGAATATGCAAAGACCCAAACAGGCAGTAGCTGGTAGATATAGCAATGTTCTTGCATAATCCTGCACACTCACAATCACACATCAAAGGGTGCAGGATTAATCTTGCAGGTTTGTGTAAGTTTTGCAAGATCCTGCAAGCTGCTGATAAGCCTGACCAATACTACGGCTATACTAACCACAAGCTACACATTACAATCACACATAAACAACTTCACAATGTTGGAAGTCAATCCATCACAATGTGCCCTGGTTGAATTGAAGGTCACTGTTCAATGTTGTGTACATTGCACTATATTGTGGACAATGGATTTGCAATGGATAGAAGTGCACCATCCATACAACACAGCAATGGAAAAGATTGCCTTCTGTCTTGTTGAGAACTTGTCTTTATGCTGAACTTCAGCTTGTAGGACTTGTATTCCCACGAGATGAATGTTTAGACAATAATTCCTGGAAAATGTTAAAGCTTTTTAGCTATCAGCTACTAGTAATAAAGTGGAGTTATTGTGCTGGACCCATAAATTACCTTATGTGTTGTGCTATGCAATGACTCGGACCTAAAAATGGGCATAGCTGGTATATAATTCTGATCTGATGTGTTATTCAATGACTCAGACCTTAGTGCCTCTGTTGTGTAGCTGGCCTAACTTTTATAATCATGTTCTATTCATGAAAATTGATAGCTAAATATATTATACACTACGTATAATTATGTTGTGACACAATATAAAAATGTGTGGGCGGGGGAGAGATCTTCAGGAAACTGTTTGACTGTTCATAGATATCTGTACCAAATTTGTCTGCATTTAGAATACATCCTCATCTCAAAACACTCAAGGAGGTGTGTGTCCATCAGGAAGTGCTGATAATGTTAACAACATACAACATAACGCACATGCATGCATGCATGCACACACACACAACCATACACACACACACACACACGAATTACTATTCACTGTCATCATTTTAGAAGCTGTTCTTTTCTCCTGCAGACATGAGTCTTCAGTGATCAATCCAGCCAGAAGTCAAAGAGATTCCACTAATGCACCCCTGTATGAAGAATTTAATGCTGCATATGAGAACACTGATGTAGTGATAGAGCACAAGACTACAGAAGCTGCACATGCGGGCCCAAGGGTAGGAGAGTATGCATTATCCCAGTGTGAAGCTTATGGTGTTCATAAGAAGCATGGTGAAGCTATGGTGGATTTTAGCTATGATGAAGTGAGGATACCAGGAGCAGGCCAGTGAAGCTGAATGAAAGAACAGGTATAGAATATATTGTACATTATAATGTACTTTATAAAGACTGTAATATTATAATAACTTAACAATATTTTTGTTATACTTTATATGTGGTTAGTATTGAATTGTAGAAAATTTCATTGAGACATTTATTAACATTTATTGTGGACTGTTGGGAGGCTGCATTGCTTTCTAGGTATCATCTCTTTGGCATGCCCAGCAGATGAATGTCTAAGCCCTGCTTCATGGGAGGCCAGCTGCTGAGTGTGTTAGCCCTACTTCATGGGAGGACAGCTGATGAGCTCGACTTCATGGGAGACCGAGCTGATGTGCCTAGCCCCTGCTTAATGAGTGCTTAATCCCTTCTCTACGGGAGGCCAGCTGATGAGTTCCTAAGGCTGCTTCATGGGAGGCCAGTTGTTGAGTGCCTAAGGTCTGCTTCTCGTGCGGCTGGCTGATGTGGACACTCCACATTGTGGCTAGCCAACCTTTAGTAAATAAATTTGCTCTTATTTTAGGCAGATGTTTGAAGTTGGCTTGACTCAGGATAAGATCAACCAGAGCACAAGTGGAATATGACTGTCAATGTGGTTCTGCTTATTGTTCACTTAAGAAAGAAAGCAATATTACTAGAAAGACACACCCAAGTAGATGAATGGCTTAGATTTACAAGGAATCCTACGAATATTTTAACATTCTCTTACCTTCTGTCCATGTAACGCCAGCAGGATCCAGTTGCGTGTGTGTTAGTGTGCTTTTGTGTGTGTATTGTGTGGTGTGTTTGTGTGTGTGTGTGTGTTTAACCACATGACATTGAGGATGGAGGGAGGAAAGATGTAGCAGCTGCTAATCCATGAATGGGCGTGGTAATGTTGGTCCTTGTTATATATTATGATATGTTGCAGAATGAAATGAAGTGACAACTGGATTATTATGGTTGTTCTTGAACACACTTGTATCCATCATTCTCTATCAAAATATGAACAGGAGGCAGTTATAAAGCGGCGATTCTATGATCACTATCAGTTATTTGGAAATGCATGTCAAAATCGCTAGCTCTTATTAATACTGCCCCAGGTTAAGTGCTGTTCCAGGCTGATAAGTGATTGGGTAGTGCTGCATATTTGATGGAGTGCAGAAAATTATTATTAGTATTTCAGAATTCTCCCTGAATATAGAGTATTCACTTCCAAATAGCAATTATGGCTTTTAAATTATAACCTTCAAAATAATAATTGTTGTTCCAGTTCTCTTTTGGTGTTCATGTTAATGCACTAATTTATGTTAGGGACTCTGCAACAAACTAAAAAAGGGAACAAGACCAAAGTTGAGAAATTCACAACACTAAAGACAGTGTGATAGTCATTCTAGTGGCAATAGATCCTCATCAGCTATCAACAAGAGGTGCACAGTGCATGCGCTCATCCTCTATCTCACTTACAGAAGGAAAGAATGAACGATTAGCTAGCTCAAGTTAGTATGGTTAACACACATTACCAATTTGATTTTGGGAATGTGAACAAAACACCAGCAGATGCTCCTCAACAAGCTACAACATGCATCTTGCCCTGCTGCAGTCTGGGCAGATGCTCCTCAACAATCTACAACAAGCGTCCTGCCCGGCTGCAGTCTGTGCAGATGCTCTTCAACAATCTACAACAAGCGTACTGCCCGGCTGCAGTCTGTGCAGATGCTCTTCAACAAGCTACAACATGCGTCCTGTCATGCTGCAGTCCATGCAGATGCAAGTAAACAAATAATAGTGAAATTGTTATAGATTTTTTCATGCAGCAATGAATAGTGCTGATATTAATGACCTGTAATAACCACAATGGATGTCACATATCCGGTACACCAGCCAAGATTATAAAGGACATGCAGGCCATCAATGTACCAGTTTTGGAGGTCCTATATTTCAGCACTCAGTAAAGCCCAACTTCATTTCCTATTCCACTTATGCCAGCTGCAGTGGTGGCTCTCAGACACACTGAGATTTTCTCATAATGTTGATTAAATATTGTATAATGATCAACATAGACACATTTGCTAGGCTCTGTCCGAGCATTGCAAGTAGGCTGGATCAATTTCATCAAGTACATCGTGTGCACAGAAGCAGTGAATTCTTCAAATGATAGGAAACCTCAAGACTTACTTAAAGTTGCATTATCTGCATGATAGCAGATGCAAGTGCTTGGCCATTCCCATGCTTACACAGGCTTTCTCCTCCAGTAGGCTGGCATGAGGAGGAGTTGCAAATAGTTGAGAGAGTGTTCACTTTGTTCTTATGGAATGATTCTCACAGCATATAGAAAGTTTCTCTCTCAGTTTCCCATTAGATAATTTCACAGTATCTTGAACTGCAGGTTTGGCCACCTTAAGCACCACATTTAAGAATTCTGTGCAATAACGCATGCAAGCATACTGAAAAATTATGGCATCATTCAGAGTGCTCAGGGGCTGTGCTGCAGAGGGCAGTGGAATAGCTTTATAAATTAACGAACTTGACACTTTTTGGCTTCAAACTTGCCTGTCTTTTTCCCCCCTGCTATATAGAAATTATCAATATATCAAAGAATATCGATGTCCAAGAGGCAGTTAGTGGTGTTCTTCATGACTGTGGGAAATTAACAGCAACACTAACTCTTCCCCGTCAAAGGAAAAAGTCAAGCTTGATGATCGTGCAAGTCTTCACACAGATGAATCCCGTAAAGAGCCATACGTATTCTGAAATGATTGAAGTATCTCTGCTGGAGAAGTTGATGGTTTCTCCAAAAGCATCATGGCATCAAGGATATTGAATCAAATTTGTCAATGTCCATACAATTTCTACCGAATTAAAAACTTACTTGAAGGATTAGTATGACCTTGAAAGGCTGAAGATAGAAGTTCAAGATATTATCAAACAAGCACTTTGAGAGAACAAATGAAGTAACTAATGTGAAAACTAATGAATGAATACAATATGCGTGCTCCATGAAATTGACAAACTTTAAAAACTCTATACATGTATAGACTTCCTGCCACTATTTCTATAGCTGAGCATTCATTAGCCTGCCTTCACACATACAAGTGAGTTCAAAAACTGTTTTTTGATTATATGTGCAACAAGATATGAGAAATGCACTTGCTTTATAAAAATAGCTACATGGGGAATTTTTGTCTGCAAATAAGCACAGAAAAATGAATTATTCAATGTATTCTAATTTTATTGTAATAATAATGTTGTTAATTAAGATGCAAACTACAAAGATGGTGCTCCTACAACTTTTCATATGCCCCAGAGGATATGCAGTTTTAAGTATACCTATTAAAACTACACCACAGCTGCATTGCATAACATGACTCAAATAATTCCACTAATACTTGAATGTCAGTGTGAAGATGCATTACCTAACACAATCTAAATATCTCTACATTTACCTCAGCCAAACTGGAAGCTGTCTTAGATTTCCTATTAATAACATAATTAATATTGATGTGAAGCTATATAGCATTATTTTGGTTTAGTAATGTTAACTTACTCATGCTACACTACTAAAGTAGAAATAAAATGTTTTATTCCAAAAAGCAAGAATAAAAAGCAAACCAACTAAAATGGTATGAAATAGTTAAATGTGATAGGAAACAAAGTGTACATATGTGGGCCACACCCAGTTAGATTACATTTAGCCATATATATGTATATCAAGCATCATCAATAAGTCAACATGATCGATAGCTTGAGTCATGTTTATGCGCAGAGATACTAAAAATTATACACATGTGAGGTCGTCTGATTGGGTGGATCAAACAAAAAGAATCAAACAAACAAAAATAGGGACTCGTAGTCCACTTTCCGAGTAAGTTCACAGACGCTTCAATTAGTGCTGCTTCTGTGGCCCTCCCTCGAGGGGTAATGGTCACAATATGTTGTAATGGCATCTTGTACTCCCAGTGGAAGATTTCAGTAGAACTTGATTTAGCTATCTCTTCTTCCTGCACCCACCCTTGGATGCCATCCTAACAAATCCCATGCAGTATTATAAATATAGACTTATCGGAACAGCAACAAAAATTGAGCCTCTGCATATTTTTGTGTAATCGCTATCACAAAGTAAGGACCATAGAAGGATCATGAAGTCTTCCCGTCCCTTCCTTTCTTGATGTTTCAGCTGGAATGTGGACCATCATAAAATCATCAACATTCAATTTTGGCTTTGTAATTTGCTTCTTCTATAATTATAATTATGCAGTTTGAAGAAGTTGTCAGCAACTAGCCTCCAACCACTAGCATGGTCATTAATCTTTATAAATCAATCATTTAGCAACAACTTCCAGAATGAATTTCTTCTCTGCCAAGGGGAATGTAGCAGTGAAGGATTATGTTTGTTTTACCTTATGCAATCATTGCTACAATCATTTTTAATTATAATGGAGATGTGATACAATAATGTTTGATGTGCTATTAAATAGATATACATGCATGGTATCTCTAGTCTTGGTGTAGCTATATAATTTTAGTTCACATACCAAATTGAAGTGTAATTAAAAATGATTGTAGCAATGATTGCATAACCTATTACCTTACCTAAGACAGTTGCTGTAGAAGTCTCTGTGTCATTAAACAGGTGAAGAGCATCTGAGCAGGTAATGCTACCTAGAGCCATCAAAGCCAGAGTAAATCACCAGCGAGAATGAAGATATTATTCTGCCATCTAAGGATTGCACAAGTGTGAATGTGAACCTATTACCAGGTCCTCCAACTACAGGAGCTGTATTCACAGGATTAATAGACTGTATGAAGGCACAAACATTCCATCTTTGGGCATGTGTTGGTAGTGTGCAAATAAATACAACAAGCACATACAGAGGAGCAGTCCAACCTAAACATTATAAATTCTCAATGAACTCTCAGTTAACATAATAACATTACAATAACCTTCTCAATAATCAACCTCAAATTTGGTTCTCTCGACGTTTCGACTACATGCTGTAGCCTTCATCAGGAATAATGTGTAGGAATTCTTCTCTTGGAACATCGGTAAAATGAGAGGAAACATCAAAACTCATCCTATGCCAAACATTCACCTTGAATGTGCTTGATAAATTGCCCAGAATCCTTGACATATATACTTGTATTTCCAGCTAGAGGTAATATCAAATTTGCTATGAACTTGGAAAGATTATATGATAGTGTATGTATAAAAGACAAAATTGGCCTAAGGGGAACATCAGGTTTATGTATCTTAGGGAGCCCCCGACTGATTTAGGGGCTCCCTAAGCTGGGAATGCAGGTACATATGTCATGGATTCTGGGCAATTTATCAGGCATATTTAAGGTGCACGTTTGGCATAGGATGATTGTGTTATCAGTTTTGATGTCATTGATGAGGGCATAGAAATAATTTTTTTAACGTTGACGAAAGATGAGAGCTTGTGTGATAGGACTACACTAGGTGCTGACAGGATTTCTGAACTGTTGGAGTTGTTCCTAAAATCCACCTACTTCAGGTATCAAGAAATCTGCAGGTAGCCAACCTTTACATGGAATTCTTTGAAGAATTGGCCCTCATAACAGCCCCACTGAAGCCGAGGTTTTGGAAGAGATATATAGATGATACATTCTGCATTGTGAAGAAGGGAAGTGAGCAGGAGCTGTTCATCTGAATGACATCAGGCCATCCATAAAGTTTACCATGGAGCTTGAAGTGGATGGTTCGTTGTCTTTTATGGATTACCACTACACAGGAAGGAAGATGGAAGGCTAGCAATTATTTACAGAAGACCCACGCACACCTACTGATACCTTGATTATAGATCACATCATCCCATCCATGTCAGAACAGGAATGGTGAAGAGCTTGTGTGATAGAGCAAGGAGA
Organism: Cladorhizidae sp. MBARI D1340-BT2; assembly: GCA_028752905.1. NCBI lineage: Eukaryota > Metazoa > Porifera > Demospongiae > Poecilosclerida > Cladorhizidae > Cladorhizidae sp. MBARI D1340-BT2. The sequence goes on along the minus strand of JAQNBH010000018.1, from coordinate 2,879,611 downwards.
GTATTGAATAAGAGGACCTTTGGAAGGAAGAACATCATTTGAATAAGGTCTTTATAGAGAATGGTTATCTGCAAGCCTTCATCAACCTAAACACAGAAAGGAAGATAAGTACACCGATACAGGCAATCAGAGTTGTAAAACGAAAGATCCTATCCTATGGTAAAACAACATCGAGATGCCTGTACAAAGTGTGCTAAAGAGAAGTCTTTAATTGCTGAACATGCAGGGAAAATGGACATCCTATTTCTTGGGAGGAAGTCATCGTCTTGCAGGAGAGAAGAGAGAAGGAACTGCTAGTGAAGGAAGCATTGCACATCCAAAGTGTGAGCGTTTCAATGTAGAATGGACTTGCCTGGCTGCTGGGAAGCCACTCTCAACAGCCTGAACTTGAAGCCATGACAACCACTTATTTTATCTTATTTATTTATTTATATACATGTATTAGTTGTTTGTTTTTTAGTTTATTTTTTTAATTTGTTTCTTTAGTTATTATTATTATTATTATTGTTATAATAATAATAATAATAAAAATAATAATAATAATAATAATAATAATAATTATTATTATTATTATTATTATTATTATTATTATTATTATTATTATTATTATTATTATTATTATTATTATTATTATTATTATTATTATTATTATTATTATTATTATTATTATTATTATTATTATTATTATTATTATTATTATTATTATTATTATTATTATTATTATTATTATTATTATTATTATTATTATTATTATTATTATTATTATTATTATTATTATTATTATTATTATTATTATTATTATTATTATTATTATTACTACTACTACTACTATTATTATTATTATTATTATTATTATTATTATTACTACTACTACTACTACTACTACTACTACTATTATTATTATTATTATAATTATTATTATTATTATTATTATTATTATTATTATTATTATTATTATTATTATTATTATTTTATAAAATTATTATTTGTTTGTTTACCATTTGTTTGTTTGTTTACCATTATTATTATATAATTTATTTATTTATTATTAAAAATTTTAATTTATTTATTGTTATATTTATTTATTTATATTATTTTGTTTATTTATTTTATTATTATATATATTTTCCACATCCAGTTCACATGCTGGTTGCATGTGCTGAGGTGCAGTTTTGTAGCACATGGTGAATAGATAGCTACTGGTATATTATAGCCGACTCACGTGAATCTTAGCTTCCCATTATTCCTGATGAAGGTCGAAATGTCGAGAGAATACAATTTCAAGTAATGTTGCTATTTTGACTGCTACTCTGGAGATACATCCAAGCATGTCCATCTATGTGGTCCTCAAGCTTCCGGAAGCATGACTAATTGTGACAGTAGCATCGTCCTACAGAAAGTGTTTCTTGCTTAGATTCTAGCTACTTTCTTGTTTGTAGCTTGCACCTGAAGATGTGAGACTAGAACAATGTGGAAGGCTAACAGTAATAAGAGTGAAGGGAAAGAGGCCATCGAAAAATATCAGTGATGCTTTCAATGCCCTAAAAATCTCACTTCAGTGGCTTGAAATCTTCTTGTAAAAAATGACACACACTGCAGCATAGATTAGTCATCAGTATTGGGCAAAATGTGGGATCTTCCCAGATGCGGCCATTTCTAAGTTATGGGCAGTGCCAGTCCTGCACGGATATGGGGAGTTTTAATGTACTGCATATTCATCCACATAGCAATAATTACAGAGTTCAGAGCACATCCATAACAACAAACAACAATAAAAAATTAAAAGAGAATGTTCATAGGTGATGACCAACATAACCAGGAAAGCACTGTCTTAAAAGTGAACAAGATGGCATCTTTACTCTCATTATTGTGTTCAGCTAACGCTCATTGACCATAGTCTTTACCAAATATCATTACTTCTGATGAAAGCTAGAGCATCTAGCTGAAACATCGAGAGCAAAATTTAAGTGTATTTTGAGAAAGTCATTTTCCAAATTCACACATCAATGTGATAATTTGGTACAGATATATACTGTTCACCCAGTCTTTCACCTTCTGAGGTTGTTATAAAAACATATCTGGCCTAACAAGAGGAGTGGGTTATTGAACAAATGGGAGGAGTCACTCACTTCTGAACTACCAGTAGTCCAGCCTGTACGACTTGCATGGCGGATTATTTTTACATGGAAAAGGAAAGGAAAATGAAGACAAACGTCTGGTGACTTATACGAGGGCTCCATGGTTCAGTGACGCATATTGACATAGTAATTTTATTGATTTGACTACAAATGATAACAAGTCTATGGATTGTAGACATAAAAACATTTCCAAATCATTATCTTAGCAAGTGCAATGATGAACCTATCATCCTAGCCATGAACAAATGCCTTTAGAAACAAGATGACATTTCGTTGCCGCTGTCCCAACAATAATAATGACAATAATAATGACAATAATAATGACAATAATAATGACAATAATAATGACAATAATAATGACAATAATAATGACAATAATAATAATGACAATAATAATGACAATAATAATAATGACAATAATAATGACAATAATAATGACAATAATAATGACAATAATAATAATGACAATAATTATTAAACAAAATTAATGTTCAACTTTTCTTCTCAACGTAGAAAGTGCATGATGATAAGCAAGGCTAGTGAAGATTCCATCTCTTGATACCTCTCTCTTGACAAAGCAATCAAAGGGTTGCTAGCATGAGGAAGAAGTCTCTCACGGTAATTGGCAAGTTTGTAGAAATTCTTGCCAAGACCTGTTGTTTATTGCATTCTATCCTTGTGGCCTTCTTTAAACCCACACATTTACTGAACCATAAAAAACTGTTAAAAAGTCACTGGATTATAACTCTTGGTAGTCTGGTACACGATATTTCCTAAATATGCTTTGATAATGGTAGACTAAAGGTTTATATCTCATTTTGACAGCTTCTTTTTAAGTATGTATAAATGGTAATTTCGGCTGATTTTTTTTAAACAAACAAGCATTCGTTTATATTGCAAATGTAATAAACTGGCATCCAAGAAAAACAGTTAAAAGACATGATAAACATCTTCAAGATCTTGTATCTATTATCTGCTATTTCCTCACATAACCTGCATATAATATGTCCACTTGACTACCTAACTCTTCATCGCATTACTACTAATTATTCAGCAAAAGAACCGAAATCAGTAAAATGTCTTCAATATCATAAACACACTTGTGAGCAATATCGAATGTGGCCTAGCTGTTTCACTACTTAGGTGCATATATGCTTGGCTGTTTCAGTAGTCATTATACAAATAGGTAAAGGGTTCTGTGGTTATTGGTGATCTTAATTGGTTATTTCTTGTGTTTTTTTTTTTTGTCTTGTGTATATACATATTAGGTTAATAACTCACACTGAGCCACAAGAACAAGAAGAAGAGCAGATACTTTCAAAGCTGCCATTTTCCTGCACACATATTCCTGCACACATAATATAGTAAAAAATGCATAAGAAACACTACGCACACAATCAAGGATAACAGCAGAGCATCTCCTGGGATGGTGGGTGAATGTTCACACTTCCCTTCATCCCCCAACACCTCACCCCTTTTTAGTGTTGCACTTACCACCAACTGTATTATCAGATAAACTGAATCCCAGACAACTCTAGCATAGCATGTTTAATGCCTCCATGGTGTTGTCAAGGTTACCACCAATCACTTGGTCTTGACCTGATATGAGGGGAGAAGCCTCCACATACACCACCACCACCACTACCAATGCCAACATTTTTGCCACACCCTGTTTGAGAGTTCCCCTCCCATTTGGCTATACTGCACTGGTCTGCCTACTATATATTAGGCATGGTCATATAATGCTTCTTATTGGGAACTACATGCATAAAGTTCACATTGCAAGACTCGATAAATTTCCTATATTATAGTTATTATACATTCGCATATGCAGATATGTTGAGATGTCATGTGGTACTACTAGAACTCTTGCTTTAGTAGCTGCTTTTGGATGCTGGCCTTTCCATGTGCATGTGTGCAAGACCTCATTTGGTACTATTGGAACTCTATCTCCATAGCTCTGCTAGCTACTGCTTGGATGCTGGCCTCTCCTGTAGATGTGTGTGTGGGAATTTGGAACTTGTTTCCATAGCTCTGTTAGCAGTTGCTTGGATGCTGGCCTCTCAATGTAGATGTGTGGAGACTTTATGTGGTGCTACTAATATTCTTTTCTCCAAATGAAGGAATTTCTGAAAACATGTTTCATAAGTCGATTTAAGTTTGGGGGGGGGGGGGGATTATAAATTACCAAATATATGGTTAAGAGGAGCTGAATAGATTCTGAACAATTCACTGTACGAATCTATATATATATATTAATTGGACATTTCTGTCTGTCTGTCTCTGTTGGTGTGTGTGTGTGCATAGCTTATGCCTGGCCTGAACAAATTTGAACCAAACTAGGTGAATAAGTGTACGATAAAAACAACACCAGTTTATAGCTTCTTGAAAAAAAAATTGAAAATTTTGAAAAATCACTAATAAACGCCAACCACTCTTAAAATTTATGAAGTTGAAAAATATTTGCAATGAAAAATAATACATTTGAGTCTGACATAGAGTTTACGTCATTATATTATAGGGAACCAGCTGATATGAAGGAACATGGTTTGTCTTAAAATATTTTTATTCAATTTCCTCAAACCGTTTCTAACTTTCCATGCAGCCTGGTGCCTGCCTTCTGCACCTGCTGGGGCTCTAATCACTAATAAACATAACCAAAAAGCATTTCATTTCCATGTGTGGCATGGGTCACTTCAGCTAGTTTGATATATAGCTCAATCTCTGTGTGTGCCTGTTTTGACACTATATAGGTAAACCCATGCCGAAGTTACCTGCAAGACCCCAAATCTTGCAATCCTGAATAAGCTGCTCTTGTGGTTCCTTATGGGAAATTACTAACTAGTGGAAATTAGTACCAATGACAAGAAGAAGGCCTACTCTACAACATCAGTGTTAGCATTACACACTAAAATATGATTAAGTAGTCAAGCAATTACAACTAGCGGTATTTTCTACATACACAGCTAGCTCTATACCTGCAACATCTTCATGTACAGCTAGTGCATCATCTATATGCACAGCTAGCTCTATACCTGCATCATCTTCATGTACAGCTAGTGCATCATCTATATGCACAGCTGGCTCTATACCTGCATCAACTACCAGTTGAGCTAGCCTTATACCTGCATCATCTATATACATAACTGGCTCTATACCTGCATCATCTACATGTGTAGCTAGCCCTATACTGCACAGCTAGCCCTATACCTGCATCACAAATACTTCCGTATTGTAATAGCTGATCTGTGTTTTTACTTCATGTAGCTTGCAGACCAACAGCTGTGCATGTAAACCCATTCCCTACTACACCCACCCTCACGTAAGTATTCATTAGTGCCAAAGTCTGCAGATATCGTTATGGAGGAATGTGTGGGCATCTTTTACAGAAGTGTATTCACTTGATAATCAAATAACATTCAAAATAAATTACAGTTTCGTTTTACTATTCAACAAGGTGTGTAATATTTAGGAAATAGTTTGGAAATGTAGAAAAGAATGAAAGTTTTAAACTTACAATAGTTAGCTTGATGAGTTGGTTCTGACTCATGAAACTCTTGGGGATATAATTAGACCTGACACTCCCACTTTGCAGAAAATGTAATAGGATCAGATAATGTGAAGGGGGTATTCATTATTCCAACCCCACTATGTGTGTGTGTTTAGCAGTCAGATAACCACATGGCCAATCTTTATAGTGGCAGACATAATTATAATGTAGGATATTCATCATTCCAAAACCCCACCATGTGTGTGTGTCTAGCAGTCCGATAGCCACATGGCCAATCTCTATAGTGGCAGATATATAATGCATGGTATTCACTATTCCAACCCCACCATGTGTGTGTGTGTGTGTATGTGTGTGTCTACCAGTCAGATAGCCACATGGCCAATCTCTATAGTGGCAGACATATAAAGTTGGTCAGTCTTTGTACAAATATATAAACTTTGTTGTTAAATTACTTTTTTTTTACAAATAATTTTGAGGACAAATGTAGTGCATTTGAACTAAATAATTTGTGCATAGCTGCAAGATATGGTAACCTGATATCTCACTTCTCTGTGCTTAAAGTTAAGCTGCTAACCTCATAGTCTGACTTTCCTACTTAGGCTGTGGTTATAACAACTGAAATGCATTGACAGAATCGGCAATTCGCCCATGCATGTTTTGAGGCCCCTAACTTTAACTGCCTGTAACTTGGGCATGGATATATATATGGAAGAGTTGTTTGTTGTTGTTGCTATTCTGTTTTGTTTTGGGGTGTTTTTTTCAAAAGAGAGCACGGAGCTATTTTTCAAATTCAGAGAGTGAAGTGTGTAGAATATATGGAGCTCCAAAGTCGGAAGCACAAGTTTTAACAACACAAAAGAAAAAGTGTCGCCCCACCCCCCTTATGTGTGAGCACACCCATTATGTGGGCATCTCTAAATGTATGCATGGGCATGGTCTGAATGGACTGACCAATGGGATTTAGCTTGCTACATATATACCTGGAGAAACACACGCCTACAGCAGTCACAATGGCTATGGAAGGGTTTGTGGCCTAGCCCTAGCCCCAGTCAACAGACACTCCCACAGCAGTCGCCATGGCTATGATAGGGCAGTGAGGTCTAGCCCTAGCCCCAGTCTTGGACACACACACCTGCAAAAATCACCATTGCTATGGGGAGGGGGGGGGGGGGGGGGGGGGGGGGGGTAGAGTCATGAGGTCTAGCCCTAGCCCTAGCCCCAACCATGGAGACACACACCTATAGTTAAGGCAGGCATAGCCCAGCCCCAGCCTTGGACAACACACACCTGCATCAGTCACCCAAGACTATGGCATAGTTGGGGAATGATTAGTCTAGCAAGCAAGTAAGACTAAGTTTTCATGGTTCAGTGTAGGCGTGGCTATTGCATGGATGGCACTAGCATAGAGCTAATTGCTATCATAATGATAGTGTGACCAATCAGATTGCAATGTCAAGCTTCCAACAACCACTAGAAGGATGGGGAAAAATCAAAACTATTCTTCTCTCTCTCCTCCCCCTTTTCGACAACAAAAATGTACGGACTCCGAGGTTAGGCAAAGACAGAGTCAAAATTCATCTTTCCTGGGAGGTCAAACATTTCTACCACCCTTTCCCCCACAAAACATGGACAGCTAATTGTTCTGTTGAGCCTTAAGATAGGCCATCACTAAGTAGTACAAAAATAAATGGCAACTACTGAAGAATAATCATGTATTATCTAACTACTAGCTAGCTCACTGGTTATTTCTAGAGTTTAGTAGAATTACAATAAACTTACAGCAATACAGACGTGTAACTTGGTGAGGTAAGTGCAGTTACTCTCTGACTGGCAGGGAGAGAAGCCACGCAGAAGAATCTGTACTGTAACAGCGAGCGTTGACGCATCGGTTTCAGAGCGTTCTGCTCTGATGACATCTACCCAGGAAAGGACGACATGAAATCCGTCTAATTTTTTAAGAAAGTCGCGACGGTTTTAGTTTTAGGGTTTTACATAATTAGTTGATACATGCGAAATAGAGCTAGAGTTTATCATTTTTGGAATTACTACTTATGATCGTCTTAGCCGTTAGTGTTCCTGGAGTAATCATATAGAGTGGAAATATACTGGGTACAAGCTTGCAAGCTTGACATGGTGACAATTAAGACACTGGAACTACCTGTGGATCAGTGGGAGTGTACTTGAGTTTCCTGGAGATGAACACCATTGCATGTTTGGTTGGCAAACAGGACAACATGTACAGCTAACTAGTTGCAGAAATAACCCATTACATTTCCAAACATGTTATCATGGGAATCTGTTCACTGATAATGGGCAACCCAATTTCTTCCATGAGGTGTTAGTTGGCATAAAGAGCTTATTTATTTACTTCCCGATGAGGGGAACTGCTGCAGTGCATATTAAAATTGTAACTGGAATTATAAGCAGCAACTCTTGGACGGTTTTTGTTGTTGTCTTTATGATGTGAAATAGACTGATTACAAAATATTAATATACTTAATGTGTGTCCTGTATATTACATTTTGCTCCAGTAAGAAGGGCGTCAAATTTATAACAGGTAGCTCATTTTACATGCCTATATAGATAGGTGTATTTACAATTAGTGTAATTATCTCTCACAATACAATCAGCATTTACTATTCACTGTATAGGTAATAGCCAAGCATGGTACCATATAGAGCCTATAACAGTAAGTTAATGCATTCTATCAAAACTTAATACATGAAGCATGCATACTTTCCTCTGATCTGCACATGCTATCATTGATGCCCCCTCCTGGAGCATTGACTCACACATCTGCTCTGCTGATATCTGGACTCTGCTGTTGTCTTAAGTGGTGCTGATCACACCTTGATCTCAGTATCTGCTCTAGCTAGCTCTCGTTGCTGGCATTTCAGTCGTCTCTAGAGAGTTGGAGGTTATTGTTGGCTCCTAATTTGAAGCAGCCTTTCTTTAAGTGCATGCAAAAGCTTGAACTTATCCTAGTTAACATCACATTAACACTTTCACAATAAATCTTTGTTGCTCTGTGTGCATATAAATGATGATCTTCTGTCACGAACACAGGGAAAGGGAATGGCAGCACAGCTGTTTGCCTAAGAACTATCACGCAAGCTTACTGAAACTCATATCACTGTGGTGTGTTTCAAGACTATATTAACTTGACCTGTGAAAAAATAAGGAAACAATAGCTACTGTGCAGATGAAGACCACTAACGATTAGATAACCCTTTACCATATCACCAATCATGACTGCAGCTATAAATGATAAGGATCATCACTTGGTTATGCTCAACATGGTTACGGTTTTGTTTATTACCAGAGCAACTCAATGTAGTTGTCTTCTTGACATTTTAGTTCTCATTCAAGTCGTTTTTATGTTTTAGTTTGTGATAGCTGAGCGGTGGAGGAGTAGAGTTCTAACTTTTATTCATTTTTCTGTAGTACTACACATAACAGCACATTCCATATCTTGATGTTCTTGTTGACTGTACCCATGTACACAACATTGTCCACTGCACAAAAATCAGCATGAAATCTCAGTTGAAATAATGAACCTTCCCAATAATCAACTTTAATTTTACTTTCTTGACATTTTGACTAGACACTCGAGCCTTCATCAGGAATAACTGGAAGTAAATAAATTAAAAGTAGATAAATAAATGAATATATAAATAATAAATAAACAAAAATAATATATAAATTATTATATATATAAATAAATAAATAGATGGATGGATAAATAGAGGATGGATGGATGGATGGATGGATGGATGGATGGATGGATGGATAGATGGATGGATGGATGGATGGATGGATGGATGGATGGATGGATGGATGGATGGATGGATGGATGGATGGATGGATGGATGGATGGATGGATGGATGGATGGATGGATGGATGGATGGATGGATGGATGGATGGATGGATGGATGGATGGATGGATGGATGGATGGATAGATGGATAGATGGATAGATGGATGGATGGATGGATAGATGAATGGATGGATGGATGGAGGGATGGAAGGATGGATAGATAGATAGATAACAAACAAACCAATAAATAATAAATAAGCCAGGCAAGAACGAAGGAGGGTTATTTCGAACTGTGAGTCTTCCAAGTCTTGCAAACGGGCCACAGAGGCCCGTATTTTTTCCACTCTCTTAAGCATAGCGGATTCACAGAAACTCGCAGAACCAATGGGGCATCCAAGCAGGCAAAAGCCGCTTCTTGAAAACGGAATTTCCTGTGGTAGTTGGTTAAGGGATGAGTCACCATTTTCTGGGATGAAAAGTAGGGACTTTGAACGATTGAGATTGAGACCTCGGGGAGGGCCATCTTCTCATACTACATCTTCAGTAGGGGTATTCTTTCACTCCAGAAGAGCAATAAACTCATACAATCCAGCATTTTAAACAGATGCTTTATGGTCTTGATCCACTTCCATTAGAACGTGGATACTGTGGAGACGAGGTCATGTGTACGAACCATGCCATGCAGAAGGACTAATTGAACTCAGCCGACGAGAACTGTGGGCTGTTGACTGACACCAGCACATCTATTGCTATGCCTTGAGAACACCGAAGACAGCACATGGAAACATCATGTAATGTCACAGAATTCAGTCTTGGTTCCCAACCTTTTTGGCCCAAATCGTCCTATAGTCCCTGTTCCATTACCCATACCGGTGTAATAAAGCATGTTATTTTATGAATTTTCATTTATGTAAGTGTGTTAGTAAGTATTAGTTAGTTAGTAAGTTAGTTGCTCATTGCAAAACAATGGGATGGGTGCAAAATTGAAGGCGTTGATTTTCAACGCCCTCAATTTTCCACCCGCGCTTTTGACCAGGTATTTTCAACGCCCTTAATTTTCCACCCGCGCTTTTGACCAGGTAATGAATTTTTAACGCCTAATCAAAAAGGTGATTGCATGCGTAAGAGTTTCTTCCTCTAAGGGGATTCACTAAATTCACTCGATCTGAGGTACGGGTGTGTGGTTTACACGAAAAGGTGTGGTTCCAGTCATGTGATAAATTTCCGGCGGGAAAAAGTTCTGGCGTGGTCGGTGGTGCTAGAAACTGCTATTTGGAATGGATACTGCTTCCTAAAAAGCTGTGATGGACTGTAGCTATGCTGCTCTATCGTGTCAGTGATAGTATAAACATTGCACAATAGCTGGCAGAGGGTTTTTATGAATCTCATGGGACTGGCACTTGAATATAGGGCTAGGGCTATGGCTGGGGTTAGGGCTGGGGCTAGGGCTGGGGCTTGGGCTAGGGCTAGGGCTAGGGTGGGAACAAAACTTTCAAGGGCTCGGGCTAGGGTGGGAACAAAATTTTCAAGGGGCTAGGGTGGGAACAAAACTTTCAAGGGGCTAGGGTGGGAACAAAACTTTCAAGGGGCTAGGGTGGGAACAAAACTTTCAAGGGCTCTGGCTGGGGCTAGGGTGGGAACAAAACTTTCAAGGGCTTTTGGAGGTGATACAGCATTAGCAAGCTATTGTGTCCAAGCAGCAATGTTTATACTAGCACTGCACACGATAGAGCAGCCTAGCTAAGGCCTGTCCACACTACACAAAAATGGAAACGTTTCAAATCGTTTTCTGAGTCGTTTCCATTGCAAAATGACTCGAGTCGTTTTGCGCGCGTCCACACTACAAAAATGAACAGCCGAAGTCACCTGCACGGGACTGCCCACTGCCGTCAAAAATATCACGCATGCGCGAAACCTAACTGTTAGCTATGGCGAATGCGTATCGAGTTCTTTTTTCGTGTGGATGATGGCCTATCTATGGCTGATGAAGTCTCATGCTGTTCAGAGAAGGAGAAGGAGAGTATTAATGGCAAGGAAGGCCCATGCAAGATCAGTTTTATTTGAGATACACAGGCAGAGGCTACAAGGGTCAGTTATCTAACTATAGCTAGCTAGCTACTTGTACACCTTGCTAGCTATAGCTACCAAAAATGTAAAAGCAGTAAAAGCTACATAGCTAGCTAGTTTAATAGCTGCATGCCATAGAGATTTTTCTACAGCTTGACTGGATATGAAGCTACCATTCAAAATATATAAAAAGGCAGGCTTACAAATAGTGACAGTAGCTAGATAGCCTTTCTATACTTGAAGGTTAGGTTCGTAATCTTCGACCGAAACTGCTGCCACATCCTTTCGATCCCAAGTACTGCCAACTGCTGAGCAACGCGCTCATATACCGTCATATTACGTTTCGCCCCGTCCAATTCCTTCTGCACGCCCTCCTGCGCCCAGATACTGACCAGAGCCTTAGTTTGATCAACCTCCCAACCTCCAGCCATCTTGCGAGCTCGAGCAATAAAAAGTGTTCTATATGATGCGCAATATTTATTACATTCCTCAATTTCTACGTTTTTGAAAACGTTTACATCCGTCTCAAGTCACCTATTTCGTTGACTCAAAATGTAGTCATTTAAAGTCGACTCGAAGTTCAAGTCGACTTGTTTTTTGCAGTGTGGACGCGCAGAAACACTTATGAAACGACTTAAGTCGACTCCAGTGTGCAGTGTGGACAGGCCTTAAGTCCATCACAGCTGTTTAGCAAGCAGTAATCCATTCAAAGCAGCAGTTTGACTTTCTAACCACCGAAAACAACCCTACGCCTGACATTGGTCCCCCCCCCCCCCCCCCCTCGTGAAAACCACACCCCTGATGGCGGAAATATCACATGACTGAAACCACACATTTTCGTGTAATCCATACCCCGTACACCTCAGAGTGAATTTAGTGAATCCCCTTCCTCTAGCCACTCGTACCATTTTCAATTTTTTTTTGCACTCTGGAGTTATTTTGGCGGAGAGGTTGCAGGGATTCAGGCTTTTGAGGTCCCTCCACTTTAGAGTCTAGTAACTCGCCTACAGTTATACCTATGATAACTTTCAAGGAAGGGGAGACGATGGTATTTTTTTTTTTTTACTTGTGGTTACAACTTTAGAGCTCCGTAGATTCTGCAAACTTCATGGTATGGACTTGATATATAGCTGAAAAGATAGGCTGTGTGCTCTCTTTTGAAACTAAAATAGGCAAGTTACTAGACCCTAAAGTGGAGGGACCTCAAAAACCTGCATCCCAAAAACCTCATCCAGAATAACTAAGTGCTAAAAATTTGAAATTGGTAGTGGCTAGGCTCTAGGTTATTCAATGACCTTTTTCATTGGGCGTTAAAATTTTAGTACGTCGTCAAGCGCGCGGGTGGAAAATTGATTACGTTGAAAATCAACCCGTACATTTTCATGCCGAGCTTCTCCCTTTTGTCCACTCAGTATACTGCTCGCCATCTTTACTCTCACGGGGTGATGAAGTGGTGCTGTCTTCAGAAGGGCTTCAGCAGGGTGACCCGCTGGGACCCCTCCTCTTTTGCCTGACTATTCAGAAACTGTGTGCAAAGCTGAGGTCAGAGTTCTGTGTTTTTTATCTGGATGATGGAACTCTGGGAGGCAACCTGGGAAGATGTAATTCGTGATCTCAAGACCATTGAGGTTGAAGCAGGTGCTCTGGAACTTGAGCTAAACAGAGGAAAGACAGAATTAATCTGTAAGGATCCTACCTCTCGAGAGGGATCGTCCTCATTGCTCTTCCAGGAGTTAGCATCATTAACCCAGAGAATGCCAATCTCTTGGGCTCTCCTATTGGAGGGTTACAATCAGTGGATGCATGTGTAAGGGAGAAGACAGAGCTGCTGCAGTTGATGGGTGATAGACTTTGTCATTTGCAATCACATGATGCTATCACATTGTTGCGTCACTCATTTGTGATCCCTCGATCCTCAGCAATATCACTAATATAGATTTTCAGAACTATGACCCTTCTTGGCTACAGGCCACCCTTCCAGTGAATCATGGGGGAATTGGAATTAGGAGTGCGGTTCATCTTGCTCACTCTGCCTTTTTGGCTTCTGCTGATGGATCGTCCAATCTCATTCACCATATCCTCCCACCTCGGTTTAGTGCTGTCCAGTATCCTGAGATTGAGGTTGCCCTTTCACTCTGGGGTGATGACCTTGTCTTGCCTCCTCCAGCCCCGCCTGCTTCCCATCAGCAGAAGTCGTGGGACATCCCTCGTATTTTGGAAAGGGCAGAGTCACTTTTGCTGAATGCTAGTGACTCCAAAACCAGAGCTCGTCTCTTTGCAGTGTCGGCATGTGTGAGGGATCCTGGTACTCCTGCTACAACTACACGTTGTTGCTCCGCCAGGCAGTATCAGCAATCTCCACGACGGAAGTCCTTTAACAGTCTATCCACCTGTTACTTAGATGACCCAAAATCAGCCAACCTCTTACTAGGCTGCTGTATCCCTGATCACTGATCAATTGAGTTAGGCTTTTATGACAAGAGTAAACACAGTGGTGCAAAGCGGGTGCACCGTCCCACACTACAACAATACCCACACTACAACAATAACACGCAATACTCAATATACACATCGGCCGTAACTAACTTCTAATCTACATCTAATGACCTCGCCCTTAAAAGGTTTCTGTGTACTCACGAGTGCACTTTCTGGCGACACACCCATTGCACATCCTGTCAAGACGTTCTCACTCTTGTTCACTGGCTCCCATTCAGCAACAGTCAGAGGGGGTGCCATCTCTGACAGCATGTGAGTCAGGTGCCTGGCTTAATGCCCTGCCAATCTCCTCACTGGGTCTCCGAATGACCGATGATGTAATTCGAATAGCAGCTGGGTTACGTCTTGGAGCACCCCTGTGCCAGCCACACTCTTGTAGTTACTGTAAATCGGATGTCAACCAGTTTGGCATGCATGGGTTGAGCTGCAGGCACAGTCTCAAGGAAGGCTTTCTCGCCATGGTGCTTTAAATGACATCATCCATAGGGCATTAACTGCTGCAAATGTCCCTTCCCGGCTGGAGCCCTCAGGTCTGCTTCGGTCCGATGGAAAGAGACCTGATGGCATGTCCATCATTCCATGGTCAAGTGGTAGACTCTTGGTATGGGATGCAACCTGCAGTGACACCTTTGCCCCATCCAACCTTTTGGCTGCAGTCACTGAGGCTGGTGCAGTGGCGGCCCAGGCAGAGATTTTGAAGGGTTAGAAGTACGCCCACCTGGACTCGGCATACAAGTTTGTACCTGTGGCGGTAGAAACTTGTGGATCCTTTGGGCCTCAAGCAAAGGCATTCTTCAGGGAGTTGGGACGCCGCCTGAGGTCAGTGACTTATGAAGAGAACTCCCATCAACATCTTCTTCAATGGATTTCTGTGGTGGTGCAGCGTGGGAATGCAGCCTCGTAATGGGATCTATGCCATCAGGGTTGGGGACGAGCCATTTCCCTAGTCATCACTAGAACATTTGAACTTGAGGGGAGGGGGTTCTATAAACTATATGAATAAGTCCACTTTAAATAACTGGCAAATCTTTAGCACTTTGCAATCTGGATTTATTTTGGATGAGGTTTTTGGTTTTTGAGGTCCCTCCACTTTAGGGTCTAGTAACTTGCCTATAGTTATACATAATATTTTAGTATCAAAAGAGAGCACACAGAGAGACCTATCTTTTGAGCTATATATCAAGTCCATACCATGAAGTCTGCAGAATCTATGGAGCTCTAAACTTGTAACGACAAGTAAAAATTAAAAAAAATCAAAAAATACCATCGTCCCCCCTCAAACTAACTGCACGAGGATTTGCCCGCGTGGAAATGAATGGTCAGAGCATGCGTGGCAGGTATAGTACATAAATTTTACTCAATTAGAATGCAATGGGGTTTATTTTGAAACTCTCTAGGGTAAGCAGTCGCCCAGATATGATCCGTGGAACTTACCTGAAGCTGAACTTACCTCCTTCTTCAATTTTTCAGTTGAATGTAAGTGTAGTCCTGGATAAAATCCACCATAACTCGAGACTTGTGTTTTCAAATTTGAAAGACAATTTGTACAGATGTTTAGAAATGCCAAAAAAAAGGTCAAATATTCAAAAAAAAATGGGCCTTAAATCCCCATACCCCTTATATGGCTACCTACTTTTTTTTAAAGTCATCAGAATGAGTGGAAGATGCTGCTTCCATGGGTATTGCATGGTGTGTGTGTAACCGTTACCTGGGCTAAGTAGCCATGTGCAAACATCAGTCAACTAGGCATGCCAGCAAGAAGCAGTACATCTTTGTGAATACACCATATAGCTATGTGGCATTGCACATTCTATGTTTCCCATCAGAGTACTTACTAGTTCTAGTAAATATAGATTTCCTGTATGATACTGATGAGTGTTCATTGAAAGTTCATATTTGTTTCTAAAATTAGGCTTAGGCTTAAACTTTACAACTATTAAGGCCATAAAAACTTTTCCCTGGCTTGACCATTAAAATAATGGGAGCAGTTTATATTTTTTTCCACCCCGAAGTGAAGAGAGGGTTTTCTTGGTCCTCGTTCTCGACTGTTTGAAGAAGACAGTTGACAGTTTGAAATTTGAATAGGTGCCACAATTGTGAATCAGAGTGCAGATCATCTTCCTATATATGATAGATTTCTCACAGTATTTCTCACAGTATTTCTTTCATCCACCTCTCGCCCACATTAACTGTATAGCCCTTACTGATGCATACTGAGCCCATGTCTTATATCAGAATTTTTGGGAAAATATAACCATCCAACATTAAGGCCTAATTTTTAATGTCATACTTTGAATTTTTTTACAGTATATAGTAATTACTGAATCGAGTTGGTCACTAATTAGACGATTATTCACTGGACCCATCCATGATGCTGATGTTGGTGCCAGCAGTGCAGCCGCGTGAATTTCCTCCTTCACTTATAAGGTGCATTTTGGTAGCATTTGGATAATAACCAAAACCATGACCATGAGCCTGGAGACTGTCCCACCATGCTCTCAGTTCACTACAGGTGGCTGCTCTCCATCATTAGATGATTCACTATTTGATTACCAATTTACAACAGAATCTGGAAGCCAGATGCATCAAATGACCAAGTCCCATTAGATATCATGAACCACACACCAATTAGTCCCCACTCTTTAATCAAGTGGTGCTCAGAGAAGAAATCTTTACCAACAATCGGTAATTTATGTCAAATGTTCTTCTAATACGTCCTTCTAATAAATCATTAATATCAACTAAGACAAGAATTTAACATCAAAAAATTGTAATTAATAAACTGAGCAAAAACGCTATCCATCTGCTTAAACTAAAAATTATTTAATGGTCGACTGTGCAACCTTACCAATAACAATTGTCAAATGTCCTTCTAATAAATCATTAATATCAACTAAGACAAGAATTTAACATTAAAAAAATAAACTGAGCAAAAATGCTATACATCTGCATAAACTAAATGGTTTCTTTATTGGACAGGGAGTTAGTTCATTTTGCAAGGAGCACGGGAAAGACTTGGCTCTGTCTTATACCCTGTGGACACACAAAAATGGACACACAAAAATAGCAATATAATATTATGATACATAGCCACAGCCACCTTTAAATTTACATGTCTGTACATATATTAACCACACCAAAATTATGAATTCTATCCACACAATTATATTATGAACTTCTGTTATGAACTTCTGTTATGTGCCAAAAAGGCCACTCAATGGGTGTGGTTTCTTTGTGTCCTTGTTTTAATACAGGCTTGTGAAGTGTATCATCACCAATCTTCACAAATGATTTACCAGAGTATGTAATGTCAGTGTGGCCTAACCACCCTTGGTTTGACTGGTTAAAATATTAAATCTACCCCATATATTTTATATTAACAACCTAACAAACCTTGCAAGCAAGCTAAGCATATTTAAGCCAAAGCAAAACACATTCTCTAATTGATACTCACCATCAACGACCACAATGTTGACTAAAGCCATAGTGCTATATAGAAAGTGAGCAGTTTACTGTGAACTTGAAAACTTTTTTCCCTACGGGCTTTAGGCCAGCGAAGGTAGGGAGCATCTAGTGTCTGGCGATATACCACAGCATCAACTAGTATCACTGCTACTACTACTGCTACATTTCTACTACTGCTTACTACTACTACTACTACTACCACCACTACTATAACTATTGTTACTATTTTACTACTACTACTACTACTAAACGTATCACTACTACACTTGTACTACTGTTACAATAAATTATTATTGTTGTTGTTGTTGTAATGTTGATCATCATCATAATCATCATTTTTATACATATGAGCGGGAATATAATATGGTCAAGTATATCTATTTTGCATTATGCCCTCTCACCTTCACATGCTTCCTCACAGAGTCCAATCGATTCAAAACGGTTCTCATTACCGCCACATCCTCCATAGATGAGCTCTTCACACTTGCCAGATTGAACATTGTAGAAAAGGTTTGGAAAGAATCCTCTGCATGGTCCAGTATCTTTAGGCAGAGAACATATGTCGGTACAGAGGACCTCAACAGGGCAGATAAAGGTAGGGTCATCAGACTCGTCACAATCACCCTCAACAATCTTACAGATTTGATCGTCATTGCACTTTTTGCAGAGGCCATCTACAAAATCAAATTTTAGCATAATGGTGAATAATAATGGTGATGAGGATGATGATATGATGATGTGATGATAAGAATAACAATAACAACAAAATTTAATAAAAACACACAATAATAATAATAGTAAAATAAATATCAACCATAACAGCAACAACACCAACTGTAGCAAATACTTTTTTCATTATAGCATAAAGCAGAATATGTTTACATCTACATGTCTCCTCACAGGCCTTCAGATTTAATGAATTTTTTTAGAATCCCCCAAATCTTCCATAAATGGATCGTCCACACTTTCCATTATTGTGGAAAAACCTTGGAAAGAGAACCTTACACAAGGTGCTGGATCTTTAGGCATCTCACAAATGCTCTCTACTATTACTTGTACTACTACTATTTATTGTTGTTGTTGCTCTTGTTATTGTTGATTATCAACATCATGATCACTGTTATAAAATTTATACCATGAACAGGAATATAAATGGTCAATTATATATGCCCTCTCACCTTCACATTCTACCTCACAGCTTCCCCTTGTTTCGAAACGGTTGTTACTACTGCCACAATCTCCATAGTTGAACTTTTCACACATGCCAGATTTAACACTGTAGAAAAAGTGTGGAAGCGATCCCTTGCACATGCCAGTATCTTTAGACGGAGCACATGCGGCTGTTCTCTTTATACATTTGCCACGAACAAAGCAGAAAGGAGGGGTACAATCGTCGAAAATACCAATCTTACAGAGTTCATCGTCTTTGCAGTTTGGGCAGGGACTAACTACAAAATCAAATTATAACATGTAATAATAATGGTGAGAATGAGGAAAATGATGACATAATAATACTAACAACAACAACAACAATAATAGTGTAATAATAATTGTAATAACAATATACCTAATTAACAACAACAAGAACAAGAAGAGTAATAATTTTTTCTTTTTTAACAGTACAAAGCAGAATATGTTTACCTCTACATGTCTCCACACAGCCCCTCAAGCTTAAGAAATTGTTTTGATTTCCACCACATCCTTTATATGCGAATTGTTGACACCTTCCATTAAAGAGGGCTAACCTTATTGAGCTTTTTGTGCTATCCATACATATGGTCCCACGATTTACAGGCAATTCGCATATTTCAATTGCTTCGCTGCAGTGAAATATTGCAACTGCTAGGATTAGGAAATACATGGCTAAAGAGGGTCCTAATTGCCACCGAAAAAACTTGTAATAAAATAAAAAATGAAATTAGGTGCCTTTTTTTATAGGTGCACAAAAAGTAAGTCCGGAAAGTGGAAACAGGAAGCCTGAGCTACACAGCACTAATCAAACACATCAGGAATGCAGACAATAAGTCACACCATCTGTGTAACTGCTCATTACTTTTCCTCAAGAGAAAGCTACAAAAGTGGTAAGTGTTGATTTCAGCCACAGACCTTACTAACACGATTTAATTTTGAAGATATCCTTTCAGAAAAGAGGAGAAATGCCTATAGCCAACAACATTAAAAGCAAACATTTTTCAGCATACACATACATGTAGGAGAAGTTGGATGTAAGGTAGTGTGTGTATAACCTCCCTATAGCAACTACCACATGTTCAAAGGAAAATTAACACACGAGATAAAGAGCTCTCAACATGAACATCATGGCCAAACACCACTTCCACAATGTTTCCAGGCAACTCAATAATGGTATGGTTGGCATTCTAATTTGTCGTGAGAAGACTTTACTGCACCTCAGGCAATTGAATATTCTGTATTATTTTTGAAAAAAAACCAGGTGCAAGTATTTATAACTGGCTTATGTAATATCAATCTTGGTGGGACAATACCATAAACTTGTAGGTGGTTAAAAAAAACTTTATAGCACTATATATTCTGCAAACTTCATGGTATCAACTTTATATAGCTCAAAAGATAGGTCTCTCAGTGTGTTCTCTTTTGATACCAAAACATTTTTCATAGGTACAACTATACCCAAGTTACTGGAGCTCAAGTGGGGTTACCTAAAAAAAATACTGAGTGCTTAAGTGCTAGAGAGCTGAAATTAGCACCAGTGGCTAGAGAAAGCCCTATTGCATGCAACCATTAGGCGCAAAACAAAGTACGTGGTCAAGTGCATGGTTGGAAAATAAAGCACATGCTTGACAATGTACTTTACGTTTTAGTGCCTAATGAAAAAGGTCGTCAAGCAGTGGGCTTCCTCTAGCCACAAGTGCTAATTTCAGCTCTCTATATAGCACTTGGATATTTATGCAGCAAGATCAGGCATTCAGGTTTTGAGATACTCTCGCTTTGGCTCTGGTTAACTTGGGTATAGATACACCGAAGAAAAATCTTTTATTATCAAAAGAGAACACACATGAAGTCCATGAAGTTTGCAGAATCTATGGAGCTATAAAGTGGTAACCCCAATTTTTTTAGAACCTACTAAGTAGTTTATGTTACAGGAAGCAGTGGTCTTTAAAAGGTGTGTTTTCATTAGCATAAGAGAGCAACAAGTTCCCGTGGTGGCCTTAGAGAAATCAATTTCCTTTCATTGCAACCCATCCACATTTACAATGGCCATACACTTAACCACAAGCCACTTGGTGATACACTTAATGTAAACACTCATTGCAAAGAGTATGGCTTCTTGCTACAGAGAGCTTCCTAGTACTTACTGACCTGCTTTAAATCTTGTTAAGTTGAGGGAGAAGTAGACTGTGCTTGTGGTTAAAAAAAAATCACACGTCATAAATATTTAATACTTCAAACATTTTGGTCCCAAAAGGTAGCCCATTCTGTGTGCTTTACAATGATGTCACAATAGTGGTGCAGGGCTGAAATATGGGCAAAACCACAAAGGTCATTAATAAGCACTCTTGCTCCCTAACCATGGTGATATTAGAGTACCCACAGATACAACTTATGAAACAATTTATTTCCCCTATTATAATTATGTGCAGTTGGGTGACCACAAAGACCACACAGAGACTGGATTTTATCTCATCATAAAATGATTGGATTGCAAAAGTTATAATTAAAAAGGCAGAGCAATTCAAGGACAAAAATTGACTGAGTTAGACTGCTCTATGAGATGTCAATGCATAAAACTTACACTTTTGTTGTGAATTAGTGAAAAGTAGTGAAAAGTACAGCACATGAGTTTTATCTTATTTGTTTAAAAAAATTGATGGTTATGACTTTGGAGCTCCGTTAATTCTGCACACTAAGTAAAATCACCCTTCAAACTCACACAAATAATAATTTGCCAGCATCAAATCTTAAATGGCTATAACATCTGTGCTTGTACAAACAACTTAATGTACAGATATTTTTAATATGTATTTTTTAAAGTGGACTTTTCGGTCTAAAATTATAAATACAAACATGAAAAAACCCTTGTGGTTAAGAATTTGGATCTCCATAGATTCTGCACACTTTACTGTGTGAACGAACTTGATATAATTATAGCTCTAATGATAGACTTCTCTATGTGCCCTCCTTCGGTGTTAAAACCAGTGACATGCAGCCAAAGTGGGATTCATCGAAATCTGTGTGCTTTAACTGTTGGTAGTTGTGGTTCCTGATTGAAAAGCGCTAGCCCTTGAAGCCCTTACAAAACAAGCGTATGACTAATTAGGCAGGTATGCGTGCCGAAAAAAAATTCTATGGAATTATCCCCCTTACACCATGCTTGCCTAATTCGCTACTAATAGAGTTGTCGAGTAGCTATATAGAAATTCCAATCAGGAATCAGCATTATAACTAATTCAGGCACTCTGGTTTTGATGTATTGGCTTTGGCTGCATATAACTTTAACATAGCTATAGGCAATAGCAAAAGAGAGCACACTATCATTAATTTGAGCTATATATCAATGAAGTGTGCAGAATATAAGGAGGTCAACACAAGGTTATGATATCACATCTTCTGGCACTTCTCCCCCATATTACTTATTAATTGGAAAGTGCAGGACAGTTGAACAGTGGCTAGAAGAAGCTCTCTCTACAATAAAAATTGGCTCTAAAAGTAAGTTCGCAGTCATGCGGACCAGAAAATTATTTACCCAGAGCGCTTGACCATGCATACCCAGAGCGCTTGACCACGCACTTGACCAGCCACTTACATTTTAGCGAGTAGAGCTCCCTCTAGTCTGGCTGTATGACTTTCTTAGAAATGCAGGAAACTTGGGCATGCAGGTTTTCAGGTCCACAACTTGTTATCAAGAGAGAGCACACACAGAGACCTATCTTTTGAGCAGAGTATGCAGAATCTTGAGCTCTACCAGTTTTTTATTTATTCATTTCTCGAGAGGTATACAATGAAAAGTATGTTAACTCAAGAATGGTCGACAATAATGAGTTTAAACTTGAAATGCAGTTGAAGGATAGAATGGTGAAGGAAAATGGAAACATATTGAAGGATAAAAAAGGTCTACACCCTCCTTTTTTTAAGGAGGGGCACAAGTAAGCATAAAATAGTACACGCTTGAACCCCCCCCGTGTGGTTACCACTTTATAGTCCATCCATTCTGCATGCTTCATAGTCTGATATATAGCTCAAAATATATGTCTCTCTGTGTGCTCTGTTTTAATTTTATCTAAAATATTTTTATAGCAACTATACCCAATTTACTGGAGCTAAAGTGGGAGTACCTCAAAATCTAAATACCGGATTTTGCAACAAGTCTAACTCCAGTTTGTCTAGCACTAGTGGCTAGAGGAAGCCTTACTGCATGCAACGAGAGTTTTCATTAGGTGGTAAAACTTGAGTACGACTACATTTTTAATGCCTACTGAAATCAGAGTAGGCTTTCTCTTTCCACAGATAATGTTTTCAGCTGTCTAGCACTTTACAATCAGTAGCTGCAATTGCAGAGAATTCAGGCATGCAGGTTTTGAGGTCCCTAAATTTGGCTGCTTGTAACTTTGGCCTGCTTATATCCTTGCAGCATTTTTGGTATCTAAAGAGAGCACACAGAGATTTAGTCCGTCTCTCAAGTTTAAAGTGAGATGTACAAAATCTATGGCTGCTTCAAAGTCATAATCACAAGTTTTTTAAGCACTCCTGAGTGTGAGTTATATACAAACTTCTCATACATGATGTACATGGACTTGATAGCTGAAAATAAACTGTTTCTCTATGTTCTCGCTTGTTCGTAATGTTGTTGACTTTAAAGGAACTTTTCTATTCTTCCCGTAAGGATATCTTCCAATTACATCATCTCAGTAGTAAGGTCTGTGGGCAGAAGTGAACACTTACAACTTATGCAGATTTCTCTTGTGGAAAGGCATCGAATCAGATGTACAGATGGTGTGAAATGCTACACTTATTGCATGCATTCCTGCTTAGCTGGATTAGTGCTGTGAAGCTCAGGTATCCTATTACCAATGAAACTGTGGTGGAAACGACTTGCTACTACCCATTTGAAAAATAATACAGATAAAATAAGAGTCTTTTACATTGTGGCATCCGTTGAAGTTTCTTGAGACAATGTTTTAGAGTAGGCATTCCAGCATCTGGCTTGTTTGGTTACTATGTGAGTGTGTGGTGCACTTATGTTAAGGCATTAATGATCTGGGAATGATAATATGTCCCACATCAGTATAAGAAGGTCGGACCTGAGGCAGTTAGATCCATACCTCTCTGACTGAAGTATATACCACATTGTGCATGTGATATTATGATTTCTTGTACAGCACTTCTTTTCATCATGAATAAACATGAAGGAATTAGGGCTAGCATTCCTGCAGGCCTCATCTCATACATGTGTGTAACTCACTGAACATAAGTTCTCCTCATCTCTGCAGGCCCCATCTCATTAATTATTCATGATGAGCTGCTGGCATAGACTTCACTCCATTGCTTATTAAATATCCAGCAGATACTGTGCACTCTACTGTAAGTATATAGTGCCCACTTGTTGAGGTTGAGCTAGTGGCTAGTTAGTGAGAAGTGGTTTGAAGTGGTTAACAACAGAAAACTTAAAGGAAGCAGATTAATTGTATGATGCACATGTAATTACATTTAAAGTGGTATTAGTAGACTTGTATATATAAATAAGCAAGGAAATTTTGGTGCTTTATAGAACTCGTTATGTGATTTACTACCAGATAAGGTACTCAATTATATATGTGGACCTAGAAATTACAACAGTAAACATAGTGCTAGCTAAGTCAAAATGACAACGCCAAGTTTTAATCTAGCTCATGCTGTCTAGGAATTGAAGGTAGAAGGGCATCTATGAATTGCCTGGAGACATTGGATGTGGTGTTTGGCCATGGTATGTTCATGTTGAGAGCTCTTTATCTCGTGTGTTAATTTTACTTTGAACAAGTGGTAGTTGCTATAGGAAGGTTATACACACACTACCTTACATCCAACTTCTCCTACATGCTGAAAAATAGATTGTATCTAGTTTGCTCTTAATGTTGTTGGCTATAGGCATTTCTCCCCTCTTTTCTGAAAGGATATATCTTCAAAATTAAATCATGTCAGTAAGGTCTGTGGCTGAAATCAACACTTACCACTTGTGGAAAGCTTTCTCTTGAGAAAAAGCATTGAGCAGATGGTGTGAAATGCTACACTTATTGCCAGCATTCCTGCTATGCTGGACTAGTGCTGGGTAGCTCAGGTCAATAAAACTGTGGTGGAAACAAAACTAATTAGTTTGGCAAATGCGGTTATATAGAATTTTACACTTATTTCTTGCATTCCAGCTTTGTGTAACCAATGCTATATAGATCAGATATCCTACTGACCAATGAAATTGTGGTGAAAACCAAACCCTTACAAATTAAGATTATCTATTAGTATTAGTGAGTGCAGTTATACTCTCTGTACTGGTTAGATCCCCACTTCAAAATGGCCGAGTGCAACTGTCCCACAACAATAACCCCCAGAATCCCCTCATATCTCAGCTAAAACAAGTTTAATCGGTGATTTTGCCCCATATTAGCTCCAAATAGGCCCCAACATACGTTGAATTCTTCGCAGGATGGAGTATGACCATGGCTATTGATGTTTTAAACCATGTCTTCCTTGGCTCATGCTCAGCAACACTGACATACTCAGCTAAGGTAAGAGCATTCTGATTTCACAAGCTGAAAATGTTGTCAATATGTTTCGTGTACTAGTAGCTATTGGTATCAATCACTGTACTAACCATCTTGTGTGCATGCTACACAGCTCGCTCACATTTCCATGACTTTGATAATATTACTGACATTATTAAGGACACAATTTAATACTGCACTACATGAATGAAGATTTGCACCTTCACCTCAGTGTCCTGTCCTGCTCCCCTTCTGGTCAGGTTACTCATGTGATGAATGCCACCACTATGCAGTGATAATAGTCTCAAACATTTTGCAAAATACATCCAAACACAAATGCTGTTTCTCTCATTGCATATTTCAGAGATCAGGAAGTTCGAAATGAGACGAGTCAAGCAAGTACACCAAAAACGATACAGAATGTTCAGCCTTTTCTATTGCATGAGGTGCATTAAAGTCTTCTCATGACAAACTAGAATGCCAACCAATACCAAGTCACTTTATACATGGCATTTGATAAGTGCAAGCACCAAACCACCTGCATTTGCACCATGACTTGCAACTTCCCATTTGTAAAGGAATACGGAAACAATAAGAGTCTCTTTTACCTCATTACTATGTGGCATCCATTGAAGCTTCTTGAGAAAATGTTTTAGAAAGTAGGCATTCCAGCATCTGGTTACTATGTGAGTGTTGGGTGCATTTATGATAAGGCATTGGTGTTAAAAGGAATAATTCGTAAGACACTTCACAGGACTGTGAAAGCAGATCTATCCAGGAGAAATGGTCTTCGAAGCTTCAAGACTCCAGTGCAAGTTGGCTAATGCTTGTGCACTAGAGGAACACAACAGGGTGTGGAACAGGCTCATGCATGGTCACCCTGCTGATCTGCTGTCCTTCCTGTTATGAGCTGCTTTGGACACACTACCTACACTGCTAAACCTGAACCCTGGCGAAACCAGGTTGATGCCAGTTGCAAGCTTTGTAATTCCTTCGCTCCCACAACCTAGCACACCTTAAATGGCTGCCCCAAGGCCCTGTCCCAAGGTCACTTCACTTGGAGAAATGACATTGTCCTCCCGAAGCTAATGGTACTTCGCTCATCAGAGGATAATTTTTAGGGCTTTGATAACCCACAATATACTTTTCCTCCTGAAATCTTTATCACTACAGCACGTCCAGATAATATTGTGATAATTCGGAATTGTGAGTTCTCCTCATTGAACTTACAATCCCCTACAATTCCATCGCTAATGCTCACAGTCAGAGTATGAAGATGGCAAATTATTTTTGAGTGACTTGGAAGCCAGAGGATTTTCTGCCTCACTGTTATATAGCAGGTTCACTCAGGCACTCTTGTCCTGGTGCTCAGAAGGCTCTTCGATCCCACTTTCCATCCATGAACAAATCAGCTGCCATGAATCTATTATGTGAGGCTGGTCGAGTGGCATCTCACACCATCTTTCTCTGACAGAAGGATGGCTTATTTTTGTTGTTGTTGACATTGTCCTCCCGAAGCTAATGGTACTTCGCTCATCAGAGGATAATTTTTAGGGCTTTGATAACCCACAATATCCTTTTCCTCCTGAAATCTTTATCACTACAGCACGTCCAGATAATATTGTGATAATTCGGAATTGTGAGTTCTCCTCATTGAACTTACAACCCCCTACAATTCCATCGCTAATGCTCACAGTCAGAGTATGAAGATGGCAAATTATTTTTGAGTGACTTGGAAGCCAGAGGATTTATATAACAGGTTCACTCAGGCACTCTTTCCTGGTGCTCAGAAGGCCCACTTTCCATCCATGAACAAATCAGCTGCCATGTGTGAGGCTGGTCGAGTGGCATCTCACATCCGACAGAAGGATGGCTTATTTTTGTTGTTGTGTTGCTGATGTTTGTTTGTTTGTTTATTTTTTTTAACAGATGCCAAGACCATTACTGTTTTTGTTGACATTGTTGGAACCTTGTTGTCCAGATGATCATTATTGCTTTTGCTCACTTGGAAAAAGTTCACATAATATATTTGCTAATCATCCCCTTCCAGGAGTTCTGATATTGTTCAGCTGATCCAGAAAATAGCTGTGGAAAAGAAGGGGAAAAAAACACGCTGCGAACAGGGTTCGAACCTGTGCGGGGAGACCCCATTGGATTTCAAGTCCAACGCCTTAACCACTCGGCCATCGCAGCAGCTAACGCAGAATTAACGCATAATTTTATATTAGTATCCATCTATAACCAATAATAGCGCCAAAAGATGAACTCGGAAGAAGGTAAGCTGGTTTATTCATTGTTTTGTGTCTTTTATGTTTACTGATGTGACTGTGCTAGCTCTAGATATGTACTTAGACTTCTTGGATACCTCCAACAGCTCAAAGGTTAGTCAACTTCCTCTACAATGGCATGCTATTTTTGGTATGGTTCCTCTTGGAAAACATGACAATCATGCGCTGAAATCTATGCCACCGTGTTCCCTCAAGGACAGTGTCCCACTCTCAGTGCACTGACCAAGAAGGTTTTGTTCATAGTATGTTGCAATGCAATTTAACAACCTCCCTGTGAGTGGTGAAAGGTCAACTATTTCTACATCTACCAAAACACTATGCGAAGACTTGCTTCATATGAATTCACAGAAGGGAAGAGAATTCATTGTTAGCATTACCTGTAGAGTGACCACGTAATTAGTTTGACATTCTACATCTGGGAGAAAGGATATGTCTTCATTATGACATATCTACATGTAATGCATTGATGCTAGAAGAGCGATTGATTAACAGTGGCAATGGTTGATGAAGAATGTCAAGATAAGACACTGGATGTTGATAATGCTAAGCGCTTCATGTGTCAATTTGTGTTCAATGCCTGACAATGCCCGGAATTATGAATCACTCATTAGCTCAGGACTTCATCCCCCCCCCCCCCCCCCCCCCCCCCCCCCCAGTATTCCAAACACAACTTCAGTAGTAGACAGTGAAGGTGATTGCTCTGCTCCAGTGACGAGAAGATTGATCTACTTAAAATGAGCTGGATGGATGTAAAAGGACCTTCGAATTCTTTGTGTGTTTTTTTTTGTTTTTTTGCAAGGGAGACGACATATATCTATATTGCCACTAGTTTCTCAAAGGTATTGTTAGACACCTCCCACGCACAAGGGAAGCTTCTCGCAGTTCAGTCAACTTTTTATCATCGATTATGAAGCTAATGAAGCTAAAACTGAAATAGGTACAAAAACTCAAATAAAGCCCACCAATCTGTTGCCATGGTAACATTTAACCCGAGAATGGAACTGGATTCTGTTGAAGCGTAGGATAGCAACTCGTTATGCGTGGGCTACATGATTGGCCGGCTAAAACTATCTACAACATCCAAAAAGAATAAGGCAATAGTTGGGGGTGGCAGCTGGTGGCCTTATACTAATATATAACATTTATCTAGCCTCTTGTTGTTAATGGCATCTTTGGTAGGTGGCTTCTACCCAGGTTATAGACCTGACACCATGGTCTTGATGAGGGGATGCTCCACCATGCTGACGGCAGATACGCCAAAGGACAAACTCAGTAACCTCATCCAGGTCATCTTTGGTAGCCGTTGGGGTCCGGAACACATGTTGTTGAGATCAGCCTCATGCTTTGCTAGTGATGCAGGCCCGAACTGTGGAGCAGCTGGGTGCTTCTGTGGTTGAATGGGGCTGGCCTCCATAATGATGGGCTCAGGGTCAGGCACAGAACACTCTGGACCCTGTGGTTGAGTGGGGCTGGCCTCCACGATGATGGGCTCAGACATGCACAGGACACTGCACGTTGTGGTTGAGTGGGGCTGGCCTCCATAATGATGGGCTCAGGGTCGTGCACATGACACTGCACCCTGTGGTTGAGTGGGGCTGGCCTCCACGGTCTTGATCCTTTTACTCTGCCACCCACAAAGCTAGCGGAATGGCTCCAGATAAGATGCACAGGTCTCCCACCTAGTAGGGTGTTGACGAGTAACTGAGCACTGTCACTGCTATATATGGCACTGAGACTAGTGATGGAAATCAGGCCAGCAATCTACTCTAGACCCAAAGTTCAAAGGACTTACGCTCTACTTTAAAAGAGATTTTTGGAATTTATACCTGCCCATAAAATATGTCTGTCCTTTTGATACTGGCTCTTCAAGGGTATAGTTGTATATACCTCGAACATTATTATTCTCATGCTCAGAGGAGAAAATGTTTTAGTTTTAGGCACTGCAGCTGCAACCCTAGTGGCTGAAGATGAGGTGGTTTTAGCTGTGACTTTGAGCAGTTTTAAAGCCCTGCAACGTTAGTGCATGCATCATAGTGCACAATACTTAGCTGCTCTGTGTGGCACACTAGCCTGAGTGGTGTGTGTGGGACACTAGACTGAGGTGGGGTGTGTGGCACACTAGACTGAGGTGGTGTGTGTGGCACACTAGACTTAGGTGGGGTGTGTGGCACACTAGACTGAGGTGGTGTGTGTGGGACACTAGACTGAGGTGGGGTGTGTGGCACACTAGACTGAGGTGGGGTGTGTGGCACACTAGACTGAGGTGGTGTGTGTGGCACACTAGACAGGTGGGGTGTGTGGCACACTAGACTGAGGTGGTGTGTGTGGGACACTAGACTGAGGTGGTGTGTGTGGCACACTAGACTGAGGTGGTGTGTGTGGCACACTAGACTTAGGTGGGGTGTGCGGCACACTAGACTGAGGTGGGGTGTGCGGCACACTAGACTGAGGTGGGGTGTGCGGCACACTAGACTGAGGTGGGGTGTGTGGCACACTAGACTGAGGTGGGGTGTGTGGCACACTAGACTGAGGTGGGGTGTGTGGCACACTAGACTGAGGTGGGGTGTGTGGCACACTAGACTGAGGTGGGGGGTGTGGCACACTAGACTGAGGTGGGGTGTGTGGCACACTAGACTGAGGTGGTGTGTGTGGCACACTAGACTGAGGTGGGGTGTGTGGCACACTAGACTGAGGTGGGGTGTGTGGCACACTAGACTGAGGTGGGGTGTGCGGCACAAGTGGAAAGTGCCTCTTGCTATTCATATCCAGTGATGCATGTTCAAGGTGATCAGGTGATCAAGGGCAAAGTGCATAAGTTAGAAAAAAGAGTCGCTGCATGATTGAGGTCCTGCATGTTGACCCTTGACCTCCTTTGTGGGGAGGAAAGAGTGCCTGAGAACACGAATCAGGTGAATACTTACTAGCAATCAATCAGCTTACTCACAGTCTGCATCCATTTGGAGAAGCCGGTAATTGCAGAAGTCGCACCCATCTGATGCATATACAGTAGGTGCTATATCACTCTAGGCTTGCTTTTGTTGACAGTGTTGTGGTTAGTGGGTGTGGTTAGTGGGTGTGGCAGTGATGTGGTTAGCTTCTGTGATTAGTGGGCATGCCGGTGTTGTGGTTAACCGTCTGTGATTAGTGGGGGTGTAAATGCTGTGGTTACCCATCTGTGAGTGGGCGTGACTAGTCAATTGTTGACTGCCTGCTACTAGTCTCCCTTCCTCGGCCACTACCACTGTTCCCTTCCTTTCCTTGTAGGACTCCACCCTCTCCCTCTACCATGACTCCACCCTCTCCCTCTACCATGACTCCACCCTCATCCCCCTCTACCATGACTCCACCCTCCCCCTCTCCCATGACTCCACCCTCCCCCTCCACCATGACTCCACCCTCTCCCATGACTCCACCCTCCCCTCTACCATGACTCCACCCTCCCCCTCCACCATGACTCCACCCTCTCCCATGACTCCACCCTCCCCTCTACCATGACTCCACCCTCCCCCTCTCCCGTGACTCCACCCTCTCATCCCCCGTGACTCCACCCTCTCATCCCCCATGACTCCACCCGCCCCTCTACCATGACTCCACCCTCCCCCTCTCCCATGACTCCACCCTCCCACTCTACCATGACTCCACCCTCCCACTCTACCATGACTCCACCCTCCCCTCTACCATGACTGACTCCACCCTCCCATGACTCCACCCTCCCCCTCTACTATGACTCCACCCTCCCCTCTACCATGACTCCACCCTCTCCCATGACTCCACCCTCCCCCTCTACCATGACTCCACCCTCTCCCATGACTCCACCCTCCCCCTCTCCCATGACTCCACCCTCCCCCTCTACCATGACTCCACCCTCACCCCCCTCTCTCTCCATGCAGGAGCAGTGTACCCCGCATATAGATGCAGTCTTGAGTCAACACAAGTTGAGAAGAACAGGCTGCAAAACTGGAGAGGGCTCATGTGACTTGGGAAAGCAGGACGGGGTAGGCGGAGTGTCTGATGAGCGATATGAATCTCGCTTACTCCAACTGGAAGGACGACTCTTGGAATTGCTGACCAGATCAAAACAAGTATGTTAACTCGTAACTGATTGTGATGTGATGAGAGTTTAATAACACATGCACACACGCACACACTGTGGCTGATCTAGAGAAGGTTGGCAGCCATGCCTATTCTCCAGACAGCTGCAGTGTATACACGTATATTACTAGGAGATGTAATTCCACGCACAAGCTTGTGTAGAATAATGAAGCTGCATTATATCTCACTCCAAGCAGAGTTGTGTGGCTGATGGTTGCTACCAACTGCACACACAGAAATCACCTTGTAACTATGTTGAGCATCTCTTCCGTAACTATGTAGTACTCTCCCGTAACTATGTAGCACCTCTTCTGTAACTATGTAGCATCTCTCCCGTAACTATGTAGCACCTCTCCCGTAACTATGTGGCACCTCTTCCGTAACATCTCTCCCATAACTATGTAGCACTTCTCCTGTAACTATGTAGCACCTCTCCTGTAACTATGTAGCACCTCTCGTGTAACTATGTAGCACCTCTCCCGTAACTATGTAGCACCTCTCCTGTAACTATGTAGCGCCTCTCCCGTAACTATGCAGTTTGGTGAATTTTACTGAAGGGTAAGTATTGGCATGGACCACTGCATGTGTACAGTACTTGGACCTACATGTAATATCTACATGTACATGTACTCTACATGTAATGCCTGCATGTACTCATACTGTTACATGTAATGTCTGCATATACACATACTGTATGTAATGCCTGCATGCACATGTACTCTACGTGTAATGCCTGCATGCACATGTACTCTACGTGTAATGCCTGCATGAACATGTACTCTACATGTAATGCATAAATGGAGAAATATTCGGTCAACTTCTTCTGAGTAATGCTGGCCAGTCATTTCTTAGCTACGAGGTCATGCAGGTCACTCAGCATAGAGAGATTGTGGGCACTCACTGTGCCCTATTTCTAAGGCCAAGCTGTAAGCAGCTGTCCAACATTCTGACGGAAGGTCCGTGTTGGATACATGAGAGCAGGAAACCGGAGGAAACCGGAGGAGTCGGCTCCATGCTCGGCTACTGCCTCTGCCTCATCATCATCGGAGTCATGTGAGTGATGGCTTACTACATCTGCAATTACCTTGGCATCTCTCAAGGAGCACAGCTGGTGTCAGTAGTGAGCCTGCAGCCACTCCGCAATGTTGGTCCCATCCAAATCTTGCCCAACAAGCTGGAGATTTGAATGGTACTCACCTGCAGAAAGATCTGTTTCTCAAATGTCTTCTTGGCTTTCCTCATCGACCTCCATGGAGAATCTTCCCCCAAGAGAACCGGAGTGTTTTCTTTGTGATCTTGCCAGGAAGTTGCTGTCATCTTTGCCACTTCCAGCAAAAAGTCGACGACAGATGTGCCATCTTCATCTCAGGGAACAAGTTCTTCGGCAATCTTCTTCCGATATCGGCACTTGATTGACTGCAGAGCACCTTTATCCAGCGGCTGAGAAGTAACATTAAGAGGAAACTTGGCCGTAACTACATAGTCCAGCTGCAGAGATAAGCTCTTCTTCGCATGGATGTACAGAGAATAGAGGAGCACCACAGCCTTAGGCTCCAGTGCTTCTCCCTCAGTTGGCTTGCACACTTGCAGCAAACTTCTGGTGGAGGGTGTCGGTGAACGTACACCAAGCACTCTCCTGTGAAGTGTACACCACAGGCAGTGTTCCAAGCACTCTCCTGCTTAGTGTACACCACAGGCAGTGTTCCAAGCACTCTCCTGTGAAGTGTACAGCACAGGCATTGTTACCCAAGCACTCTCCTGCTTAGTGTACACACCACAGGCAGTGTTCCAAGCACTCTCCTGCATAGTGTACAGCACAGGCAGTGTTCCAAGCACTCTCCTGCATAGTGTACAGCACAGGCAGTGTTCCAAGCACTCTCCTGCATAGTGTACAGCACAGGCAGTGTTACCCAAGCACTCTCCTGCTTAGTGTACACCACAGGCAGTGTTCCAAGCACTCTCCTGCTTAGTGTACACCACAGGCAGTGTTCCAAGCACTCTCCTGCATAGTGTACAGCACAGGCATTGTTCCAAGCACTCTCCTGCATAGTGTACACCACAGGCAGTGTTCCAAGCACTCTCCTGCTTAGTGTACAGCACAGGCAGTGTTACCCAAGCACTCTCCTGCTTAGTGTACACCACAGGCAGTGTTCCAAGCACTCTCCTGCATAGTCTACAGCACAGGCAGTGTTCCAAGCACTCTCCTGCTTAGTGTACACCACAGGCAGTGTTCCAAGCACTCTCCTGCATAGTCTACAGCACAGGCAGTGTTCCAAGCACTCTCCTGCTTAGTGTACAGCACAGGCAGTGTTCCAAGCACTCTCCTGCATAGCATACAGCACAGGCAGGTGATGATGATGGAACGTTTTGATGTGTTGCTGTTGTTTTTTCCTTCGCTTTTGAAATGAACAGCCGGGGGAGCT
Organism: Cladorhizidae sp. MBARI D1340-BT2; assembly: GCA_028752905.1. Taxonomy (NCBI): domain Eukaryota; kingdom Metazoa; phylum Porifera; class Demospongiae; order Poecilosclerida; family Cladorhizidae; species Cladorhizidae sp. MBARI D1340-BT2. Next base: position 2,845,602 of record JAQNBH010000018.1, on the reverse strand, counting down.
TTATTTTGCCCACAGCGATCCACTCCTTCTGCATCTAGCATACAGGGGCAGACTTTTCAAAGTAGGCAGCCATGGATTTCTGTGGGAGAAAGTTGTAAAGGCCAGTCTACAAATTGTAATCACTGTCCCTGATGAAGGCTTGGAATTTGGAGATGAATTGGTCGGCAACTGGTGTGCCTGCTCATGATTGTCCTCCTGCAATGAGAGCCACCTAATGGTGTGGTTGGTAGAATCTCTGCATCCAGCCAGTCAACTCCTGAGCCACTCTGTCATTATGAGTCTTACTCAGCCAGTGAACTCCTGAGTCACTGTGTCATCATGAGCCTTACTCAGCCAGTGAACTCCTGACTCTGTCATCATGAGTCTTACTTAGCTAGTGAACTCCTGAGCCACTCTGTCATCATGAGCCTTACTCAGCCAGTGAACTCCTGAGCCACTCTGTCATCATGAGTCTTACTCAGTCAGTGAACTCCTGAGCCACTCTGTCATCATGAGCCTTACTCAGCCAGTGAACTCCTGACTCTGTCATCATGAGCCTTACTCAGCCAGTGAACTCCTGAGCTTCTCTGTCATCATGAGTCTTACTCAGCCAGTGAACTCCTGAGCCACTCTGTCATCATGAGTCTTACTCAGCCAGTGAACTCCTGAGCCACTCTGTCATCATGAGCCTTACTCAGCCAGTGAACTCATGAGCTACTCTGTCATCATGAGTTACTCAGCCAGTGAACTCCTGAGCCACTCTGTCATCATGAGCCTTACTCAGCCAGTGAACTCATGAGCTACTCTGTCATCATGAGTCTTACTCAGCCAGTGAACTCCTGAGCCACTCTGTCATCATGAGCCTTACTCAGCCAGTGAACTCCTGAGCCACTCTGTCATCATGAGTCTTACTCAGCCAGTGAACTCCTGACTCTGTCATCATGAGTCTTACTCAGCCAGTGAACTCCTGAGCTACTCTGTCATCATGAGTCTTACTCAGCCAGTGAACTCATGAGCTACTCTGTCATCATGAGTCTTACTCAGCCAGTGAACTCCTGAGCCACTCTGTCATCATGAGCCTTACTCAGCCAGTGAACTCCTGAGCCACTCTGTCATCATGAGTCTTACTCAGTCAGTGAACTCCTGAGCCACTCTGTCATCATGAGTCTTACTCAGCCAGTGAACTCCTGAGCCACTTTGTCATCATGAGCCTTACTCAGCCAAGCCACTCTGTCATCATGAGCCTTACTCAGCCAGTGAACTCCTGAGCCACTCTGTCATCATGAGTCTTACTCGGCCAGTGAACTCCTGAGCCACTCTGTCATCATGAGTCTTACTCAGCCAGTGAACTCCTGAGCCACTCTGTCATCATGAGGCCTCGACCCGGAGTGTTCTTCCTGGAATTTCCTCCGCTTGGTAACAGATGAAGTGTTTCGAACCCTTCATCCTTCCCAAGCTTGGCCCACGACTCCACCCCCATGTTTTTCGTCTGCATCTATGCCGCGGAGTAAAGATTCCCGCTTCTTGTTGGCAGAGGTAGCAGGACGGCCAATCCATTCTCTTCGCAGGGCACGGTTTACGACTACTTGTTGGTAACTCATCACCTCCTGCACCTGACACCATTCCTCAGACTCACATCTGTCAGGTACACTGTGTACATGTATCTATCTACATATATATATACCATTCCATGGCCCACATCACTTGTGTGGCCACCTCCCAAGGCCCACATCACTTGTGTGGCCACCTCCCAAGGCCCACATCACTTGTGTGGCCACCTCCTGTGGCCCACATCACTTGTGTGGCCACCTCCCATGGCCCACTTCACTTGTGCGGTCACCTCCTGTGGCCCACTTCACTTGTGTGGCCACCTCCCATGGCCCACTTCACTTGTGTGGCCACCTCCTGTGGCTCTCTACCACTTCCCCCCCCCCCCCCCTTACCTCTTCACCTCGCTAGTATGCGTCTCTTTGGCTATTGTTTGTAAATTAATTAATTTGTGTGGAGGTGTGTGTGTTTATTATCTGATTAAGCAAGTGTGATTCTTCCATCTTCTCTATGGTACAGCCAGGCGTCTTCCTCAGCATGATAAAAGGAAACCACCATTAGTTAGTTTGTTTGTTTTGAAGAGCAACTGACATGTGAGGAGTGCGTGTGGCATGATACATGCATGTAGCATGTAGTATGTAGACTGACTCATCTCTCCTCGTATAAGGTTCTGAGCCATGAACAACCGACTCAGTATATTGCTATTATAAGTACAGTACTGCATGATAATAATCTGTTTTAGTGGACCACCACCTGCATGCATACATGCATGCGCACACATGCATGCATGCATGCATGGTAGCAGTAATTTTTACTAATATTGCAACTGGTATTTCTGACCTCTGAACTCTCATCCCCCCCATCAGGTCACCTCCTGGAAGACGGCACAGAGTGCATCCACCACACCCTGCAAAACTGTCAGTGTTCCTAGTACACATGCCAAAAGCCATTGTAACACAACCGGACCATCTGGTAAGAGAAAAATAGTATGAGTTGACTAATTCTGCCGTGAGCTATAACTTTGAGGGGCATGGTAATGGTCGCTTGGTTAGTGAGAACTTGACCAGCTCTCCTCTCAGAGGGAGTTTGTGATGGTCGCTTGGTCAGTGAGAACATGGCCAGCTCTCCTCTCAGAGGGAGGTTGTGATGGTCGCTTGGTTAGAGAACTTGACCAGCTCTCAGAGGGAGGTTGTGATGGTCGCTTGGTTAGTGAGAACATGGCCAGCTCTCCTCTCAGAGGGAGGTTGTGATGGTCGCTTGGTTAGTGAGAACTTGACCAGCTCTCCTCTCAGAGGGAGGTTGTGATGGTCGCTTGGTTAGTGAGAACTTGACCAGCTCTCCTCTCAGAGGGAGGTTGTGATGGTCGCTTGGTTAGTGAGAACATGAACAGCTCTCCTCCCAGAGGGAGGTTGTGATGGTCGCTTGGTTAGTAAGAACATGGCCAGCTCTGTTGTGATGGTCGCTTGGTTAGTGTGAACTTGACCAGCTCTCCTCTCGGAGGGAGGTTGTGATGGTCGCTTGGTTAGTGAGAACATGGCCAGCTCTCCTCTCAGAGGGAGGTTGTGATGGTTGCTTGGTTAGTGAGAACATGGCCAGCTCTCCTCTCAGAGGGAGGTTGTGATGGTCGCTTGGTTAGTGAGAACTTGACCAGCTCTCCTCTCAGAGGGAGTTTGTGATGGTCGCTTGGTTAGTGAGAACATGACCAGCTCTCCTCTCAGAGGGAGGTTGTGATGGTCTCTTGGTTAGTGAGAACATAATAAAAAGAAACCACCATTAGTTAGTTTGTTTTGAAGAGCAATTGAAGAGCAACTGACATGTGAGGAGTGCTCGTGGCATGATTCATGCATGTACATTGTAGACTGACTCATCTCTCTTCGTATAAGGTTCTCCACTGTAGGTGGCCTAGCTTGAGTTGATAATTTCTCTCGACTGTATTTCGATGATATCCGAGATAAGATTGTGCAAGTGGCCCTTGGCAGTGGTAATTTGGGCTGTCTATTTTTAGGATGCCCATAAAAGGAAGAAAATGATGTATGGTTTTAGTGTAGAGATCTTGTAATTATGGAATATGGATATGTATGTACATGTATACGTAGTTATAGCAACAAATTCCTTTTGTGAGGTATAGATTTTTTAAATTATTTTGATGTTCTTTCGTGCACAGACACTGACCCAACCACACCCCTTCAGGCTACTGTGAAGCCGCAGCCACGCCCCAAGGGATGCCGGACAAGGATCCGAGGTACACCTATAAGGCGTCAGCCAGCTACTACCGTCAGCTCCACCAACCAAGACAGGAAAAAGAAGAATGAACTGCTACAGAGTTCGGTGCAGAAGGAGGAAGCGACTGACTATGTGAGGGGTTCAGAGGAAGGAAGGTTGGGTCCCACTTGGGCCTCAACCAACACCGCTGTGTGCCGCACAGCTAGTCCCACATGGTTTCTCTTTGCCTCATTTATGGGGAGGGGGGAGTGTCTGGAAGGTCACTGTCCGTCACCACTGTAGTGGTGGTGATTAATTGGTACACACTTGCTGCCTCTGCAGGAGCTGCAGCCTTCGTGATGAGCTCTGCCTTATTCTAATTCCTGTGGAGTAGTTGATGGAGATTTGGAACTTTCTTTCTTTCTTACCTCTTGGTATAGAGGAGGCTAGGGCTGTGGCTAGGCTAGGGCTGGGAAGAGTTAGTCCACAGCTACAGGAAGTGTATGTGTGTCAGACAGTGACGTTTGGTCTTCTGTGTGTTTTAGCTCCTTCAGTTAGAGCAGCCAGTAATTTCATTCCGATTCCAGCAGAACAGATTCAGTTGTGTTCCCAGACCTTTCAATGGAAGGTAAGGGTCAGCAACACCCGTCTTCAGTAAATTGGACAAAATGGCGTCAATTTTCGCCCCCCCCCATCTTTCACCCCCCCCCCTCAGCTACATAAAACTCAGTTTGACAGGTTCCTGTGACCTCAATGATGGTTTTGGTCAATTTTTGCCCCCAAAACACTAGGATGCCTTCAATCCTTCCCCAAGTTAGTCACCGGCAACACAAGTCCGTGAAATCCGATCTTCAAGGAGCTTGTATCTATCTACTTTTCCCCCACACATAACTTGTACAACAGTTCTATTCTTTATAATTTTGCTACCACAAAGCTCGAAAATCAGGTAACTACTTATGATGTGTGTGTCTATGTGTATGAGTACATTGGCAGGTGAGTCTACATTTAGTAATAAGCATGGTAAATGATAACATGTATGATTGCTTAGTTCTGGAGTTATCCTGAGCATCTCCGAGGCTGCCAGCATACAATTAGAAACGGGTCAAAAATGTAAAAGACATGTATAATTATTGTGGCACTCCTATGTTGACTACCAATATTTTTTAATGGTGGCCAAAACCATATCTCGGTTAAAACACACGTTGGTTCTTATTATCATAAACAAGTTTGTTTAGAAATGGCTTGGAACGTGCCTTGGAATCCTTCATGAAGTAGTAAGAGTGCCAATGTGATATGCATGGCAATACATGTACTTCTTGTGGCACGTGCCAGTGTGATATGCATGGCAATACATGCATTTATTGTGGCACGTGCCAGTGTGATATGCATGGCAATTTATGTACTTCTTGTGGCATGTGCCAGTGTGATATGCATGGCAATACATGCACTTCTTGTGGCATGTGCCAGTGTGATATGCATGGCAATACATGCACTTCTTGTGGCATGTGCCAGTGTGATATGCATGGCAATACATGTACTTCTTGTGGCACGTGCCAGTGTGATATGCATGGCAATACATGCACTTCTTGTGGCACGTGCCAGTGTGATATGCATGGCAATTTATGTACTTCTTGTGGCATGTGCCAGTGTGATATGCATGGCAATACATGCACTTCTTGTGGCATGTGTCAGTGTGATATGCATGGCAATACATGCACTTCTTGTGGCATGTGCCAGTGTGATATGCATGGCAATACATGTACTTCTTGTGGCACGTGCCAGTGTGATATGCATGGCAATACATGCACTTCTTGTGGCATGTGCCAGTGTGATATGCATGGCAATACATGCACTTCTTGTGGCATGTGCCAGTGTGATATGCATGGCAATACATGCACTTCTTGTGGCACGTGCTAGTGTGATATGCATGGCAATACATGCACTTCTTGTGGCACGTGCCAGTGTGATATGCATGGCAATACATGCACTTCTTGTGGCATGTGCCAGTGTGATATGCATGGCAATACATGTACTTCTTGTGGCACGTGCCAGTGTGATATGCATGGCAATACATGCACTTCTTGTGGCATGTGCCAGTGTGATATGCATGGCAATACATGCACTTCTTGTGGCATGTGCCAGTGTGATATGCATGGCAATACATGTACTTCTAGTGACACGTGCCAGTGTGATATGTATGGCAATACATGTACTTCTTGTGGCACGTGCCAGTGTGATATGCATGGCAATACATGTACTTCTAGTGACACGTGCCAGTGTGATATGTATGGCAATACATGTACTTCTTGTGGCACGTGCCAGTGTGATATGCATGGCAATACATGTACTTCTTGTGGCACGTGCCAATGTGATATGCATGGCAATACATGTACTTCTTGTGGCACGTGCCAGTGTGATATGCATGGCAATACATGTACTTCTTGTGGCATGTGCCAGTTTGATATGCATGGCAATACATGCACTTCTTGTGGCACGTGCCAGTGTGATATGCATGGCAATACATGTACTTCTTGTGGCACGTGCCAGTGTGATATGCATGGCAATACATGTACTTCTAGTGACACGTGCCAGTGTGATATATATGGCAATACATGTACTTCTTGTGGCACGTGCCAGTGTGATATGCATGGCAATAGATGTACTTCTTGTGGCACGTGCCAGTGTGATATGCATGGCAATACATGCACTTCTTGTGGCACGTGCCAGTCTGATATGCATGGCCATACATGTACTTCTAGTGGCACGTGCCAGTGTGATATGCATGGCAATACATGTACTTCTTGTGGCACGTGCCAATGTGATATGCATGGCAATACATGTACTTCTTGTGGCACGTGCCAGTGTGATATGCATGGCAATAGATGTAGTTCTTGTGGCACGTGCCAGTGTGATATGCATGGCAATACATGCACTTCTTGTGGCACGTGCCAGTCTGATATGCATGGCCATACATGTACTTCTAGTGGCACGTGCCAGTGTGATATGCATGGCAATACATGTACTTCTAGTGACACTTGCCAGTGTGATATGCATGGCAATACATGTACTTCTTGTGGCACGTGCCAGTGTGATATGCATGGCAATACATGCACTTCTTGTGGCACGTGCCAGTGTATTATTTGTAGCAAAGGAAAAACTTTTTTATGTCATGCAATTTTGTAGTTGACTAAGAATGTGTATATGTCCAAGCCAGTGGCCAAGCCAATCATGGCCAAGCCAATCATGGTAGTACCTTACCTAACCTCTCTCCATGTGCTCAGGCTCTGAACCTTGAACTGGATGGAGAGCGTGAACGTCGCTGGACGGCAGAACAAGCTGCCGCACGTTTGATGGTGCATGCGAGAAACCTCCAGTCCAGACTCACCGAGACAGAGAAGAAACACGAGGTGGCCATTTTGCAAGCATCACATCTTCAGAGGTCACTGGAGGAAGAGACAAGCTCAGGCCAGACACTAAAACAGCAGGTCGAGCAGCTGCAAGGGGACGTCAAAGTGAGTCAGAAGGAGAGAGAGGTTATCAGAGCCCAGGAGGTGCAACTGCAGCAGTTGCTGCGAGACTCGGAAGAGAGCTACAGGACACTTGAGAGGAGGAGAATGGAGGAGGCGACAGAGCTACGGTCTCGTGTGAGAGAGAGCGAGGCCCTGGCAGCTGGGCACCTCAGAGAGCTGGACCTTCTGAGGAAGAACTTGAAACAGAGCAAAAGCCAAGTGCAACACCTCCACGAGCTGTTGGTAAAGAAAGATGAAGAATGGCAGAAAGAGAGGGAAGGGACAAAGGCATTGAGCAGTAAGGACATCCAGGAAATGGTGGCTAGCCAGCTAAGGGAGGAACACATCAAGATGGCAGCCACTCACGATCAAATTGAAATCAGGCTTTCCGAGCAGCAGCAAGCGTACCGAAGTCTGGAAGAGGAGTTTAGAATGGCTTTGGGAGTGGAGGCCAGTAGGTACAATGAGCTGGAGAGAAATCACCGAGTGGTGTGCGAGGAATTTGAAGCTACCAGACAGACGGCAGTGATTGCCGTGCAGAAGGAGCGGAGGGCAACACTGGTGGTTGGAGAGTTGACTGCCGTGGTGAAGGACCTTAAAGTGAGGTCGAAAGAACTCTGCAAGACCAAACAAAAGATGGGATCTGAGTTGAGGGCCAGAGTGAGCGAGCTCGAAACTCAAGTGGAAGACAGGAACAAGATTGAAGTGAAGTTTCTCTCAGTCCAGGAGGTGTGTGGATAGTTGTGTGCTCATTAGTTTGGGTTGGTGGGCTGGTAAGGTATATGAATCCTATACATGTGCTCTGTAGCCCTAGCCCTATATGGAATTATATACAATAGGATCCTAGAAAAAGGAGGTCAATAACAGACGAGTCGAATTTGAGTTTTGATGCAATGTGGTCTGAACACAAATTAGCCTGCAGCGTGGGGCTAGACTCTGCCATCTGATGTGAACGCCTCAAGGCAGAGGCTAAGCATTAATAGATACTGCCTGAAGGTGTATTGTCGTTCCTTCTCAGATGCAGTCACACCAGCTGTCTGCAACTTCTAGAGCTTGAGTGATTTGTTTCTCTTGCTTGTAGGACAATGGCAAGCTACAGGCTCGGGTTGTGGCCCAAGCCTCAGTCATCGAGGGTCTACGAGATGAGAGGAAGGTATGGGGACAAGAGCTGGCACACCAGGGGGCCTCTCTGGCCGAGGAGAAAGGGAGGATGGAGGCACAGCTTGAATCACTTACAGGAGAGATGCGATCTCTACGAGAGCAGCTTCAGAGAGAGGTGGATGCAGTGAGAGTGAAGGAGAAGCAGTTGGCAGATCATGGCCATAGTCTGCAGCAGCTTAAGCAAGCCATGGCCGACAAGGAGAGGGAGAGGGAAGAGGAAAGGAGAGAGATAGGTGAGCTTAGGCTGCAGCTGGAGCAGGAGGAGATGTCAGTCATGGACTTGCAGGTGATCACTGACACATGCACTCTTAGCCCGAGGGCTCTCGACCTGTTGTACGATGTGTGATTGTGTTTGTAGGATGAATTGGCTTCGCTGCTGGAGCGCAAGGTGCAATTGAAGGCGGAGCTAACACTCGCACTGAACGGAAAAAATACCTGGAAAACAAAGTTGAGGTACATACATACATAGGAACAGGATGTGATGTGTGGTTGAGGTAGGAACAGGATGTGATGTGTGGTTGAGTTGAGGTAGGAACAGGATGTGATGTGTGGTTGAGGAAGGAACAGGATGTGGCATGTGGTTGAGGAACAGGACATGGTTGAGGTAGGAACAGGATGTGATGCAGTTGAGGAAGGAACAGGATGTGGTGTGGTTGAGGTAGGAACAGGATATGATGTGTGGTTGAGGAAGGAACAGGATGTGGCGTGTGGTTGAGGTAGGAACAGGATGTGATGTATGGTTGAAAGGAACAGGATGTGATGTGTGATTGAGGTAGGAACAGGATGTGATGTGTGGTTCAGGTAGGAACAGGATGTGATGTGTGGTTGAGGAAGGAACAGGATGTGATGTGTGGTTGCGGTAGGAACAGGATGTGGTGTGTGGTTGAGGTAGGAACAGGATGTGATGTGTGGTTGAGGCAGGAACAGAATGTAATGTGTGGTTGAGGTAGAACAGGACGTGATGTGTTGTTTAGAAAGGAACAGGATGTGGTGTGTGGTTGAGGTAGGAACAGGATGTGATGTGTGATTGAGGTAGGAATAGGATGTGGTGTGGTTGAGGTAGGAACAGGATGTGATGTGTGGTTGAGGCAGGAACAGGATGTAATGTGTGGTTGAGGTAGGAACAGGACGTGATGTGTTGTTTAGGAAGGAACAGGACGTGATGTGTTGTTTAGGAAGGAACAGGATGTGGTTGAGGTAGGAACAGGATGTGGTGTGTGGTTGAGGTAGGAACAGGATGTGATGTGTGGTTGAGGCAGGAACAGGATGTAATGTGTGGTTGAGGTAGGAACAGGACGTGATGTGTTGTTTAGGAAGGAACAGGACGTGATGTGTTGTTTAGGAAGGAACAGGATGTGGTGTGTGGTTGAGGTAGGAACAGGATGTGATGTGTGGTTGAGGTAGGAACATGATGTGGTGTGCGGTTGAGGTAGGAACATGATGTGATGTGTGGTTGAGGAAGGAACAGGATGTGGTGTGTGGTTGAGGTAGGAACAGGAACAGGATGTGATGTGCGGTTGAGGCAGGAACAGGATGTGGTTGAGGTAGGAACAGGGTGTGATGTGTGCATGTGAACAGACTGAGACCAACCAAAGAAGCTTGTTTTCTTGTTGCTGACATGACAAGGTGGCTGTGAAAGATGAAGATGTGTAGAGATCTAGCGTTGATTCTTACGGCCTGTTCAAACAGGATGGTGGCTAAGCTCTGCAGCAGTGCATGTTACATGCATGTTACATGCAGTGCACTGCATTGCTGGTCCACAAGGTAGTGCTATATCATTGCATTGCACTACATTCCTGTTAGCATACTAGTGAAGTGAATAGGGGGGATTTGATGTTTTGGGCTAGGAGGTGAAGAAAGAGAAAGATGCTGGAGATCTACAGCTAGCAACTATATAGCTCAAGCTAGCAGTTATAGCTAGGGCATTACCACCTGACCTGCAACTAGCTATGTAACAGGGCATTAGCACCTGACCTGTATCTAGCTATAGCTAACACTAGTTATAGTATAGTTGTAGCTAGGGCATTATTAACTGACCTGCAACTAGCTCTAGCTAACACTAGTTCTAGTATTATACTTATAGCTAGGGCTCACCTGACCTGCAACTAGCTCTAGCTAACACTAGTTATAGTAGTATAGTTAACTCTATAGCTAACACTAGTTATAGTAGAAAAGTTTACTCTAGCTAACACTAGTTATAGTAGTATAGTTAACTCTAGCTAACACTAGTTATATTAGTATAGTTAACTCTAGCTAACACTAGTTATAGTAGTATAGTTAACTCTATAGCTAACACTAGTTATAGTAGAAAAGTTTACTCTAGCTAACACTAGTTATAGTAGTATAGTTAACTCTAGCTAACACTAGTTATATTAGTATAGTTAACTCTAGCTAACACTAGTTATATTAGTATAGTTAACTCTAGCTAACACTAGGTATAGTAGTATAGTTAACTCTAGCTAATACTAGTTATAGTAGTGTAGTTATAGCTAGGGCATTATTAACTGACCTGCAACTAGCTCTAGGTATAGTAGTATAGTTAACTCTAGCTAATACTAATTATATTACTGTAGTTATAGCTAGGGCATTATTAACTGACCTGCAACTTGCTCTAGCTAACACGGTCATCATGTGAACCAGCCTTTAATTTGACATATTATACTGTGAGCAGTCCCAACTGGCTTTAGCTGGTGTGGTCCACAGTTCTTGTCCTTCTACATAACAGCAGCCAGGACTGGGAAGGATTAGGTGAGAGATCTTTGAACATTAGACATCCATAGTAGATCCTATTGCCAGAACCAACGATGAATATGCGTGCAGAGCTGGAGTATTGACCTCACGGAATTGCGTGGTAAGCAACACGGTTGCAAGTTAAGCTTATGGGAGTCGCACTGTTGAAGGTGGCAGAGAGGGAGGACTCCTAACTAATGTAGTTCCCTTCCACCTGCATGTTGCCACCATGTCTACAGCCAGCTGCATGTTGCCACCTTGTCTACAGCCAGCTGCATGTTGCCATCATGTCTACAGCAAACATGTTGCCACCATGTCTACAGCCAGCTGCATGTTGCCACCATGTCTAAAGCCAGCTGCATGTTGCCACCATGTCTACAGTTACCAGCATGTTGCCACATGTCTACAGCAAGCATGTTGCCACCATGTCTACAGCCAGCTGCATGTTGCCATCATGTCTACAGCCAGCTGCATGTTGCCACCATGTCTACAGCCAGCTGCATGTTGCCACCATGTCTACAGCCAGCTGCATGTTGCCACCATGTCTACAGTCAGCTGCATGTTGCCACATGTCTACAGCAAGCATGTTGCCACCATGTCTACAGCCAGCTGCATGTTGCCATCATGTCTACAGCCAGCTGCATGTTGCCACCATGTCTACAGCCAGCTGCATGTTGCCACCATGTCTACAGCCAGCTGCATGTTGCCACCATGTCTACAGCCAGCTGCATGTTGCCGCCATGTCTACAGCCAGCTGCATGTTGCCACCATCTCTACAGTCAGCTGCATGTTGCCACCATGTCTACAGTCAGCTGCATGTTGCCACCATGTCTACAGCCAGCTGCAGGAACAGTGGAAGGAGAAAGTGTCTACCATTGGAAGTCTGGAGAAGAATTTCTGTCTACTGCAAGAGTCCTTTAATGAGAAGGAGATGCAGCTGATCTCAGAGAGAGACCAGGCTTTGGCCTCTGTCAGGTGAGGAGGGCTGGAGGACTATTGGACTAACTTAGTGGGTATATATTTGAGAAAGATGATATTGTTGCTGTCATTGAGCCTGTACAGCATTAATAATGTGCATCACCAGTATACTGAGGATGTTAATAATGTGCATCACCAGTATACTGAGGATGTTAATAATGTGCAACAACAGTATACTGAGGATGTTAATAATGTGCATCACCAGTACACTGAGGATGTTAATAATGTGCATCACCAGTATACTGAGGATGTTAATAATGTGCATCAACAGTATACTAATGTGCATCACCAGTACACTGAGGATGTTAATAATGTGCATCACCAGTATACTGAGGATGTTAATAATGTGCATCAACAGTATACTGAGGATGTTAATAATGTGCATCAACAGTATACTGAGGATGTTAATAATGTGCATCACCAGTACACTGAGGATGTTAATAATGTGCATCACCAGTATACTGAGGATGTTAATAATGTGCATCAACAGTATACTGAGGATGTTAATAATGTGCATCAACAGTATACTGAGGATGTTAATAATGTGCATCACCAGTATACTGAGGATGTTAATAATGTGCATCAACAGTATACTGAGGATGTTAATAATGTGCATCACCAGTATACTGAGGATGTTAATAATGTGCATCAACAGTATACTGAGGATGTTAATAATGTGCAATACCAGTATACTGAGGATGTTAATAATGTGCATCACCAGTAAACTGAGGATGTTAATAATGTGCATCACCAGTACACTGAGGATGTTAATAATGTGCATCACCAGTACACTGAGGATGTTAATAATGTGCATCACCAGTATACTGAGGATGTTAATAATGTGCATCACCAGTACACTGAGGATGTTAATAATGTGCATTACTAGTACACTGAGGATGTTAATAATGTGCATCACCAGTATACTGAGGATGTTAATAATGTGCATCACCAGTACACTGAGGATGTTAATAATGTGCATTACTAGTACACTGAGGATGTTAATAATGTGCATCACCAGTACACTGAGGATGTTAATAATGTGCATCACCAGTACACTGAGGATGTTAATAATGTGCATCACCAGTACACTGAGGATGTTAATAATGTGCATCACCAGTACACTGAGGATATTAATAATGTGCATCACCAGTACACTGAGGATGTTAATAATGTGCATCACCAGTATACTGAGGATGTTAATAATGTGCATCACCAGTACACTGAGGATGTTAATAATGTGCATCACCAGTACACTGAGGATGTTAATAATGTGCATCACCAGTACACTGAGGATGTTAATAATGTGCATCACCAGTACACTGAGGATGTTAATAATGTGCATCACCAGTACACTGAGGATGTTAATAATGTGCATCACCAGTACACTGAGGATGTTAATAATGTGCATCACCAGTACACTGAGGATGTTAATAATGTGCATCACCAGTACACTGAGGATGTTAATAATGTGCATCACCAGTACACTGAGGATGTTAATAATGTGCCTCACCAGTACACTGAGGATGTTAATAATGTGCATCACCAGTACACTGAGGATGTTAATAATGTGCATCACCAGTACACTGAGGATGTTAATAATGTGCATCACCAGTACACTGAGGATGTTAAAAATGTGCATCACCAGTACACTGAGGATGTTAATAATGTGCATCACCAGTACACTGAGGATGTTAATAATGTGCATCACCAGTATACTGAGGATGTTAATAATGTGCATCACCAGTACACTGAGGATGTTAATAATGTGCATCACCAGTACACTGAGGATGTTAAAAATGTGCATCACCAGTACACTGAGGATGTTAATAATGTGCATCACCAGTATACTGAGGATGTTAATAATGTGCATCACCAGTACACTGAGGATGTTAATAATGTGCATCACCAGTACACTGAGGATGTTAAAAATGTGCATCACCAGTACACTGAGGATGTTAATAATGTGCATCACCAGTACACTGAGGATGTTAATAATGTGCATCACCAGTACACTGAGGATGTTAATAATGTGCATTACCAGTACACTGAGGATGTTAATAATGTGCATCACCAGTATACTGAGGATGTTAATAATGTGCATCACCAGTATACTGAGGATGTTAATAATGTGCATCACCAGTACACTGAGGATGTTAATAATGTGCATCACCAGTATACTGAGGATGTTAATAATGTGCATCACTACACTGAGGATGTTAATAATGTGCATCACCAGTATACTGAGGATGTTAATAATGTGCATCACCAGTACACTGAGGATGTTAATAATGTGCATCACCAGTATACTGAGGATGTTAATAATGTGCATCACTACACTGAGGATGTTAATAATGTGCATCAGAGGATGTTAATAATGTGCATCACCAGTATACTGAGGATGTTAATAATGTGCATCAGAGGATGTTAATAATGTGCATCACCAGTATATATACTGAGGATGTTAATAATGTGCATCAGAGGATGTTAATAATGTGCATCACCAGTATACTGAGGATGTTAATAATGTGCATCAGAGGATGTTAATAATGTGCATCACCAGTATACTGAGGATGTTAGGCATCACCAGTATACTGAGGATGTTAGGCATCACCAGTATACTGAGGATGTTAATAATGTGCATCAGAGGATGTTAATAATGTGCATCACCAGTATACTGAGGATGTTAATAATGTGCATCAGAGGATGTTAATAATGTGCATCACCAGTACACTGACGATGTTAATAATGTGCATCACCAGTACACTGAGGATGTTCAGTTTCTTTGAGTTTGATTTGGTTGTGGTATCTTAGCAATGTCTTGCATACCGCAACTTTATTTGATGACGTTTTGTTCGTTTTTAGAAGTGTAAATGAGCGTGTGAAGGCATGTGATGATGCGTTCAGAGAGCAGCTGGAAGCCAAGGATGCCGCTCTCCATGACCGCCTCCATAGCATGGCAGTAGAGCAGAATGCTCTGGACCTAGCCAACCAGAAGGTAGTAACCATGCGACATGTTACTATGTACTAATCACAAGAGCAGAAATGTTTTAATTAACTAAAACCAGCAACTATATTGGATGGAAACAAGACCTTATACCACTTTAGATGACTCTTTACCATTTTTAACCATATGCACCAATGGTAAAAGGTCATCAAACTTTTTGTCGTGTAGATGGGTACAGTCTTGCTTCCATTATTTTTGACAGGTCAATCCAAAACAGTTGCTATTATTTAATTAAATTATTTAATTAAAAGCATTTTGTTCTTGTTCTACAGTTGAGTGGTGGAGGACTACACCAAGCGTGAGATTCAGGGCCTCCAGAGCTTTCAAACACTTTTTCTAACTTGTCAATTGTTCCTGTATATACATGTAGTTGAGTGATGGAGGACTACACCAAGTGTGAGCTTCAGGGTATCCAGGGCTTTCAAACACTTTTTCTAACTTGTATTGTTCCTGTATATAGTTGAGTGGTGGAGGACTACACCAAGTGTGGGCTTCAGGGTCTCCAGGGCTTTCAAACACTTTTTCTAACATGATTATATTGTTGTTGCGCATTGCCTATCAACACATGCCATTGTTGACTGTAGCCATGGACACCATGTTGTCCACTGTACAAGTATCAACATGTGTCATGTCTTGTTGCTATTGTTGATTGACTGTACCCATGCAGGGTCAGCTACAGCTTCCCCCGAGGATTTGGTAGCAGTTGCACAGGATGACTCCACCAACCAAATAGCAGATGTTATGGTGATTGGCTGTAGCCTCCTTTGCCATTTCCCTGGAGCCAGACCTCCACAAACCAAACAACAGAACTGAACATTATCATGTAGGCCATTCGTCTGCAGCATGTGCAGTCTTGACTCAATAAAATATACAAGCTGACTAGATGAAATCATCGACAAGCACCGCTACCCTCGACTTTATTGAGAAATAGATGAGTAGTAGGCCTGGAGTCTTCTATTGTGTTTATGAATGGACCTGTTGTGCGACCTGTTGTACGGAAGCTGTGCAACCTGTTGTATGCAAGTTGTGTGAGCTGTTGTACGCAAGTTGTGTGAGCTGTTGTACGCAAGTTGTGTGAGCTGTTGTATGCAAGTTGTGTGAGCTGTTGTATGCAAGTTGTGTGAGCTGTTGTATGGAAGTTGTGTGAGCTGTTGTATGCAAGTTGTGCGAGCTGTTGTACGGAAGTTGTGAGAGCTGTTGTACGCAAGTTGTGTGAGCTGTTGTGCGAGCTGTTGTATGGAAGTTGTGTGAGCTGTTGTATGCAAGTTGTGCGAGCTGTTGTACGGAAGTTGCGAGAGCTGTTGTACGCAAGTTGTGTGAGCTGTTGTACGCAAGTTGTGCGAGCTGTTGTACAGAAGTTGTGTGAGCTGTTGTATGGAAGTTGTGTGAGCTGTTGTATGCAAGTTGTGCGAGCTGTTGTACGGAAGTTGCGAGAGCTGTTGTACGCAAGTTGCGAGAGCTGTTGTACGCAAGTTGTGTGAGCTGTTGTACGCAAGTTGTGCGAGCTGTTGTACGGAAGTTGTGTGAGCTGTTGTATGCAAGTTGTGTGAGCTGTTGTATGCAAGTTGTGTGAGCTGTTGTATGCAAGTTGTGTGAGCTGTTGTATGCAAGTTGTGTGAGCTGTTGTATGCAAGTTGTGTGAGCTGTTGTATGCAAGTTGTGTGAGCTGTTGTATGCAAGTTGTGTGAGCTGTTGTATGCAAGTTGTGCGAGCTGTTGTACGGAAGTTGTGTGAGCTGTTGTATGCAAGTTGTGTGAGCTGTTGTACGCAAGTTGAAGGCTAGAGCATCTATTTGAACGAAACATTGAGAGCATAAAATTCAAGTTGATTATTGAGAAGGTCATTGTAATGTCTCATTGACGAGGATGCTCCCGTGTCATTAGTATTGAGTGAAATTTTTTATTATACCTCAAGAAGTTGATATAACTATTACAAAAATTCACTTATTTCAAATGATTGTGACGTTAAAGCCAGGCAACATACTGTAAGAATCGGGTCTGCACTGGTAAAGAACCTTTATAGAGTACATGTAGGATACACCATTTTTGTCCTGATGATGCAGAAGATATTATCAGTCTTTGTAAGGTAAACACAATACTGTTGCTCTCTATGGACAGAGAGACTGGCTACATAGTTGGAATATTTAGGAAGGATAACTGATGCTTATAGTCAAAGATGTGCTGATGACATGGAGTGTACTGAACACATTAAACTGTGTCAAGAGTACAAACTATCACTTGATCTAGTTCTTGTTGACTTCAGCCATTTAGTATTCAGAATTCCTTCAGACATCAGTGCTTGATGACATCACTCATCTTTTGTGAGTCCCATCTTCAAGGGAAGGTATTCTTAACTAACTAACAAAGCTCCATACACAGCCATGCTTCCCATTTCAGAATCTGCCAACCATTGTGCTGCAGGACATGTGGTTCAACTTGTAACAGCTTCTATAACAGACGTAAATACATTCAATTCCTGGCTACTTCTATCACAATCCAAGCATTAGGACTTCAGCTCTGCTAGGGCTAGAACATTAAAATGAAAAATCTATTAGGTACCTGCACCAAAGGCGCAGGAAGAAAGATATTTTTTGCTGATCAAAATTTATATATTTCTGGAAACAGAAATAGCAAATGTTGCAACCGGATAATCACAAGACAGTTAATTCATCACTCCAAAGCCTCAGGAACTGGCTGGTTGAGAACTGGCTGGTCCACTTAGAACTGCCTCATCCATTGAGAACTGGCTAGTCCATTGAGAACTGGCTGGTTGAGAACTGGCTGGTCCACTTAGAACTGCCTCATCCATTGAGAACAGGCTGGTCCATTGAGAACTGGCTGGTTGAGAACTGGCTGGTCCATTGAGAACTGGCTGGTTGAGAACTGGCTGATCCATTGAGAACTGGCTGGTCCATTGAGAACTAGCTCATCCATTGAGTGCCTCGTTGGGGGTGAGGGGGGTTGCTGGTTTATTTCATAGAGGAGGAAGAAGTCATGCTCAATATCCATCATTTGCTAAGGAGCTGCCAAAGTGATTGATATGATGGAGCCTGCATTTTTTGGGGTGTGGGGTGGGGAGGGGGGTTCTTTTTCATTCTCTATTTTGAAATAGGCTCAAACCAATATAGGGGCACTCCCTGGTAGAGGACTACTAATACTAGAGGGCACTTGCAGCATGGGTGCTGACCAACGTGTACTAATTGTGAGATTCACTATCAGCCTGCAATTACTTTGACAAGAATTGTAGAAATTAGGATCGTTAAAAATAGCATGAATTTCCTGTTCATCCTACTACAGGCCAGGAGTAGGCATCTTGTTGGTTACAGCCAGAGATTGATGATGTTTCTGTTGTTGTTAGATGGAGAGAGTGGAGGATGAAATGCGGGCTTTACTGGAGGAGGTGTCCGTAGAGAGGAGAAACATGGAGGCCAAGGTGGCCAAACTCAACTCAGTTCTACGAGAATTTCAAGTTGATACCAATTCTTAGCATGTGCTATTGTTTACATTGAACTGAACAGCTCCACCAGCTATTACATATTAGACTTTGTCTTTCTCGTTAAATTTCCTGCAGCAGTCATTGCCAGTGCAATTATGTGTTTCACACAATCAAATTGCATCAACACATCATGTTCTGTGGTATTGCTGATGTATCCAGTGCCAGTGTAATTTTCCCATGTTCTGGTGGTATTGCTGATGTATCCAGTGCCAGTGTAATTTTCCCATGTTCTGTGGTATTGCTGATGTATCCAGTGCCAGTGTAATTTTCCCATGTTCTGGTGGTATTGCTGATGTATCCAGTGCCAGTGTAATTTTCTCATGTTCTGGTGGTATTGCTGATGTATCCAGTGCCAGTGTAATTTCCCCATGTTCTGGTGGTATTGCTGATGTACCCAGTGCCAGTATAATTTCCCCATGTTCTGTGGTATTGCTGAGTGCCAGTGTAATTTCCTCATGTTCTGTGGTATTGCTGATGTATCCAGTGCCAGTGTAATTTTCCCATGTTCTGGTGGTATTGCTGATGCACCCAGTGCCAGTGTAATTTCCCCATGTTCTGTGGTATTGCTGATGTATCCAGTGCCAGTGTAATTTCCTCATGTTCTGTGGTATTGCTGATGTATCCAGTGCCAGTGTAATTTTCCCATGTTCTGGTGGTATTGCTGATGTATCCAGTGCCAGTGTAATTTTCCCATGTTCTGGTGGTATTGCTGATGTATCCAGTGCCAGTGTAATTTTCTCATGTTCTGGTGGTATTGCTGATGTATCCAGTGCCAGTGTAATTTTCCCATGTTCTGGTGGTATTGCTGATGCACCCAGTGCCAGTGTAATTTCCCCATGTTCTGTGGTATTGCTGATGTATCCAGTGCCAGTGTAATTTCCTCATGTTCTGTGGTATTGCTGATGTATCCAGTGCCAGTGTAATTTTCCTATGTTCTGGTGGTATTGCTGATGTATCCAGTGCCAGTGTAATTTTCCCATGTTCTGGTGGTATTGCTGATGTATCCAGTGCCAGTGTAATTTTCTCATGTTCTGGTGGTATTGCTGATGTATCCAGTGCCAGTGTAATTTTCCCATGTTCTGGTGGTATTGCTGATGTATCCAGTGCCAGTGTAATTTCCCAATGTTCTGGTGGTATTGCTGATGTATCCAGTGCCAGTGTAATTTCCCATGTTCTGGTGGTATTGCTGATGTATCCAGTGCCAGTGTAATTTTCTCATGTTCTGTGGTATTGTGATGTATCCAGTGCCACCCATGTTCTGGTGGTATTGCTGATGTACCCAGTGCCAGTGTAATTTCCCCATGTTCTGGTGGTACTGATGTATCCAGTGCCAGTGTAATTTCCCCATGTTCTGGTGGTATTGCTGATGTATCCAGTGCCAGTGTAATTTTCTCATGTTCTGTGGTATTGTGATGTATCCAGTGCCACCCATGTTCTGGTGGTATTCCCAGTGCCAGTGTAATTTCCCCATGTTTTGGTGGTATTGCTGATGTATCCAGTGCCAGTGTAATTTTCTCATGTTCTGTGGTATATTGTGATGTATCCAGTGCCACCCATGTTCTGCTGGTATTGCTGATGTATCCAGTGCCAGTGTAATTTCCCCATGTTCTGGTGGTATTGCTGATGTATCCAGTGCCAGTGTAATTTTCTCATGTTCTGTGGTATTGTAATGTATCCAGTGCCACCCATGTTCTGGTGGTATTGCTGATGTATCCAGTGCCAGTGTAATTTCCCCATGTTCTGGTGGTATTGCTGATGTATCCAGTGCCAGTGTAATTTTGTTCTGGTGGTATTGCTGATGTATCCAGTGCCAGTGTAATTTTCCCATGTTCTGTGGTATTGCTGATGTATCCAGTGCCAGTGTAATTTCCCCATGTTCTGGTGGTATTGCTGATGTATCCAGTGCCAGTGTAATTTTCCCATGTTCTGTGGTATTGCTGATGTATCCAGTGCCAGTGTAATTTCCCATGTTCTGGTGGTATTGCTGATGTATCCAGTGCCAGTGTAATTTCCCCATGTTCTGGTGGTATTGCTGATGTATCCAGTGCCAGTGTAATTTCCCCATGTTCTAGTGGTATTGCTGATGTACCCAGTGCCAGTGTAATTTTCCCATGTTCTGGTGGTATTGCTGATGTATCCAGTGCCAGTGTAATTTCCCCATGTTCTGGTGGTATTGCTGATGTATCCAGTGCCAGTGTAATTTCCCCATGTTCTAGTGGTATTGCTGATGTACCCAGTGCCAGTGTAATTTTCCCATGTTCTGTGGTTTGCTGATGTATCCAGTGCCAGTGTAATTTTTACTCCAACTACTAAATGATGTGTGTAGTGTATATAAGTGAGTTAATGATATTTATTAAGTCGCCCAGTTTAGATAGGGGTTGGGAGGGGCTCAGGACAGTCTTGGATACTGGTGCTCCAGCCACAGGGGTTGGGAGGGGCTCAGGACAGTCTTGGGTACTGGTGCTCCAGCCACAGGGGTTGGGAGGGGCTCAGGACAGTCATGGATACTTGTGCTCCAGCCACAGGGTTTGGGAGGGGCTCAGGACAGTCTTGGATACTGGTGCTCCAGCCACAGAAGGCAGTTTGTTCCACACCAATATGGTTGTCAGTAGGAAAGTCGAGCAGAAGGGTTTAGAGGAACTTGAGAACCCAACACCCCCTGTCACAACTGGGACAGCAGGCCATTTACAGAAAATCCACTGGCATGAGTGCATCTTTTCTTGAGTATCAGCAGAGCCATCTTTGCATGATATTTTGTAGTTCATTGTCAAGTAACAAGTTTTTCTTCTATTTGTTATAATTAATATTGGCTCTCCCAATTGGGTGTGGTCACACAGAATTGAGTATGGTTATCGTTATTCATCAAGAAAGAGCCCATTCTTCTGAACTGCCTTGTCCTCGGGAATGTCAAGATTGCTAGGACAGATCATACTCCTGTAGAGTAGAGCTGCTCTTTCATGGACTTCCAGACCAATATTCTTCCAGACCAATATTGCCCTGTAGGAACACCAGGGAGGTGCCCTTGCCTTTCACGTGGCATCGTTATGGTCATTCCAGTTCAAAATCACACTTCTCCTATCCTCTAAAGCAGAGTATGAGCAGTTCATTCTGGATGATGAAATTTGCCAAAGCTGCTGAAAGCATCGATAAAACACAGAAGGAAGAATCTCAGCACTTTTAACCCCAAGAGCACCAAACCTAACTGGGAGAGTTGCTTGTGACCAAACCATTTCAAGAAGGTGAACATTAGTATACAATTTTGCTCAAGATAGCGTCAAACCCTGAAAGCCAAGGTGATGATTGTGGTGGTTTGTAGGTTTTTATTGTTGGTATGCACGCTTCTTTTTTTAATTTGTATGGTCACACTGCAATTCAGCTGTGTTGTAAGTCGGAATATACCCTTATGAAAGTTGGATAATAGTCATGGGTGATGGACTTTCTTGCTAGAATGAATGACAGCAGAAAATCACTTTGAACTGCAGTAAAATTCACTCCACTTCCAAGTGCTGACATGAAAAGATGTGAGGAAGTATTCTTGGTAGGGTTAAGGAACTCTGCAGGGATTTCAAGAAAAATCTGTACAGACATTAAAGCTACAACATCTTTTTTCAAGCCTTGAACAGTGCTGTACTTGGTGAAAGAAAAAGTCCAAGTGGAGTTGAACAAGTTGGTGAAGGAACGGATACGGATGAAAGTTTCCGAATGGACTGTACCAATTCTTGGCATTCCTAAAAGTGATAAGAGGTGTGTATTGGTTGATTTTTGGATGACTCTTAACCCAATATCCAAAGTTGGCCTCCAATTGGAACTCCAGAATTGGAAGACATTTACAAAGCTCGAGCTCGACCTCAGTAACACCTGACATGTGATGAAAGCTTGCCGCTATTGACCCCCACTAGGGTCTTCATTATACTATGCTGCCTTTTGGGATTTGCCCCTCCCCTGGAATATTTCGGTGAGTAATGTGTAATAGTTGCAGGGAATTCATGGAGCTGCTACTTACATGGATGACATTGTAATCACAGGTGCCACTGTCACAAAGAAAAATTAAAATATTTAGAAGAGGTTCTTGTTCGGTGAGCCAAGGCTGGATGAGGGTAAAGAAGCGTAGATGCCGTTTCATGAAAGCCAGGGTGTCATGTCTTGGGCCCAGCATTTAAAGGCGTTCATCCTTGTCAGATTTACATCAGTCAACATTTTAGGTGGGCAACTCATTCATATTTTTTTGTACATGTGGTGAACGTACTGTATAGCTACCAAAAAATTGTTGAGAGTGCTACATACAGTACCTACCTCCTCAGGGATCAAATTGGGAGATGGTGGACCCATGGGGGGGGGGGGGGGGGGACATTTCCTCCCCACTGGAATGGTGGGTGGCTTCAGTGGGTGTGGGAGGATACCCAAATGTTGTCCCTGGAGATCCCAAATTGTTTCAACCACCATGGGGATGAAGATAACACCCGCAGCCCTGCATCAGAGTGGAAAGCCATCTTCAAGGGCCTTGGGTGACTGCAGTCTCTTTTGTTGGAGAGTGGAGATAACACGGACATCCAAAGTGGCTGGTTGACCCCTCTTCCAGTTGGAGAAGACATCGGGTGGGAGACCACTTGTTCTAGGAATGAGGAAAGGCAATTCCTTCCTTGGCATGAGAGCAGTGGGTTGAGCTGCAGGGACAATTTGCATCTTGGATGGAGTCATTCCTGTGAATGCGATCTCATAGGACCACATCCCACTTGGTGGTTGCCAAAAGAGTTAGCAGCAAACTGCATAGAGAGCACTGAGCACCCTCTTCAACCATCATGAGCACCCTCTTCAACCCTCAGATGAGCACCCTCTTCAACCATCAGAAGATACTGTAGACACAGCCTGAATTCCCAGTCTTGGAGGTGGAGTTCAAGAGCATGAGAAGACATTCGGCCAATCACCTGCATGGGGGTGGCTGAGGAGATAGCTAGGGCTTTGAGGCTGATATCAGCTCCCCCAGAGACCAGCTTCGAGTAGGACATCCACTTCTTGTGGCACCAGTCAAAATGACTGGCAGACTTGGCTCTAGATCGACGAGGGCCGCGGCTAGATGATTTGAGTCAGCCAGAGAACTTCTCAGATCCTGCACACAAGGGGTTTGAAATAATAAGGGAGCCGATGAAAGCAGCAGGGACTTTAAGGAAGCCGATGAAAGCAGCAGGGACTTGAAGGGAAGCTTTTCTGAAGTTGAGGGAGCACCAACCAGTCCCATCCGAAAGTGGCCCGCCAGCCAGGTCAGAAAGGACCTCCTCCCAAACACTGCGTCGACGTTCGTTAGAATCTTTCACAGAGAGTGTCGGAGAGAGTTAGCTATGGCATCTTCAGAACCCAAGATTCTTCAGATATGGATTCTGACTCTGATAATGAGGTTTCACAAATTGACATTGACAGTCAAATCTCTACTCGGGTCTTCTAAGTCTGCAAAAAAAGCGATTGTGTGTCTATCGTAGACAGTATGCAAAGACTTTCCCATGGGCCACAACTTCGAGAAAGGGATCTTCTTTTGCCTTCTGTATGAAGTGCTCTCGTGATATAAACCTTGGAAGAGGTGGTAACTAGAGATCTCAGGAGACATCAGGAAACGAAATTACACAAACACTCAGAAAAAGATGGTGTGGGTGTACTGCCTCTACAGTCCTACTTTGGGCCAATAAGAGAGGAGTCTGTAATCTGTGCAGAAGTACTCTTCGCATATTTCCTTGGAGAGCACCATCTTGCCTTTCAATTGGGAGATCATTATACCAAACTATTCAAGTTGATGTTTCCTGATTCTTCTATTGCTAAAGACTTTAAGTGCAGTCGTAGTAAAGCAACAGCTGTTGAAAGTTATTGCCCAGGATTGTTGGAAAACCATTTCCGCAGCAATTAGAGAGACTAAATACTTCCCTAGGATATTAACTAGGATATTATTATTAGAGATTGTTAGTTGCTGTTACATAGTCCCATATTGTGCTGTAGTATATGACGTGGTGGCCTTAACAGGCTCAGCAGTGTCATGATTAAATCATACCTTATGGGACCCATGACAGAACAAGCCAGCCAGGAATTGGACAAACAAAGCAAGACCCTAATAACCTCCTGAAATCGCTCCAAAACCACCCCCACAGGCCCACATATATACTAAAAATAAATTTGCTGAACTGGCAGGTAAGAATGGGCTGAAAGAATGGGCTGAAAGAATGGGCTGAAAGGCTGATAGACCAGGTTATTCTGGGTTTTTTCCCTTCGGTCGCCTCTCAATGCTTAGTTTTCGTGATCACTAGGACCATATCCGATGACGCGTATTCAAGCCGCGCTGCCTTGACGATCTTTACCAAATTGAACAGAGGAGTCAAATTAGGGGCGCGGCTTGAATACGCATCATCGGATGAAAGCTATGTCGTCTTCTTGGACTACCTTACGGGGCTGTGCTCCTCTTTGAATTAGCGGCGATGCCGAAGCGATGCGTAGCATTTGGCTGCGGGAACACCAATCGGGATGGAGTTAGTTTGTTCGGCTTCCCCAAGAACTCTGAATTCAGACAGAAATGGGCCGACCAGGTGAAGAAAACCCGAGGCCGGTGGGAAGGACCCACTGCTTACTCACATCTGTGCAGCTGCCATTTTGAACAGGACTGTTTCGAGGTTACAGGATTGCTCAGTGAAAGTTTTGGACTGGGGAAGAAAGTCCCTAAACTGAAGCCTGATGCTGTGCCCACTATTTTTGTGCGATTGCTGAAGAGGGAGGCAGAACCAATTGATATGGTAGATCAGCCCCAGCCAAAGAAAGAAAGGAGTGCACGAGACAAGCGAGCAAGACTGATGGTAAGATAAAATGGTGCACTGTTCTCCTTTTTCCTTTTTATGTGACGGAATGGAGGATAAGAGTAGTCGGGGGAGAAGAGAGATGGACGGGGGAGAAGTTAGGGTGGAAGGCAAAGGAAGGTTGGTTTTGGCAATAGCCATGGGTTTTTTCCCTTTTTGTTTTCAATCATTTAAAAAAATACAAGTAGATAATAATTTATGCTGAATGTCCACAGTTCATCTCATTCCAGGGGTTATTGCACAGACCCTGCCCTCTACTCTTGTGTGGATGGGTTGGCTAACTAAACTCTAGTACTGAACCTAAAGTCTTTACTCACCTGTCTTACAAGGAGTGTTTGTGCAGATACTCCAATGCTATTTTTATATTATAAATGTGTGCTATATATGTGTTTTTCATTTTTCATCCTGGCGTAATCTATGCAGTGTGATGTTGATTCAACGTGTGTCCACATAGAGCTATTGTTAGTCATTCAACTCAGTGTGTGTTGAGCCAGTGTGTAGCCCCATAGAGCTATTGTTAGTCATTCAACCTGCCTCAACCCTGTGTGATGTTGGTCTAGTGTGTGTCCCCATAGAGCTATTGTCAACCTACTTCAACCTGTCTCAACCCAGTGTGAGGTTGGTACAGTGTGTATCCCCATAGAAGTATTGTTAACCTACTTCAACCTGCCTCAACCCAGTGTGATGTTGGTCCAGTGTGTGTCCCCATAGAAGTATTGTCGACTTACTTCAACCTGCTTCAACCCAGTGTGATGTTGGTCCAGTGAGTGTTCTCAGTGATGAATGCATGTGTGTAAGTCCATCCAGCTCTGTTTGCATTTACTCCACCTCCATGCTTGTGCAGGTATTGGTGGATTCTCTAGCTGCTGCAGCAGTAACCTCCACCATTCAAGCATGTCATCCAGAAGACACTCAGCCACTCTACATTTCTTT
This sequence comes from Cladorhizidae sp. MBARI D1340-BT2, assembly GCA_028752905.1. Taxonomy (NCBI): domain Eukaryota; kingdom Metazoa; phylum Porifera; class Demospongiae; order Poecilosclerida; family Cladorhizidae; species Cladorhizidae sp. MBARI D1340-BT2. The sequence goes on along the minus strand of JAQNBH010000018.1, from coordinate 2,819,236 downwards.
GAACGCTTCTCAACACTTACTTCAAGTTAGTTCTTATGATGAACAAACAATATGAACGCATGCAGTAGATTAATTTTAAAAACTAGTGTGCTTGTGATATTGAGGGGGGGAAAGTGTTACCATCCCATTAAGATTTACATGGTGGAATATAAGTGGAGACAAATCCTCTCCTATTATACCACAGAATTCCCTGCAGCTGCTGCTCCTAGTGTAGCACAGGTAATATAATTCCATTCAGTTTCTGGTCCTAGTATAGCATAACTTCCCTGCAGTTGCTGCTCCTAGTATAGCTGCTCCTAGTATAGCATAGTAATTCCTGCAGCTACTGCTCCTAGAGTATAGCATAGTACATAATTCCCTTCAGCTACTGCTCCTAGTATTAGTATAGTAAATAATTCCCTGCAGCTACTGCTCCTAGTATAGCATAGTAAATAATTCCTGCAGCTACTGCTCCTAGAGTATAGCATAGTACATAATTCCCTGCAGCTACTGCTCCTAGTATAGCATAGTAAATAATTCCCTGCAGTTGCTGCTCCTAGTATAGCATAGTAAATAATTCCTGCAGTTGCTGCTCCTAGTATGGCATAGTAAATAATTCCTTGCAGCTACTGCTCCTAGTATAGCATAGTAAATAATTCCTGCAGTTGCTGCTCCTAGTATAGCATAGTAAATAATTCCCTGCAGCTACTGCTCCTAGTATAGCATAGTAAATAATTCCCTGCAGCTACTGCTCCTAGTATAGCATAGTAAATACTTCCCTTCAGCTGCTGCTCCTATATAGTATAGCATAGTAAATAATTCCTGCAGCTGCTGCTTCTAGTATAGCATAGTAAATAATTCCTGCAGCTACTGCTCCTAGTATAGCATACGAAATAATTCCCTGCAGCTGATGCTCCTAGTATAGCATAGTAAATAATTCCTGCAGCTACTACTCCTAGTGTAGCATAGTAAATAATTCCCTGCAGCTACTGCTCCTAGTATAGTATAGTAAATAATTCCCTGCAGCTACTGTTCCTAGTATAGCATAGTAAATAATTCCTGCAGCTACTGCTCCTAGTATAGCATAGTAAATAATTCCTGCAGCTGCTGCTCCTAGTATAGCATAGAAAATAATTCCCTGCAGCTGCTGTTCCTAGTATAGCATAGTAAATAATTCCTGCAGCTACTGCTCCTAGTATAGCATACGAAATAATTCCCTGCAGCTGCTGCTCCTAGTATAGCATAGTAAATAATTCCTGCAGCTACTGCTCCTAGTATAGCATACGAAATAATTCCCTGCAGCTGCTGCTCCTAGTATAGCATAGTAAATAATTCCTGCAGCTACTACTCCTAGTGTAGCATAGTAAATAATTCCTGCAGCTGCTGCTCCTAGTATAGCATAGTAAATAATTCCCTGCAGCTGCTGCTCCTAGTAGTATAGCATAGTAAATAGTTCCCTGCAGCTACTGCTCCTAAGTATAGCATAGTAAATAATTCCTGCAGCTACTGCTTCTAGTATAGCATAGTAAATAATTCCTTGCAGCTGCTGCTCCTAGTATAGCATAGTAAATAATTCCCTTCAGCTGCTGCTCCTAAGTATAGCATAGTAAATAATTCCTGCAGCTACTACTCCTAGTATAGCATAGAAAATAATTCCCTTCAGCTGCTGCTCCTAAGTATAGCATAGTAAATAATTCCTGCAGCTGCTGCTCCTAGTATAGCATAGAAAATAATTCCCTGCAGCTGCTGTTCCTAGTATAGCATAGTAAATAATTCCTGCAGCTACTGCTCCTAGTATAGCATACGAAATAATTCCCTGCAGCTGCTGCTCCTAGTATAGCATAGTAAATAATTCCTGCAGCTACTACTCCTAGTGTAGCATAGTAAATAATTCCTGCAGCTGCTGCTCCTAGTATAGCATAGTAAATAATTCCCTTCAGCTGCTGCTCCTAGTATAGCATAGTAAATAATTCCTGCAGCTGCTGCTCCAAGTATAGCATAGTAAATAATTCCTGCAGCTGCTGCTCCTAGTATAGCATAGTAAATAATTCCTGCAGCTGCTGCTCCTAGTATAGCATAGTAAATAATTCCTGCAGCTACTGCTCCTAGTATAGCATAGTAAATAATTCCTGCAGCTGCTGCTCCTAGTATAGCATAGTAAATAATTACTGTAACCGACCGAGTTCAGTCTATTCAACAAGTAGCTACTGCTATAGCTAGCTATTCAACTTACTTCTAAAGCTAGCTATTCAACTTCAATAAATGTTCAACTTAGTACAATTCTAGACAAATAGCTAGACTGTTAAGAGTTCAGATAGGTTTAAATATATCAAGTGGATAAATAAATAAGATATAGAAGACACAGCAAAAGACAAAACAACTCAACTGTTCTCAAACAAGTTACTCCTGACTACTGTTATGACTACTGTTCTGACATGCTTACAATTTGAATAATCCTACATCACTAAGACTACAGGTAAATACATGGTATTATACATGTTATAGCATGCCCGTAGCTAACTAATATTTTACTACTTGCCACATACAGCTGGCCTAATGCACTTGTCTCTCTGGCTCTGCCACAATTACCTGCAGCTGCTGCTCCTAGTATAGCATAGTAAATAATTCCTGCAGCATAGTAAATAATTACCTGTAGCTACTGCTCCAAGTATAGCATAGTAAATAATTCCCTGCAACTGCTGTTCCTAGTATAGCATAGTAAATAATTCCCTGCAGCTGCTGCTCCTAGTATAGCATAGTAAATAATTACCTGCAGCTACTACTCCTAGTATAGCATAGTAAATAATTCCCTGCAGCTACTGCTCCTAGTATAGCATAGTAAATAATTCCCTGCAGCTACTACTCCTAGTATAGTATAGTAAATAATTCCTTGCAGCTGATGCTCCTAGTATAGCATAGTAAATAATTCCCTGCAGCTACTACTCCTAGTATAGTATAGTAAATAATTCCTTGCAGCTGCTGCTCCTAGTATAGCATGGTAAATAATTCCTGCAGCTGCTGCTCCTAGTATAGCATAGTAAATAATTCCCTGCAGCTGCTATAGCATAGTAAATAATTCCCTGCAGCTGCTGCTCCTAGTATAGCATAGTAAATAGTTCCCTGCAGCTACTGCTCCTAGTATAGCATAGTAAATAATTCCCTGCAGCTACTGCTCCTAGTATAGCATAGTAAATAATTCCTGCAGCTACTGCTCCTAGTATAGCATAGTAAATAATTCCCTGCAGCTACTGCTCCTAGTATAGCATAGTAAATAATTCCCTGCAGTTGCTGCTCCTAGTATAGCATAGTAAATAATTCCTGTAGCTACTGCTCCTAGTATAGCATAGTAAATAATTCCCTGCAGCTACTGCTCCTAGTATAGCATAGTAAATAATTCCTGCAGCTACTCCTAGTATAGCATAGTAAATAATTCCCTTCAGCTGCTGCACCTAGTATAGCATAGTAAATAATTCCCTTCAGCTGCTGCACCTAGTATAGCATAGTAAATAATTCCCTTCAGCTGCTGCACCTAGTATAGCATAGTAAATAATTCCTGCAGCTACTGCTCCTAGTATAGCATAGTAAAAAATTCCCTGCAGCTACTGCTCCTAGTATAGCATAGTAAGTAATTACCTGCAGCTGCTGCTCCTAGTATAGCATAGTAAATAATTCCCTGCAGCTGCTGCTCCTAGTATAGCACAGTAAATAATTCCTGCAGCTACTACTCCTAGTATAGCATAGTAAATAATTCCTGCAGCTGCTGCTCCTAGTATAGCATCGTAAATAATTCCTGTTAATGTTGTGGGCGGACTGAAAGGTCCATATAAGGATAATGTTGTTGGCGGACTGAAAGGTCCATATAAGGATAATGTTGTGGGCGGAGTGAACCACTAAAAGGTTATATGAAGTGGAATCACTTTATCTGAGTGTTTATAAAAAGACAGAAAACCACTGTTCATGTGTGAGTGGTTATACCGTAACATCTGGTTGTTTAGCACCCCACTTCACTGCGAATAGGCACTTATTCAACACTATTACTAAATAACACACACTAACGATTCTTCTGCAACCTACTTTGCATAATGTTTTTCATCAGAATCGAGTGGAAGGGTAGGTGTGACATCCCAAGAGCAGATTCTGACCAACTTCACTTTGAAATGTGTTGTTTTAGCCCACCATATGTACAAGGACACCCTTCATTGGTGAGAGGCCCGCTTGAGGAAGAGTGAAGACAATCCTCAGGACAGATACACTGTTGGCATCTTCTACATCTTGCATTTATCTTTCTCAGTGACAGTAAGATCAGAGCTTGTTTGCGAGGTAAAAAATATAGGCCTAACAAAGACAGTTTGTAGCAAATGAGACCAGCGCTTAACATTGTGTGCTAAACACCAAGAGGCTTAATTAACATTGTGTGCTAAACACCAAGATGCTTAACATTGTGTGCTAAATACCAAGAGACTTAACATTGTGTGCTAAATACCAAGATACTTAATATTGTGTGCTAAACACCAAGAGCGCTAAACATTGTGTTCTAAACACCAAGCGGCTTAACATTGTGTGCTAAACACCAAGATGCTTAACATTGTGTGCTAAACACCAAGAGACTTAACATTGTGTGCTAAACACCAAGAGACTTAACATTGTGTGCTAAACACCAAGAGGCTTAACACTGTGTGCTAAACACCAAGAGGCTTAATTAACATTGTGTGCTAAACACCAAGGGACTTAACATTGTGTGCTAAATACCAAGATACTTAATATTGTGTGCTAAACACCAAGAGCGCTAAACATTGTGTTCTAAACACCAAGCGGCTTAACATTGTGTGCTAAACACCAAGATGCTTAACATTGTGTGCTAAACACCAAGAGACTTAACATTGTGTGCTAAACACCAAGAGACTTAACATTGTGTGCTAAATACCAAGATACTTAATATTGTGTGCTAAACACCAAGAGAATTAACATTGTGTGCTAAACACCAAGAGGCTTAACATTGTGTGCTAAACACCAAGAGGCTTAACATTGTGTGCTAAATACCAAGAGGCTTAACATTGTGTGCTAAACACCAAGATGCTTAACATTGTGTGCTAAACACTAAGCGGCTTAACATTGTGTGCTAAACACCAAGATGCTTAACATTGTGTGCTAAACACCAAGAGACTTAACATTGTGTGCTAAATACCAAGATACTTAATATTGTGTGCTAAACACCAAGAGAATTAACATTGTGTGCTAAACACCAAGAGGCTTAACATTGTGTGCTAAACACCAAGAGGCTTAACATTGTGTGCTAAACACCAAGAGGCTTAACATTGTGTGCTAAACACCAAGAGGCTTAACATTGTGTGCTAAACACCAAGAGACTTAACATTGTGTGATAAACACCAAGAGGCTTAACATTGTGTTAAATACCAAGAGGCTTAACATTGTGTGCTAAATAACAAGAGACTTAACATTGTGTGCTAAATAACAAGACTTAACATTGTGTGCTAAATAACAAGATACTTAACATTGTGTGCTAAACACCAAGAGACTTAACATTGTGTGATAAACACCAAGAGGCTTAACATTGTGTGTTAAACACCAAGAGACTTAACATTGTGTGCTAAATAACAAGAGACTTAACATTGTGTGCTAAACACCAAGAGGCTTAACATTGTGTGCTAAACACCAAGAGGCTTAACATTGTGTGCTAAACACCAAGAGACTTAACATTGTGTGATAAACACCAAGAGGCTTAACATTGTGTTAAACACCAAGAGGCTTAACATTGTGTGCTAAATAACAAGAGACTTAACATTGTGTGCTAAATAACAAGAGACTTAACATTGTGTGCTAAATAACAAGATACTTAACATTGTGTGCTAAACACCAAGAGACTTAACATTGTGTGCTAAACACCAAGAGAATTAACATTGTGTGCTAAACACCAAGAGGCTTAACACAATGTTAAACACCAAGAGGCTTAACATTGTGTGCTAAATAACAAGATACTTAACATTGTGTGCTAAATAACAAGAGACTTAACATTGTGTGCTAAATAACAAGACTTAACATTGTGTGCTAAATAACAAGAGACTTAACATTGTGTGCTAAACACCAAGAGACTTAACATTGTGTGATAAACACCAAGAGCGCTAAACATTGTGTTCTAAACACCAAGCGGCTTAACATTGTGTGCTAAACACCAAGATGCTTAACATTGTGTGCTAAACACCAAGAGACTTAACATTGTGTGCTAAACACCAAGAGACTTAACATTGTGTGCTAAATACCAAGATACTTAATATTGTGTGCTAAACACCAAGAGAATTAACATTGTGTGCTAAACACCAAGAGGCTTAACATTGTGTGCTAAACACCAAGAGGCTTAATTAACATTGTGTGCTAAACACCAAGGGACTTAACATTGTGTGCTAAATACCAAGATACTTAATATTGTGTGCTAAACACCAAGAGCGCTAAACATTGTGTTCTAAACACCAAGCGGCTTAACATTGTGTGCTAAACACCAAGATGCTTAACATTGTGTGCTAAACACCAAGAGACTTAACATTGTGTGCTAAACACCAAGAGACTTAACATTGTGTGCTAAATACCAAGATACTTAATATTGTGTGCTAAACACCAAGAGAATTAACATTGTGTGCTAAACACCAAGAGGCTTAACATTGTGTGCTAAACACCAAGAGGCTTAACATTGTGTGCTAAATAACAAGAGGCTTAACATTGTGTGCTAAACACCAAGATGCTTAACATTGTGTGCTAAACACTAAGCGGCTTAACATTGTGTGCTAAACACCAAGATGCTTAACATTGTGTGCTAAACACCAAGAGACTTAACATTGTGTGCTAAATACCAAGATACTTAATATTGTGTGCTAAACACCAAGAGAATTAACATTCTGTGCTAAACACCAAGAGGCTTAACATTGTGTGCTAAACACCAAGAGGCTTAACATTGTGTGCTAAACACCAAGAGGCTTAACATTGTGTGCTAAACACCAAGAAGCTTAACATTGTGTGCTAAACACCAAGAGACTTAACATTGTGTGATAAACACCAAGAGGCTTAACATTGTGTTAAACACCAAGAGGCTTAACATTGTGTGCTAAATAACAAGAGACTTAACATTGTGTGCTAAATAACAAGAGACTTAACATTGTGTGCTAAATAACAAGATACTTAACATTGTGTGCTAAACACCAAGAGACTTAACATTGTGTGATAAACACCAAGAGGCTTAACATTGTGTGTTAAACACCAAGAGACTTAACATTGTGTGCTAAATAACAAGAGACTTAACATTGTGTGCTAAACACCAAGAGGCTTAACATTGTGTGCTAAACACCAAGAGGCTTAACATTGTGTGCTAAACACCAAGAGACTTAACATTGTGTGATAAACACCAAGAGGCTTAACATTGTGTTAAACACCAAGAGGCTTAACATTGTGTGCTAAATAACAAGAGACTTAACATTGTGTGCTAAATAACAAGAGACTTAACATTGTGTGCTAAATAACAAGATACTTAACATTGTGTGCTAAACACCAAGAGACTTAACATTGTGTGCTAAACACCAAGAGAATTAACATTGTGTGCTAAACACCAAGAGGCTTAACACAATGTTAAACACCAAGAGGCTTAACATTGTGTGCTAAATAACAAGATACTTAACATTGTGTGCTAAATAACAAGAGACTTAACATTGTGTGCTAAATAACAAGAGACTTAACATTGTGTGCTAAATAACAAGAGACTTAACATTGTGTGCTAAACACCAAGAGACTTAACATTGTGTGATAAACACCAAGAGCGCTAAACATTGTGTTCTAAACACCAAGCGGCTTAACATTGTGTGCTAAACACCAAGATGCTTAACATTGTGTGCTAAACACCAAGAGACTTAACATTGTGTGCTAAACACCAAGAGACTTAACATTGTGTGCTAAATACCAAGATACTTAATATTGTGTGCTAAACACCAAGAGAATTAACATTGTGTGCTAAACACCAAGAGGCTTAACATTGTGTGCTAAACACCAAGAGGCTTAATTAACATTGTGTGCTAAACACCAAGGGACTTAACATTGTGTGCTAAATACCAAGATACTTAATATTGTGTGCTAAACACCAAGAGCGCTAAACATTGTGTTCTAAACACCAAGCGGCTTAACATTGTGTGCTAAACACCAAGATGCTTAACATTGTGTGCTAAACACCAAGATGCTTAACATTGTGTGCTAAACACCAAGAGACTTAACATTGTGTGCTAAACACCAAGAGACTTAACATTGTGTGCTAAATACCAAGATACTTAATATTGTGTGCTAAACACCAAGAGAATTAACATTGTGTGCTAAACACCAAGAGGCTTAACATTGTGTGCTAAACACCAAGAGGCTTAACATTGTGTGCTAAACACCAAGATGCTTAACATTGTGTGCTAAACACTAAGCGGCTTAACATTGTGTGCTAAACACCAAGATGCTTAACATTGTGTGCTAAACACCAAGAGACTTAACATTGTGTGCTAAATACCAAGATACTTAATATTGTGTGCTAAACACCAAGAGAATTAACATTGTGTGCTAAACACCAAGAGGCTTAACATTGTGTGCTAAACACCAAGAGGCTTAACATTGTGTGCTAAACACCAAGAGGCTTAACATTGTGTGCTAAACACCAAGAGGCTTAACATTGTGTGCTAAACACCAAGAGACTTAACATTGTGTGATAAACACCAAGAGGCTTAACATTGTGTTAAACACCAAGAGGCTTAACATTGTGTGCTAAATAACAAGAGACTTAACATTGTGTGCTAAATAACAAGAGACTTAACATTGTGTGCTAAATAACAAGATACTTAACATTGTGTGCTAAACACCAAGAGACTTAACATTGTGTGATAAACACCAAGAGGCTTAACATTGTGTGTTAAACACCAAGAGACTTAACATTGTGTGCTAAATAACAAGAGACTTAACATTGTGTGCTAAACACCAAGAGGCTTAACATTGTGTGCTAAACACCAAGAGGCTTAACATTGTGTGCTAAACACCAAGAGACTTAACATTGTGTGATAAACACCAAGAGGCTTAACATTGTGTTAAACACCAAGAGGCTTAACATTGTGTGCTAAATAACAAGAGACTTAACATTGTGTGCTAAATAACAAGAGACTTAACATTGTGTGCTAAATAACAAGATACTTAACATTGTGTGCTAAACACCAAGAGACTTAACATTGTGTGCTAAACACCAAGAGAATTAACATTGTGTGCTAAACACCAAGAGGCTTAACACAATGTTAAACACCAAGAGGCTTAACATTGTGTGCTAAATAACAAGATACTTAACATTGTGTGCTAAATAACAAGAGACTTAACATTGTGTGCTAAATAACAAGAGACTTAACATTGTGTGCTAAATAACAAGAGACTTAACATTGTGTGCTAAACACCAAGAGACTTAACATTGTGTGATAAACACCAAGAGGCTTAACATTGTGTGTTAAACACCAAGAGATTTAACATTGTGTGCTAAATAACAAGAGACTTAACATTGTGTGCTAAACACCAAGAGGCTTAACATTGTGTGCTAAACACCAAGAGGCTTAACATTGTGTGCTAAACACCAAGAGGCTTAACATTGTGTGTTAAACACCAAGAGGCTTAACAAGTAGATTTTACGGTATGTTATGTGTGTATGTGTGTGCACATGTTGAAAGCTGAACTTCCAGACCTTCCTTGAGCCATTTTGAGCTGTGGCTTAATATTCATGTACTTCGCAGTTCAGACCCAGTCTGCGAATATGACGAAGAGCATGGTTGGCTTCCACTACACGACCCTCGGATGTTACCTCTGTAAACCCTGGTTATTCACCCTCGAAAACATTCCCCTGATATGCTGTATATAGAGCCACCCTCGAAAAAAGTGCTCTAATATATTGTATATAGAGCCACCCTCGAAAACATTCCTCCATATGCTGTATATAGAGCCATCCTTGAAAACATTCCTCTGATGTGCTATATATAGACTGATACATGTAAATATGTTGGTACATTTTAGGTACCTAGAAAGTCTTATCGGACCATGAAGGTGCAGGCACACTTGATCACCAAAACAACAGGTGAGTACAGCTGCTGCTCTCTGTGTTATAGAGCTACAGTATGCCAGCCAGTGCTTGGCAAACTCTTGTAGTTGATATCAGTGTATGCGGCAGTTGTGCATGACACACACTTGTGCAGTATGAGTGCCACAGACAGCTCCCTTGGTAGTGCTTCACATGGCCAGTGATTTAAAATTTTAAATCTATAAGAGATTGCAAAAGCATTCGTGTGTGCGGGTTATTTAAGCAAAAATTTGGCTATACTTGATTCATGTTGTCTTTCTGTGTGGATGTGTTTCCTAGGCGCCCAAACAGAGGCTGTATTATCGAAAGACTGTGCTGTGCAGTGTTCCCTCATCTCTGCTCCTTCTCCTCATCTCTCAGACTGAAACAAGTCGACCAAATCTTCAAAGACAGCATTTCTAAATTTGTTAACCGCAACCCACCACAGCAGTGTCCACTAATGCACAATTTCTGGCCCTCAATGTCGCAAAACCGAAAATTTTACCAGACAAAAATTAAGATGTCGCTGGTATAAAACAAACTAGGTGTTTGTGGTGTTAAAGGGAGTGGCCCAGCATTTGTGGAAAGGTCAAGCAGTTATGAATATGCTGGTTGCGAGAGGACACAATATGTACCACACTTGAAGGACGATGAACCAGTCATTATCTAGAGAGATGCCCCCTCAAATGCACGGGTTATGTTATTTAATTTTTTATTATATTGATTGGAAATTATAATCTAATACCGCAGAGCAGTAATCTAATACATTGGAAATTATAATCTAATACCGCAGAGCAGTAATCTAATACCGCAAGCAGTAATCTAATACCGCAGAGCAGTAATCTAATACCGCAGAGCAGTAATCACATTGCCTGCCAGTGCATCGACTAATTCTCCAGCATTTCTAGCTTTATGGTATAGTTGAGAAACATTACTACTCCCTTGCCACACCCACATCATTGCCTTCCCATGTATTGGCATAATTGCTTTTTAGTGCGACTAAACCCCTAAACCTGATAACTGGACTTTCTTCTGCTCTAAAATCCTTAGACTACATGATCTGAGGGGGGTTTTCTTCGCCCATTCTTGATCAAGGCAAGATAAACACTCGATCAGTTAATATTCCAATAACCTCAATATTCAACTTGAAATTGAGATGCTCTAGCCTTCATCTATTCCTGATGAAGGCTTGAGCATCTAGTCAAAATGTTCCTGATGAAGGCTAGGGCATCTAGTCGAAACGTCGAGAGAATACAATTAATTTGAGAAGGTTATTGTAATGTTATTATGTCAACTGAGAGTTCATTGAGAGATCAGTAATACACTAAGTATGTACTGCAAATTTATTTCCAGTGTTACAGATGTTACTACAAACATACTCCTGGCACAAATTCGATTAGCATGCATGCAGGATTCATACTGACCCATGTGCACATGCATAGCACCCACATGCACACCATCCCACATGCACATGCATACCATCCCACATGTATACCAGCCCACATGCACATGCTTACCACCCAGATGCATATACATACCAGCCCACATGCACATGCATACCAGCCCAGATGTACATGCATACCAGCCCACATCTACATGCATACCACCCACATGCACACCACCTGCATATAATTTCAGTCACAGTAAGCATTGCATTGACAAAATCCATCCTCCTTCTCGATGCTTGGTACATGTCTGCTGCATGGAGAAAAAAAGCCAGGATTTAATAAACACAGTATATTCATCAAATATTGTGTAGTATAACATGCGCTAACATATTCGTAGTGAAATTTGGTATATATAACATAATGTATATAATTTATATAGATGGATTATATAGATGGAACAAGTTTTGCCTTGTTCTATTTTTTATGGCCATCCAGACTCTACATTATTCATATTTATATATATGCTATTACATAGACATGTCCATATCAGGGATGCTAGAATCAAGTTACCATAGCAGGGATGCTAGAATCAAGTTACCATAGCAGGGATGCTAGAATCAAGTTACCATAGCAGGGATGCTAGAATCAAGTTACCATATATATAGCAGGGATGCTAGAATCAAGTTACCATAGCAGGGATGCTAGAATCAAGTTACCATATAGCAGGGATCCTAAAATCAAGTTACCATAGCAGGGATGCTAGAATCAAGTTACCATAGCAGGGATCCTAGAATCAAGTTACCATGGTTGTCATCAGCCCATCGATATGGTACTATTTGTGCATCCACCATCATGCGAAGATCTGCAAATCGGACAATTCTCGACATCAATATATGGGGTGTGGCCAGGCCAAGTATGCCTGTGCAGTAGACCAAATAAGGACAAGGCCACGATATTTACATCACGAACTTTGCCAGCACTGAAATATGCGAGTTAATCACACACAAATGAAAGTTGTGGGGTCAAGGGTCTGGTTCCAAGATGAAGCTGCCCCCAAATAAAAGGGAGAATATCAAGTCTTTGTGAGTTTAAGGTTTACATTGTAAACATGACGTTTATTTATTACAGGGACAGGAACAATGGTGAGATGGGTTGGCATGGTGAAAGTGACTTAGGAAGTGTTGCCACAGGTATATAGGTAGTTATTTACCACTGGATTGGTTTCAAAGAAAGATCAAAGGTCAATAAAGGGGAGAGGTTCCAGAGTTGTATCTCTTGTGAAGTAGAAATGTCTAACCTGATGCTTTAGAGGGTCAAGATGCGGAAGGACTTCAAAAACTTCCACTTCATTTATCTGTATCTGGCTTATTTGCTCTAGAAGAGATGGCAAATTCTTGTTAACTGATGACTACTTCATGTAAACTGTATTAAAGTAATTCTTGACAATTTTGCGCCTTCTTTCTTGACCTTTCACAATGGCCAATTGTTGGGAAAAGGGTCTTTCAGCTTCTTGAGATATCTCAAAAGCTTAGATCGGTTTAAAGTTGTAAGCTTTCTCACTGAACTATGCTTGGTTGCAGTCATCAAGTGCTGGACATCCAGTGCCAATTGGACAAGTTTAGACTGACGGTGCAGAGAGTAACCCTTTCTCATTTTAAGCGGTGATGCAGTGAATGGATGCAGTTTAGCTCGTCTTATTTCTGATGTAAACAATGCAGGTGAAGGGCTAGGAGGGATTTTGAATTTCGGGATATGCATGGTACAAACTATATAGTAAGATCTTGTCTTTAAGATGACATTGTATGTCGATGTCCATGTCTGTTGTATATATAGGCAGGATGGATGATGAGTTCTTGCTTGATACTCTCAGAGGGACCTGTGAATGAGCTTTTGAGAAATTACCTAACACCTGAAACACGCTTTGCATGAGCCCTACCAGCTACAGTATAGGTTCAGTCGGGTAATTTCAGACAAGCTAGTTTGTCAAATTTTAGATCTAGAATTGTGTGGGGTTGGTTAAGACCAGGTCTATGCTATTTCCTTTTAAGTGTTGGTTCTTGCACTATATAGCTGGAGTAGATTTAGGGAGAAGTCCATCCACACAAATATGATAATGGTGCTGTGAAGGTAGACCAATTTGCAACTAGTGTTAAAGTCACTAACAATTATGAACTTGGCAACTGACTCAATTCGTTTAGCACGTCGGGAGGGGGGAGGGCGGGAAGAAGAGTGATGACCACTTCCACATTATCACTTTTAGCTCTTTAGTATAATTATAGCAGTGGCCATGAAAAGCAAACCTTGTTTTCAATTCCACTTCAGCAAAACGGGAATATGGGAAATTGAAGTCTGGCTAGGTAGTTGACTTCTACTACACTATTCTATTATTAAGGTATCACAAGATCAAATCTGGTTGTCGTGCTATTGTCTACCGTGAAGTATACTGCTGTTACACAGCCAGGGAAGGAAACACTATATACCACTTATGCAGAGCAAGAAATACATCATTTACAACCTCACGTGCCCTACACTGTGAGATTAGCTACCCACCATTGGGCACCATGTGAGATTAGCTACCTACCTGTTGTCGGGACTCACACCACGTGAGATTAGCTACCTGCCATCGGGACTCACACCTCGTGAGATTACCTGCTGTCGGGGCTCACACCTTGTGAGATTAATGGATGGTTTGATGTCTTCAAAAAAAAAGCTCATTAGCTTCACAATATACTGTGTTTTAAGTTTCAGCTCATTATTGTCGACCATTCTTGAGTGATGATACTTTTTATGCTATTTCATTATATATTATATGCCAGTGAGAAATAGACGAGAAGAAGCATGAATAACATGGTTGACCATTGAAGTATATTGACGACATATTCTAACTCAAGTCAATTTTTTCTCCCTTAGTAAATAGTCATCTAAAAGCTCTTTATTTTGTATGTACGATCAGTTTTTCATTTTCTCACGAGATCGAGTCCAGTGCTCACTTCACATGCTAGTATTGGAAATTAGGTATATATATATATAGGAGAAATCATTCACAGTGCATAGTAGTCTAGTCTTTGTGACCTCAGTGCCATTACAAGTAATTAGACCATGGTTGATTGAAACACCAATACACGCAGAAGAGCCTATCTTTTGTGACCTTGAAAATGGACGAACAAGTGGATGAGGTCCAGTAGATATAAAAACTAGGAATTCCATGATTGATCATAATATAATTATGTAATTTAAAGAGAGATTAATACTTGCCTCTATGTTGCTGGTAAGATAGAGTGCAAGGAGTTATGATGCAGACAAGTGAGGGTACAGTGCAAGGAGTTATGATGCAGACCAGTGTGGGTAAGTAACAGTGCAAGGAGTTATGGTGCAGACCAGTGTGGGTAAGTAAGAGTGCAAGGAGTTATGATGCAGACCAGTGAGGTAAGTAACAGTGCAAGGAGTTATGATGCAGACCAGTGAGGTAAGTAACAGTGCAAGGAGTTATGATGCAGACCAGTGAGGTAAGTAACAGTGCAAGGAGTTATGATGCAGACCAGTGAGGTAAGTAACAGTGCAAGGAGTTATGATGCAGACCAGTGTGGGTACAGTGCAAGGAGTTATGATGCAGACCAGTGTGGGTAAGTAACAGTGCAAGGAGTTATGATGCAGACCAGTGAGGTAAGTAACAGTGCAAGGAGTTATGATGCAGACCAGTGAGGTAAGTAACAGTGCAAGGAGTTATGATGCAGACCAGTGAGGTAAGTAACAGTGCAAGGAGTTATGATGCAGACCAGTGAGGTAAGTAACAGTGCAAGGAGTTATGATGCAGACCAGTGAGGTAAGTAACAGTGCAAGGAGTTATGATGCAGACCAGTGAGGTAAGTAACAGTGCAAGGAGTTATGATGCAGACCAGTGTGGGTAAGTAACAGTGCAAGGAGTTATGATGCAGACCAGTGAGGTAAGTAACAGTGCAAGGAGTTATGATGCAGACCAGTGTGGGTACAGTGCAAGGAGTTATGGTGCAGACCAGTGTGGGTAAGTAACAGTGCAAGGAGTTATGATGCAGACCAGTGTGGGTAAGTAACAGTGCAAGGAGTTATGATGCAGACCAGTGTGGGTGAGTAACAGTGCAAGGAGTTATGATGCAGACCAGTGAGGTAAGTAACAGTGCAAGGAGTTATGTTGCAGACCAGTGTGGGTAAGTAAGAGTGCAAGGAGTTATGATGCAGACCAGTGTGGGTAAGATGGAGTGCAAGGAGTTATGATGCAGACCAGTGTGGGTAAGTAACAGTGCAAGGAGTTATGGTGCAGACCAGTGTGGGTGAGTAACAGTGCAAGGAGTTATGATGCAGACCAGTGTGGGTGAGTAACAGTGCAAGGAGTTATGATGCAGACCAGTGAGGTAAGTAACAGTGCAAGGAGTTATGATGGAGACCAGTGAGGTAAGTAACAGTGCAAGGAGTTATGGTGCAGACCAGTGAGGTAAGTAACAGTGCAAGGAGTTATGATGCAGACCAGTGTGGGTAATTAATGTGATTCTCCAAACACAAGATCTTCGACTAATCATAATTGTCTTAGACACAAGAGATCAATGAGTGCGTGGAGGAAGTCATTATCACATAACCATAGATCCTGGCTCACGACATAACTGTAGGTATCTAAGGGAGAGGAAAAATGCTTATTCATTTATATACACTCTGGACACAAGATGACTGACAACAATGGGTGCAATGATGATTCTTCGAAACAAGTG
Organism: Cladorhizidae sp. MBARI D1340-BT2; assembly: GCA_028752905.1. Lineage (NCBI taxonomy): Eukaryota > Metazoa > Porifera > Demospongiae > Poecilosclerida > Cladorhizidae > Cladorhizidae sp. MBARI D1340-BT2. The sequence goes on along the minus strand of JAQNBH010000018.1, from coordinate 2,803,013 downwards.
AACTGCAAGTTTTCCAAGTGCCACAAGATATAATCTCAGGCATCGTGTAAAATAATAGTATATGAATATATTATTATCGCTGACAACCTAATAATAAGCCTGTATATATAACAACCTAATAAGCCTAGTTATGTGTATATAACAACCTAATAATAGGCCTGGTTATATATCAACCTAATAATAGGCCTGGTTATACATATATATATATCAAATAATGGCCTGGTTATATCATATATAGGCCTAGTTATGTGTATATAACGACCTAACAACCTAATAATATATAACAACCTAATAATAGGCCTGTACTAATAATAGGCCTGGTTATATATATCAACCTAATAATAGGCCTAGTTATGTGTATATAACAACCTAATAATAGGCCTGGTTATAATGCGTATATATCAACCTAATAATAGGCCTGGTTATATCAACCTAATAATAGGCCTAGTTATGTGTATATAACAACCTAATAATAGGCCTGGTTATATGCGTATATATCAACCTAATAATAGGCCTGGTTATATCAACCTAATAATAGGCCTAGTTATGTGTATAATTATAACAACCTAATAATAGGCCTGTATAATGCGTATATATCAACCTAATAATATGCCTGGTTATGCATGTATAACAACCTAATAATAGTCCTGGCTAATATATAACAATGCCTGGTGATGTGTATATATAACAACCTAATAATAGGCCTGGTGATATGCATTTATAACAACTAATAATAGGCCTGGTTATATGCATATTTAACTATTATAAAATAATAGGCCTGGTTATATATATGTATATATAACAACCTAACAATAGTATATGCGTATATATATATATATAAAACAACCTAATAATAAGCATGGTTATATGCATATACTACTGGTTATATGTGTATATAACAATCTAATAATAAGCCTGGTTATATATGTACAACCTAATAATAGTATGTAGCTATACATATATAACAAACAATTGATCTCTCAGCGTGGACTTTGTTTGGATATTTTGTCTAAGCACTCAAGAGATTTCCCCCTATATACTCGCCTGCAAGCAATGTTGTAGTCAGGGAGAAAATGATGCCAGAGACCTGCAGGCTCTTCGGACTACCATTGTTCTTACCTCTCCCACTTTTTATATAGTCAAACTTTTTAATTATTAGTTATGAATTCTATATAGTTGCATGTTATTAATTTGATGTCTTTGTTTCTAATAAATTATGTTTATTGTTCCCCTGACTTGTTATTAATTGTAGAACATGGCCTCAAACAAACCTATATATATAGAGAGCAGTTCAAATTTATTCAATTAATACCACGACTATATATTATTATATGTATAAAGTCCAGGACTATATATTATTATGTGTATAAAGTCCAGGAGTATATATTATTATGTGTAAAGTCCAGGACTATATATTATTATGTGTATAAAATCTAGGACTATATATTATTATATTATGTATAAAGTCCAGGACTATATATTATTATAATATGTGCAAAGTCCGTCTATATTATATTATTACATGTATAAAGTCCAGGACTATATATTATTATGTGTATAAAGTCCAGGACTATATATTATTATGTGTAAAGTCCAGGACTATATATTATTATATGTATATATAAAGTCCAGGACTATATACTATTATATGTATAAAGTCCAGGACTATATATTATTATATGTATATATAAAGTCCAAGACTATATATTATTATATGTATAAAGTCCAGGACTATAATAATATTATTACATGTATAAAGTCCAGGACTATATATTATTATATGTATAAAGTCAGCAGCATTGCAATACACGTATATACAAAATTAATAACTTCAGTTTATGGTTTATATAAAAGAATATTGGGGATACCACGAACCATATAATATATATATATGAATAAATGCAGTGTGTAGAGATATATACTGGTGCAGGCAACAAAAAAATAAACATAATAATGATAATAAAGTAGTAGTAGTAGTAGTAGCAGCAGCAGTAGTAGTAGTAGTAGTAGTATAAATAACACCAATTTTGAGACAGTATAAATGAAGGTGGCATATACAGGAGACATGTAAATGACTTGTATGTAACATCAGCCCCAGGGGCAAACATTTAGAAGACAATATGATCAAGGCCCACTTTTCTTCCACATGGTATATATATATATATATATATATATATATATATATATATATATGGAGCACACGATGAGGGACAAGGGAGAGAGGCTTGACCATTGTTCAATTGAAAAGGTCGCCGACAGTGGGCAAGGGGGCCAGGGATCCTGCATTGGTCCTCTTCATGGGGATCTGTGTGAAGTCAGGGAGACTGGCCAAGTGGAATTTAAGTTCTTCTTTGACGGCGCTCACACGCTCCATCTTGTCTTGGTACTCCTTGAGTCTCTTCTTGGCGCTCCTCAGCAAATAGATCTGTTGCCAGATAAAGGCATCGAGCAATTCCTGTATTTCTTTCCTTTCCTTGAGCTCTTCCTCCAGCTTCTTGTTGTAGCTCTCAAGCAAAGTGCTGGCCTCCTCCACCTTCTTAGACAAACTCTCGGCAGATTCCCTGTCTGTTCATAGATGATGTAATAGTAAAGCTCATGGCTTTTATGGGTAAAAAATAATAATTACAAATATCCAATACGTTACATTTTTCTTAACACTATTTTCACATTATTTCTCAACACATTCATAATTGTTGCAACAACTAATACGCCTGCAAGCAATGTTGTAGTCAGGGAGAAAATGATGCCAGAGACCTGCAGGCTCTTCGGACTACCATTGTTCTTACCTCTCCCACTTTTTATATAGTCAAACTTTTTAATTATTAGTTATGAATTCTATATAGTTGCATGTTATTAATTTGATGTCTTTGTTTCTAATAAATTATGTTTATTGTTCCCCTGACTTGTTATTAATTGTAGAACATGGCCTCAAACAAACCTATATATATAGAGAGCAGTTCAAATTTATTCAATTAATACCACGACTATATATTATTATATGTATAAAGTCCAGGACTATATATTATTATGTGTATAAAGTCCAGGAGTATATATTATTATGTGTAAAGTCCAGGACTATATATTATTATGTGTATAAAATCTAGGACTATATATTATTATATGTATAAAGTCCAGGACTATATATTATTATAATATGTGCAAAGTCCGTCTATATTATATTATTACATGTATAAAGTCCAGGACTATATATTATTATGTGTATAAAGTCCAGGACTATATATTATTATGTGTAAAGTCCAGGACTATATATTATTATATGTATATATAAAGTCCAGGACTATATACTATTATATGTATAAAGTCCAGGACTATATATTATTATATGTATATATAAAGTCCAAGACTATATATTATTATATGTATAAAGTCCAGGACTATAATAATATTATTACATGTATAAAGTCCAGGACTATATATTATTATATGTATAAAGTCAGCAGCATTGCAATACACGTATATACAAAATTAATAACTTCAGTTTATGGTTTATATAAAAGAATATTGGGGATACCACGAACCATATAATATATATATATGAATAAATGCAGTGTGTAGAGATATATACTGGTGCAGGCAACAAAAAAATAAACATAATAATGATAATAAAGTAGTAGTAGTAGTAGTAGCAGCAGCAGCAGTAGTAGTAGTAGTAGTATAAATAACACCAATTTTGAGACAGTATAAATGAAGGTGGCATATACAGGAGACATGTAAATGACTTGTATGTAACATCAGCCCCAGGGGCAAACATTTAGAAGACAATATGATCAAGGCCCACTTTTCTTCCACATGGTATATATATATATATATATATATATATATATATATGGAGCACACGATGAGGGACAAGGGAGAGAGGCTTGACCATTGTTCAATTGAAAAGGTCGCCGACAGTGGGCAAGGGGGCCAGGGATCCTGCATTGGTCCTCTTCATGGGGATCTGTGTGAAGTCAGGGAGACTGGCCAAGTGGAATTTAAGTTCTTCTTTGACGGCGCTCACACGCTCCATCTTGTCTTGGTACTCCTTGAGTCTCTTCTTGGCGCTCCTCAGCAAATAGATCTGTTGCCAGATAAAGGCATCGAGCAATTCCTGTATTTCTTTCCTTTCCTTGAGCTCTTCCTCCAGCTTCTTGTTGTAGCTCTCAAGCAAAGTGCTGGCCTCCTCCACCTTCTTAGACAAACTCTCGGCAGATTCCCTGTCTGTTCATAGATGATGTAATAGTAAAGCTCATGGCTTTTATGGGTAAAAAATAATAATTACAAATATCCAATACGTTACATTTTTCTTAACACTATTTTCACATTATTTCTCAACACATTCATAATTGTTGCAACAACTAATAACAAATGAATGGCATGAAGTGGTGAGCGAAGGTGTGATAAAGAGTGGCAAAAACAACAACAACAAAACAAAAAAAAACAACAGCCCAAACATTTAGTTTGGAATCTTAGTATTGTTTGATCACATTGCTCTAGCCATTATCCTCCCCCGAAGCATAGCTGAAGGCCTAATACAGTAACTACATCTAACTCCGCTCACTTCGCTAGCCAATAAATAGTAACTAGCCAACAACAACAACAACAACAATAATAGTAACTAGCCAATATCCGCTGACACTCTGTGGTTATCCCCCCCCCCCCCCCCCCTTCCTTCCACAATTAAATAAGAAGTCACCACTAATAATTGACCACTCGCCTATAACAATGTGTTTAACAATGTGTTTCAAACGATGCACATATGTACATTCTGTAAGATTTTGTTTAAAAATGTTGATTGATAATTCTTGTAGTGTTTGTGGAATCCACAAGTGGTGGTGGACTAATCTTGCCATTGTGGCATCAGTTCAGGGTCTCTATATTAACCCTCAGAGCATCACAATGCTGGCACAGTGTGGACATTGGCCCAGGTAGAAGCTTGCATTGCTAGGACTTTCACTTGTGCTTCTTCTCACTAGTCTCTGCCTTTCTCTGTTCAGCGCTCTCTAGCTATTTCTTGCCTACCACCACTTTCTGAGTATCCACAAACACTGCAAGAACAATTTATGAAAACAATCAGCAAAGCAAACAATTTTTTTTAATAAAAAAAAAGAACTCTAGCATTGCCTTTCCATCCACATCTTTTCTAAGCATTACTGTAGGCTGTACACATCATCTGTATGTGCAATTATTATTAGTGGCTTCTGTATGTGCAATTATTATTAGTGGCTTCTGTATGTGCAATTATTATTAGTGGCTTCTGTAGGAGCAATTATTATTAGTTTCTGTAGGAGCAATTATTATTAGTGGCTTCTGTAGGAGCAATTATTATTAGTGGCTTCTGTATGTGCAATTATTATTAGTGGCTTCTGTAGGAGCAATTATTATTAGTGGTTTCTGTATGTGCAATTATTATTAGTGGCTTCTGTATGTGCAATTATTATTAGTGGCTTCTGCATGTCAATTATTATTAGTGGCTTCTGTATGTGCAATTATTATTAGTGGCTTCTGTAGGAGCAATTATTATTAGTGGCTTCTGTATGTGCAATTATTATTATTAGTGGCTTATGTATATGTATGTAATTATTATTAGTGGCTTCTGTACGTGCAATTATTATTAGTGGCTTCTGTATGTGCAAATATTATTAGTGGCTTCTGTATGTGCAATTATTATTAGTGGCTTCTGTATGTGCAATTATTATTAGTGGCTTCTGTATGTGCAATTATTATTAGTGGCTTCTGTATGTGCAATTATTATTAGTGGCTTCTGTAGGAGCAATTATTATTAGTGGCTTCTGTAGGAGCAATTATTATTAGTGGCTTCTGTATGTGCAATTATTATTAGTGGCTTCTGTATGTGCAATTATTATTAGTGGCTTCTGTATGTGCAATTATTATTAGTGGCTTCTGTAGGAGCAATTATTATTAGTGGCTTCTGTATGTGCAATTATTATTAGTGGCTTCTGTATGTGCAATTATTATTAGTGGCTTCTGTAGGAGCAATTATTATTAGTTTCTGTAGGAGCAATTATTATTAGTGGCTTCTGTAGGAGCAATTATTATTAGTGGCTTCTGTATGTGCAATTATTATTAGTGGCTTCTGTAGGAGCAATTATTATTAGTGGTTTCTGTATGTGCAATTATTATTAGTGGCTTCTGCATGTCAATTATTATTAGTGGCTTCTGTATGTGCAATTATTATTAGTGGCTTCTGCATGTCAATTATTATTAGTGGCTTCTGTATGTGCAATTATTATTAGTGGCTTCTGTAGGAGCAATTATTATTAGTGGCTTCTGTATGTGCAATTATTATTAGTGGCTTCTGTATGTGCAATTATTATTAGTGGCTTCTGTATGTGCAATTATTATTAGTGGCTTCTGTAGGAGCAATTATTATTAGTGGCTTCTGTATGTGCAATTATTATTAGTGGCTTCTGTATGTGCAATTATTATTAGTGGCTTCTGTAGGAGAAATTATTATTAGTGGCTTCTGTAGGAGCAATTATTATTAGTGGCTTCTGTATGTGCAATTATTATTAGTGGCTTCTGTATGTGCAATTATTATTAGTGGCTTCTGTAGGAGCAATTATTATTAGTGGTTTCTGTATGTGCAATTATTATTAGTGGCTTCTGCATGTCAATTATTATTAGTGGCTTCTGTATGTGCAATTATTATTAGTGGCTTCTGTAGGAGCAATTATTATTAGTGGCTTCTGTATGTGCAATTATTATTATTAGTGGCTTATGTATATGTATGTAATTATTATTAGTGGCTTCTGTACGTGCAATTATTATTAGTGGCTTCTGTATGTGCAAATATTATTAGTGGCTTCTGTATGTGCAATTATTATTAGTGGCTTCTGCATGTCAATTATTATTAGTGGCTTCTGTAGGAGCAATTATTATTAGTGGCTTCTGTATGTGCAATTATTATTAGTGGCTTCTGTATGTGCAATTATTATTAGTGGCTTATGTATGTGCAATTATTATTAGTGGCTTCTGTAGGAGCAATTATTATTAGTGGCTTCTGTATGTGCAATTATTATTAGTGGCTTCTGTATGTGCAATTATTATTAGTGGCTTCTGTAGGAGCAATTATTATTAGTTTCTGTAGGAGCAATTATTATTAGTGGCTTCTGTAGGAGCAATTATTATTAGTGGCTTCTGTATGTGCAATTATTATTAGTGGCTTCTGTAGGAGCAATTATTATTAGTGGTTTCTGTATGTGCAATTATTATTAGTGGCTTCTGCATGTCAATTATTATTAGTGGCTTCTGTATGTGCAATTATTATTAGTGGCTTCTGCATGTCAATTATTATTAGTGGCTTCTGTATGTGCAATTATTATTAGTGGCTTCTGTAGGAGCAATTATTATTAGTGGCTTCTGTATGTGCAATTATTATTAGTGGCTTCTGTATGTGCAATTATTATTAGTGGCTTCTGTATGTGCAATTATTATTAGTGGCTTCTGTAGGAGCAATTATTATTAGTGGCTTCTGTATGTGCAATTATTATTAGTTGCTTCTGTATGTGCAATTATTATTAGTGGCTTCTGTAGGAGCAATTATTATTAGTGGCTTCTGTATGTGCAATTATTATTAGTGGCTTCTGTATGTGCAATTATTATTAGTGGCTTCTGTAGGAGCAATTATATTATTATTAGTGGCTTCTGTATGTGCAATTATTATTAGTGGCTTCTGTATGTGCAATTATTATTAGTGGCTTCTGTAGGAGCAATTATTATTAGTGGCTTCTGCATGGCTTCTGTATGTCAATTATTATCAGTGGATTCTGTTGGTGCAAATTTTATTAGTGGCTTCTGTATGTGCAATTATTATTAGTGGATTCTGTAGGAGCAATTATTATTAGTGGCTTCTGCATGGCTTCTGTATGTCAATTATTATCAGTGGATTCTGTTGGTGCAATTTTTATTAGTGGCTTCTGTATGTGCAATTATTATTATTAGTGGCTTATGTATATGTATGTAATTATTATTAGTGGCTTCTGTATGTGCAATTATTATTAGTGGCTTCTGTATGTGCAATTATTATTAGTGGCTTCTGTATGGCTTCTGTATGTCATATTATTAGTGGCTTTTGTATGTGAATTATTATTAGTGGATTCTGTTGGTGCAATTATTATTAGTGGCTTTTGTATGTGCAATTATTATTAGTGGCTTCTGTAGGAGCAATTATTATTAGTGGCTTCTGTATGTGCAATTATTATTATTAGTGGCTTATGTATATGTATGTAATTATTATTAGTGGCTTCTGTATGTGTAATTATTATTAGTGGCTTCTGTATGTGCAATTATTATTAGTGGCTTCTGTATGTGCAATTATTATTAGTGGCTTCTGTAGGAGCAATTATTATTAGTGGCTTTTGTATGTGCAATTATTATTAGTGGATTCTGTTGGTGCAATTATTATTATTATTAGTGGCTTCTGTATGTGCAATTATTTCTGTAGGAGCAATTATTATTAGTGGCTTCTGTAGGAGCAATTATTATTAGTGGCTTCTGTATGGCTTCTGTATGTCAATTATTGTCTGTATGTCAATTATTATTAGTGGCTTTTGTATGTGCAATTATTATTAGTGGATTCTGTTGGTGCAATTATTATTAGTGGCTTCTGTAGGAGCAATTATTATTAGTGGTTTCTGTATGTCAATTATTATTAGTGGCTTCTGTAGGAGCAATTATTATTAGTGGCTTTTGTATGTGCAATTATTATTAGTGGCTTCTGTAGGAGCAATTATTATTAGTGGCTTCTGTACGTGCAATTATTATTAGTGGCTTCTGTATGTGCAATTATTATTAGTGGCCTCTGTATGTAGTGGCTTCTAGCATCAATTGCGAAAGGAAAAATATCTGCAGAGTTTCAGTGGGTATTGGTTAGGTGTTACTACTACTACTACTACTACTACTACTACTACTACTACTACTACTACTACTACTACTACTACTACTACTACTACTACTACTACTACTACTACTACTACTACTACTACTACTACTACTACTACTACTACTACTACTACTACTACTACTACTACTACTACTACTACTACTACTACTACTACTACTACTACTACTACTACTACTACTACTACTACTACTACTACTACTACTACTACTACTACTACTACTACTACTACTACTACTACTACTACTACTACTACTACTACTACTACTACTACTACTACTACTACTACTACTACTACTACTACTACTACTACTACTACTACTACTACTACTACTACTACTACTACTACTACTACTACTACTACTACTACTACTACTACTACTACTACTACTACTACTACTACTACTACTACTACTACTACTACTACTACTACTACTACTACTACTACTACTACTACTACTACTACTACTACTACTACTACTACTACTACTACTACTACTACTACTACTACTACTACTACTACTACTACTACTACTACTACTACTACTACTACTACTACTACTACTACTACTACTACTACTACTACTACTACTACTACTACTACTACTACTACTACTACTACTACTACTACTACTACTACTACTACTACTACTACTACTACTACTACTACTACTACTACTACTACTACTACTACTACTACTACTACTACTACTACTACTACTACTACTACTACTACTACTACTACTACTACTACTACTACTACTACTACTACTACTACTACTACTACTACTACTACTACTACTACTACTACTACTACTACTACTACTACTACTACTACTACTACTACTACTACTACTACTACTACTACTACTACTACTACTACTACTACTACTACTACTACTACTACTACTACTACTACTACTACTACTACTACTACTACTACTACTACTACTACTACTACTACTACTACTACTACTACTACTACTACTACTACTACTACTACTACTACTACTACTACTACTACTACTACTACTACTACTACTACTACTACTACTACTACTACTACTACTACTACTACTACTACTACTACTACTACTACTACTACTACTACTACTACTACTACTACTACTACTACTACTACTACTACTACTACTACTACTACTACTACTACTACTACTACTACTACTACTACTACTACTACTACTACTACTACTACTACTACTACTACTACTACTACTACTACTACTACTACTACTACTACTACTACTACTACTACTACTACTACTACTACTACTACTACTACTACTACTACTACTACTACTACTACTACTACTACTACTACTACTACTACTACTACTACTACTACTACTACTACTACTACTACTACTACTACTACTACTAATGAATAGTAGGCATTGAGTAGCAGGTGAAATGGAGGTTATTTTTTTTTTAACATCAATAGTTTTAACTAATGCCATAAATATTGAATACTTCGTAATCCGGAAGAAATTATTTTGCAACACCATAGTGTAGATACAGTAACTTTCTCGATAAATCAATTTAAATTTTCTAACCCGACATTTCATATATTTTGATAGAACTCGTGATCTGCAAATTAATTTTTACTGATGCGACTGACCGGAGATAATACGCAATTAACTTCTGAAGAGAAACCTGCTGAAAGCCGGTGGATGAGGTTGCTAGGCCATTCTTGAAAGAAGCTATCGAGCTATACATACATATATGGAAACTAACTGTTTAGGGATTGTGAAAGAGAGCCATAATCGTTACGCAGTAGCTAGCGGTGAAGAAAAGAAGCCATCTCAGTATTGGATGCATGCCTAGGAAAATGTCACAGGTGTGTTCTCTTCTCTGAACTTCAAATATCTTAGGAGAGAGCACTTCTAGAAGCCAATGCATAACTTAACCCATTTTATAAACATTGAAATTTATTCCCCGTTTTTCCCCCTCAGGTTAGTACGACTACGAAAATTTATCAACGTCAAAAAATTCCGGATTTATGGTTGTGTTAGATCACAGTGCTCGACCTCAAGCATATATAGTTGAAGACCTAATATCGTATAATGGGTAATTCCATGGGACAATATTTTCGTGGATTTCAATAATTAAACAAATTCGCGAGGAAAAGTTTTATAATGAACTTACTAATTATGAATGCGTGTAACTGTTTGATAATTGCACCTCTTTCTGGAAGGATCTGGCAATGGCGAATCCCTTAGAAGTAGAGGTTGTGTTTCTAGTATGCGCCTCACTTGGCTTGAGAGAGTGACTGCAGCGCTCGCCAGAGACTAACAATCAGCACCATCTTTTTGCTGTGGCAGTGCTAAAGTCTTGACGTATACTGGGGTCACATCCTCCGAACGATATCTTCAGTTTGTTCTCTATTTTTACGACAAGGTGGAGTGATTCATTGCATAGTTACAGTTGCTAGAGAGCAGGTTGTCTTTTTTAAAGTAGCAAAACAGGGAGATAGGAAAAAGGCAAAAGAGGAGCTGCTTCACCACACGCACTTTAGCTGGCAATTGAATGATCCGCAGCAACTTCCTAGTCTCCAGCGTCTAGATATGGAGGAAGTTGGATCTGCCCCCTGCCACAAGGAGGTGGCCGTCCTGGGGCACAGCAAAGGCCCGGTAGTAAGGGCCTTTGCTAACGATCCTGCATAATCCAAGGAGTCATCTCCCTCGAGCCAAGGTTGTGTGTTCAGATGTGCACATGGTTCACAATAAATGAAGTTATTCTATAAATCGGCTCATGAGCTAGACCACTTACCAACTCACTATACCACGGGTTAAAAAAATGTCAACCACAAAATGCACGAAAATATTTCCCCATGGAAATTATCTGCTATATGGTACTAGACACTGACATGTACATTATTTATGTTATCATCTCAGCATTGTGATTTGGAGAAGAAGCCAAGATATTCTTTACAGATTCCAAACTGGCGTAAGGTTGGGACGAGAATCAGCTCAGACAATCTAAAGATTGACAGTGACGATTATTTCCAGGCTAGAAAACTCGTGGATCGCTAGAGCATGAGCACTGATAAATTGAGTGGCTAAGTCACAGAATGGAACTTCATCATCCCATCCCGTCAACTTAACTATGCAGCCCATTCTCACTTGCCTGTGCGACAAGTCTTCTTTCCTCTGGCTAAATAACTCAGGGATTTGAATCTGCTGCCTTTTCCCTTCACCATGACGACCATTCCCAGGCTCTCTGTATGCAGGTGACCCATTCATATTTCTTATGCATGAACATACGGTGCATACACACATAGAAACATACACAGGTAGATACGTCATGCACGGAAATACCAAGCTCTCCATCCAACTCTCCACTGAGGGCTCACTTCACTCACCAATACTACTACTACTACTACTACTACTACTACTACTACTACTATTAGTAGTAGTAGTACTAGTATCATTATCAAATAAATGTTTTTGTCACCATCATCATTGTTTATTATTATTATTATTATTATTATTATTATTATTATTATTATTATTATTATTATTATTATTATTATTATTATTATTATTATTATTATTATTATTATTATTATTATTATTATTATTATTATTATTATTATTATTATTATTATTATTATTATTATTATTATTATTATTATTATTATTAGTATACGTAATCACAAGAGTAATAGTCACACAAGGTAAAGGTGATAGTAACACGAGGCAAGGGTGATAGTCACACGAGGTGAAGATGAGTGCAATTTTGATAGTTACAAGTATAATTATTGGAGGTGAGTATCTTAGTATTAGTACATTTTGATAAATGAGAGGCCACAGTTTAACACTGTCAGTGTCTATAACATAGACTGTCAGTGTCTATAACATAGGCTCTTTGATGCGTGGCTGCCTGGGTATGTCATTGTGTGTGTTGCAGGTCTGTAGAGATGCTTGTTGCTGAAGATGGCTACATATATACATGCATACTTAGCCCCCAGCAACGACTGTCATAGCCCACCACTCTTGTACCGACCTTTGATCTCTGAAAGAAGGGTGGAGTTGTGGACGGCATCAGGGAGATTGGCAATCTCCTCCCTGGTGGCCATATCCCTAGCAGCAGAACGATCGCCATCTATGGCTTGCATCCTTTTCATAAGCTCCTCTGGCTGCACGACAGAACACAGTATTATTATTAGCAGGCCACAGAGCACACAAGGTTGCACACAGCAGAGGGAGGAAGGGGGCGTGCACAGGAGTTATCCTCCACTGACCATCATCCAGGAATATTTGATGCCACTTATAACCACGTGACCTGGTGGTGGTTCCTCATTTGAGAAGTTGCAGCCAACTCTTTGCTCACTAGAAACGGTGCAAGTAAGTTAACCATGCACCTCTTCTAAGTCTCTTCTAGTAAGTCTCTGCATGTACCTCTTCTAAGTCTCTGCATGCACCTCTCCTAAGTCTCTGCATGTACCTCTTCTAAGTCTCTGCATGTACCTCTTCTAGTACCTCTTCTAAGTCTCTGCATGCACCTCTTCTAAGTCTCTGCATGTACCTCTTCTAAGTCTCTGCATGTACCTCTTCTAAGTCTCTGCATGCACCTCTTCTAAGTCTCTGCATGCACCTCTTCTAAGTCTCCTCATGTCTTCTAAGTCTCTGCCATGTACCTCTCTAAAAACATCCAAAGGTTACAAGTCTTCCTGAATCTTGTAAGTTCTCTGACAAACATATCGAGAACAGGAAACTTCTAATATCACATTCAGAGGACAGAGTCCATGCTGTGGCCATCGGCAGTTCAAAGCTGGAGTCATATCACAGACTTCATCTTGCTAAGAGCAGTAGTAATGGAGGCCCTATACAAGTTCTTATAGCAGAAACTTCTGCCTGAGACTTATGGAGATACTTACTTACATGTAGCATGCAATTAAAAAGGGTTCCAATGTTGCATGAATATCACAGACTTCATCTTGCTAAGAGCAGTAGTAATGGAGGCCCTATACAAGTTCTTATAGCAGAAACTTCTGCCTGAGACTTATGGAGATACTTACTTACATGTAGCATGTAATTAAAAAGGGTTCCAATGTTGCATGAAAGTGCACCAAATCCTCAGAACATATTCATCCTCAGAACATATTCATCCTCAGTCATCCTCAGAACATATTCATCCTCAGAATATAGGAAGGCGTAGATATCAGCTGCACTGTGGGCCCAAAACATGCTGTATAGCATTTCAATTAGAGTTCCAATGGGCATATTTCCAGTCAAAATACACATTGTCCTTTGAGTGCCTACTAAAGTTCAACCAGATCTTGCGATTTCATGAATCAATATCTGTGGTTATAATGTCATCAGGGTTTTATTTAGGAAATTGTCCAAGGGAGGATAAATGGAGGAATCTCTAAGAAGGAGGAAGGGGAAGATGGTTAAGGTGTGAAATAATATGATTTCCAAGGGGGGTCAAAAAAGTTGCCCCCCCCCCCCCCCTTCTTAGAGATTCATGAAACCCTTAAGTCTATGATCACCTTGTTGGTTATGATAGTGCATCTTTACGTGATATTCATAGGTTATGAATGTGCTACTCAGACCACACCCCTTTCCTGCCTGTCCTCACTTCAGGGGGCTTTCTGTCATTCGGAGGCTCGTCCTCACTGTCTTTTCTTTTGACCACTTTAGATATCTTAGCCTCAGGGAGAAGGGACGCAACTGAGTCACGTTTTATCCCCGACTCACTTTTTGTTCTTCGTGGCTTAAGGGTCCCCGCAACTGTGGGGAGAGGAAGAGGAGAGAGGAGAGGAGAGGAGGGAAAGGGGGGGGGGGGGGGAGGGAGAGTGAGAGGAGTCGTAGAAAAGGGAAGAGATAGAAATGGAGGAGAATGAGAGAGGAAGGAGAGAGCAGCTAAACACTAAATGCTGCATGAACTATGACCTAGACACAATACCGTGTAGCACTTTTTTTTTTGAGGAGCTAAATTTTTGAGGTTTTCGCGAACTTGATGCTGGACACGAAAATTATTTGGTACAATAATAAGGTCCGGTAAGGGTTTGCGATAAACCTCAAAAGTGATTCCACGAAACAATTCGGTTATAGCAATCCTGGAAAGTTTGGCTCCTCAAAAAACAAGATCTATATATACATGTAGTTGACCACAAACTCTCATGCCCTGTTCTAGCCAAACCTGCAAGAAAACCCGTGGAATAGTTATTAATTCTCACAAGCCACACTAAGGAGCTCGTCTTGCAAGGTAGCCAAGAAGTGGCATCTTAAGCATACAATGTGCTACACGTTTGTAACTTCACTTTTCAAAATATTACTAGAGTGAGAGCGCTTCAGAGGAGATAACATTCAGTACAAATGCACATGTTGTAATGATAAGAGCAGCACACACGAGCTAGATGGGATCCAATCTTTAAGCTCCAATCTTCCAAGCTACAATTTATGGTATCTGGTATCTAAGTATTTAATACCTAATAAGGACGGCAATTTATGTACTAAGTTACACATACCTAATAAGGACTGCAATTTATGTACTTCAGTTACACATACCTAATAAGGACTTCAAGCGGATAATTACTTCTCCATTGAAAACTTTCCTCTCCTCCCAGACATTCACAATACGCTCGACAGACCTCTGTAGACTGTTGTCTTTCTCCCGGGACACCAGCTGGAATGCCCGAGGCAACACCTTGATGAACTCAGCCCTGAACTCTGGACCCTTCCTCTTGCTGTTCTGAATAACATCATTGGCTAGATACAGCAACGTCAGCTTGTGGCCAGGTGCAGCTTTTGTGAGGAGAGATTTTTTTTGATAACAAGCAGCTCGACATGCGCTGATCACTTACACAAGGTAGAGTGGCCTAGTACTTGCATTATTCCTTGCTAAGATTAATCTACTAAAACAGAGGTTACTCCAGTTGTATCGAAATGACAATCCTTAATGGCAGCACTGACCATGAGCTATATTGTGTGCTTTATGAACTAGTGTACAGCTAATCTAAACACTTAAAGACGCTTACCTTTCTGCATTTCCTTGTACCAGATCTTTATGATGGGTTTCGCCTGTTTCCTGTGGTAAATGAGCCACTGGCAAGTCGCTTGGATACTCTGCAGTGTACTGTTCAATTCTTTCAGCTTTTTATCCAGCAACGCAGAAGAAAATACATGAGCTGGATCCATGCTTCAGCAAAGCTATGTGCCTACGCGTAGGAAGACATTTTTTTCTTGGCTGATTTTAATTTTTTTCTCCTGATAATTAGAGTTGACGAAGGGCGGTAAAATTCAAGCGCATACTATTATGCACGAATCTCAAAGTTGACTAGAGGCAGCTCTAAAATAAGTCGTAAATAAGGTTAAAATGGCTCTGTCTCTAGTGAATATGTGTGGTAAAGTGTCTGGCAGCTTATGGAACAAGAAATCAGCTCCTGACACAAGAAATGGGTGAGGTTCTTCTAGTTAAAGGTTATTGAGCTCACATGGCTAACTATGTGCTCATATACCTTCCTTGTCCTCAGTCTTGTGTGTGAAGTGACCAACACCAAACCAGGCCTTACTTCTCATGGGAAGCACATGCACTTCAGCAGAGTGGCATTTGGTATCCATGGCAACTGGTTTGTTGCAGGTGACCACTTAGGGGACCTATATCACTTTGACCTCAACAAGAACAGGTTTGAGTGACAGTTTGCACTACATGTGATATTGATCCATCTTAACCCTCTTGCTCTCACTTTAACCCTTTCACTATTGTGACATAATCCTCTCAATCTTTTAATCCTGTAACGGTTGTGACCCACCATCAGTAGAAAGGCACTGATTTCCATAGTAACTAAAATTCATAGACACAATACCGTTATCGGTGATGATGCTTTTCTTTTTAGAAGCCTACCACAAATATGAAAAAAGTTATTGCAACACAGGATAGATTTTATAACAGATACACTGACTTTCTTGATAATCAGCTTAAAATTTACTCACTCGACATTTCAATTTGCTAATCCATCATCCATCATCAGGAATAATGAGATGTTAAGACTTGCTTGACGTTGATAAATACCAGTTCTGATATCAACCTCACGTGAGTCTTAAAATCTCATTACTCCTGACGAGGCTTGAGCACAGTCATGTACACCATTATCAGGGAGTATTGTAGTACTCCCTATATTGGTCTGAGTGTGGTACTAGCAGGGTTGTATACAGAAATTTTGCCAAGGGGGGGCGAACTTGAGATATGGAAAAATAAGGGGGGGCGAGAATGATACAATGATGGTGTATGTAATGTATAAGGGTGGTGTCTAATTTCAAGGGGGGGGGCGAGAATGATACAAGGGGGGGCGAATGCCCCCCCCGCCCCCCCCTAAATACACCCCTGGACCGTAGTACTCCCTATATTAGTCTGAGTGTGGTAGCACTCCCTATATTAGTCTGAGTGTGGTAGCACTCCCTATATTAGTCTGAGTGTGGTAGTACTCCCTATATTAGTCTGAGTGTGGTAGTACTCCCTATATTAGTCTGAGTGTGGTAGTACTCCCTATATTAGTCTGAGTGTGGCAGCACTCCCTATATTAGTCTGAGTGTGGTAGTACTCCCTATATTAGTCTGAGTGTGGTAGCACTCCCTATATTAGTCTGAGTGTGGTAGCACTCCCTATATTAGTCTGAGTGTGGTAGTACTCCCTATATTAGTCTGAGTGTGGTAGTACTCCCTATATTAGTCTGAGTGTGGTAGTACTCCCTATATTAGTCTGAGTGTGGCAGCACTCCCTATATTAGTCTGAGTGTGGTAGTACTCCCTATATTAGTCTGAGTGTGGTAGTACTCCCTATATTAGTCTGAGTGTGGTAGTACTCCCTATATTAGTCTGAGTGTGGTAGCACTCCCTATATTAGTCTGAGTGTGGTAGCACTCCCTATATTAGTCTGAGTGTGGTAGTACTCCCTATATTAGTCTGAGTGTGGTAGCACTCCCTATATTAGTCTGAGTGTGGTAGCACTCCCTATATTAGTCTGAGTGTGGTAGCACTCCCTATATTAGTCTGAGTGTGGTAGTACTCCCTATATTAGTCTGAGTGTGGTAGTACTCCCTATATTAGTCTGAGTGTGGTAGTACTCCCTATATTAGTCTGAGTGTGGTAGCACTCCCTATATTAGTCTGAGTGTGGTAGCACTCCCTATATTAGTCTGAGTGTGGTAGTACTCCCTATATTAGTCTGAGTGTGGTAGCACTCCCTATATTAGTCTGAGTGTGGTAGCACTCCCTATATTAGTCTGAGTGTGGTAGCACTCCCTATATTAGTCTGAGTGTGGTAGTACTCCCTATATTAGTCTGAGTGTGGTAGCACTCCCTATATTAGTCTGAGTGTGGTAGCACTCCCTATATTAGTCTGAGTGTGGTAGTACTCCCTATATTAGTCTGAGTGTGGTAGTACTCCCTATATTAGTCTGAGTGTGGTAGCACTCCCTATATTAGTCTGAGTGTGGTAGCACTCCCTATATTAGTCTGAGTGTGGTAGCACTCCCTATATTAGTCTGAGTGTGGTAGCACTCCCTATATTAGTCTGAGTGTGGTAGTACTCCCTATATTAGTCTGAGTGTGGTAGCACTCCCTATATTAGTCTGAGTGTGGTAGTACTCCCTATATTAGTCTGAGTGTGGTAGTACTCCCTATATTAGTCTGAGTGTGGTAGCACTCCCTATATTAGTCTGAGTGTGGTAGTACTCCCTATATTAGTCTGAGTGTGGTAGCACTCCCTATATTAGTCTGAGTGTGGTAGCACTCCCTATATTAGTCTGAGTGTGGTAGCACTCCCTATATTAGTCTGAGTGTGGTAGTACTCCCTATATTAGTCTGAGTGTGGTAGTACTCCCTATATTAGTCTGAGTGTGGTAGCACTCCCTATATTAGTCTGAGTGTGGTAGCACTCCCTATATTAGTCTGAGTGTGGTAGCACTCCCTATATTAGTCTGAGTGTGGTAGTACTCCCTATATTAGTCTGAGTGTGGTAGTACTCCCTATATTAGTCTGAGTGTGGTAGCACTCCCTATATTAGTCTGAGTGTGGTAGCACTCCCTATATTAGTCTGAGTGTGGTAGCACTCCCTATATTAGTCTGAGTGTGGTAGCACTCCCTATATTAGTCTGAGTGTGGTAGTACTCCCTATATTAGTCTGAGTGTGGTAGTACTCCCTATATTAGTCTGAGTGTGGTAGCACTCCCTATATTAGTCTGAGTGTGGTAGTACTCCCTATATTAGTCTGAGTGTGGTAGTACTCCCTATATTAGTCTGAGTGTGGTAGTACTCCCTATATTAGTCTGAGTGTGGTAGTACTCCCTATATTAGTCTGAGTGTGGTAGTACTCCCTATATTAGTCTGAGTGTGGCAGCACTCCCTATATTAGTCTGAGTGTGGTAGTACTCCCTATATTAGTCTGAGTGTGGTAGCACTCCCTATATTAGTCTGAGTGTGGTAGCACTCCCTATATTAGTCTGAGTGTGGTAGTACTCCCTATATTAGTCTGAGTGTGGTAGTACTCCCTATATTAGTCTGAGTGTGGTAGTACTCCCTATATTAGTCTGAGTGTGGTAGCACTCCCTATATTAGTCTGAGTGTGGTAGTACTCCCTATATTAGTCTGAGTGTGGTAGTACTCCCTATATTAGTCTGAGTGTGGTAGCACTCCCTATATTAGTCTGAGTGTGGTAGTACTCCCTATATTAGTCTGAGTGTGGTAGCACTCCCTATATTAGTCTGAGTGTGGTAGCACTCCCTATATTAGTCTGAGTGTGGTAGCACTCCCTATATTAGTCTGAGTGTGGTAGCACTCCCTATATTAGTCTGAGTGTGGTAGCACTCCCTATATTAGTCTGAGTGTGGTAGCACTCCCTATATTAGTCTGAGTGTGGTAGTACTCCCTATATTAGTCTGAGTGTGGTAGCACTCCCTATATTAGTCTGAGTGTGGTAGCACTCCCTATATTAGTCTGAGTGTGGTAGTACTCCCTATATTGGTCTGAGTGTGGTAGTACTCCCTATATTAGTCTGAGTGTGGTAGCACTCCCTATATTAGTCTGAGTGTGGTAGCACTCCCTATATTAGTCTGAGTGTGGTAGTACTCCCTATATTGGTCTGAGTGTGGTAACACTCCCTACATATATATTGGTCTGATTTCTTTTCAAAATGGCGGATGCCAAACACTAAAAGCAAATACATGTAGCTCACCTACAACGTGCATTTATAGCCGATATCAAGTCATGAAAGACTCCAAACATGCCTGAATCCTTTGCTAAGCTAGTAAACCTGAAGACCAAAAACCATGAAAGTGAGAAAAAATGCTTGAAATTCATCCTCAAGGATCTCTGTTTTGTATCTCTGTTTGCCCACTCACATAACCTGCATGGAAACATTTTTAGTGCTAGAAGACTCCAAATGTCCCAATGCGAGTCCACGTCTACTCTGAGGTGGGTTGAGCTAGCCCACATGTTTTATAATTAGAATTGTGTCTAGACCACATGTGCTGTATTACATACATGTATAAGCAGGACAAATGACCTGTGCTCAGCTCTGATGTTTGGGTTTGTGGAATTCTTGCACCTGGGAATTTTTTTGTCCAAACAAGGCTGAAGCTGATCCTCTACCAAGACAGTTGCTGCTTGGTTGGAGGAGGTCTCCTGTAGGAGGCTGTAGCTGATCCTACATCCATGGATATAGCATCTAGGCATGATGTTCTGCTCTCTACGTATGTAGTTAACCTGGTGTCCTAGGTATACATTCAACAATAGCAGCTAGGCATGATGTTCTGCTCTCTACGTATGTAGTTAACCTGGTGTCCTAGGTATACATTCAACAATAGCAGTTAGGTGTGGTATGTGCTGCTCTCTACATATATAGTAGTCAACCTGTTGTCCATAGGTACTGTCAACAATTACAAAACATGGCATGCGTATAGAGAAATGAAGCTCAGAGTTAGACTTTGAAGAACTTTGTGAGGTCGTCCATGGAAACAAGCGGTTGAATGATCCTTTACCATTTAAAATCTTATACAGCAGCTGCTTCTAAAGTCAGTATTATGATTGATTTAAATAGTAAAGGTAACTGGTTGTGGTCTAATGGGTACACTTACATTTTTGAACAAGATTCCCCCCCCCCCGTCCTCATTGGTATTATAGTGTGACAGTGCGGGTGCACCCATGGTGGCGGGTCTACAGTATAATTATGTTGCATTGTATATATATATATTTATTATTCTGCATGGAGTCAAGCTGATCATTTATGCCATGTGTGAATGTATGTATTACACATGCCCCAGATTCAAACTGGTTGTCCGAGGCGGCCATGCTTGCACTGCTCTCTGTTGCTGCATCTCCCATCCCTCTCAAGTCCTGCTGGCTATGACTGATTACTCTATAAGATGTGTGGATGTCGGTACGACTTGGTTTATAATCTTGTACACACAAAGACGCATGCATCCATCACATGCTTGTGCTCGGCTGCTAATTCCTCCTGCTAATATACAGGCCCAGGGTTGGGTACAGTAGGTTTGGCTACATGTAGGGATGGGAACACATGTAGGGCTGGGTATATGTAGGGCTGGGTATATGTAGGGCTAGGAACACATGTAGGGCTGAGTACATGTAGGGCTAGGAACACATGTAAGGCTGGGTACATGCAGGGATGGATACATGTAGGGCTGGGTACACATGCTAGGAACACATGTAGGGCTGGGTACATGTAGGGCTGGGTACATGTAGGGCTAGGAACACATGTAGGGCTGGGTACATGTAGGGCTGGGTCCAAATAGGGCTGGTACAGTGGGGCTTGGTACATGTAGGGCTGTATGCATGTAGGGCTGTGTACGTACAAATACAAACACAGTGTTCTCCCCGGAGTGTTTAAACATATCAGTCCAATATCCCTTCGAAATTGAAGGTGTCAGCTGATACGCCTTACCATTTTGTCAAATTGATGCATAAAATTTCATTTATACATATTGTGGGTGTGGTCGTACCTTGCAGATATCCTTCGCTCTTGCTCGTAACCACAGATAGTGGGTCACTGCAGCAGTTCTAGCTCCTATCTCGCGAGTGAGACTTACCAGCATAGAAATCCAGATGCGGCTGTTCCTAGTAGGGCTCAAACAAGCTCAGGAAGGCTGGCATTGATAAAAAATGGAATTCCTGGATGTTAGTGTCGGAGGATTGGCAAGGTGTGGCGTGTTCGCTCTGCTGATAACATAATCATAGGTCTAGGAAGGTCGCCATCGGCTGAGCTATTTGCCTCGCACGACTCTAACAAGGCAGAGCTTGTGAAGCATGCAAAGAGTGAGTGCTACATGTAAATCACAGTAGGCTGACTTGGAGTTGGGATGATGGTGCAGTGCCTAGGAGAGATTGTAGCTTAGCCCTCACTTTCCACCTAAAGAGTCCTTTTTCCCTTCTCTCTTGGTGTTTATGAAACCATTACTTCCAGAATCATCTTGTAAACAGTTACTTCTCCCATGAAAAATTCCAAGAAAATTATATTCACTATTATAGAATGAGCATTCTGGCTTCAGTATAATTTGTAGAATATACATGTATGTCAATTGTATTATGTACTGCTTGTTGCATGATACTGACTGATTCATAGCATGCAACAATATTATGTCTAGTCCACCTCCTGCAACCTGTAAACACAATAATGAATACAAGACCAACAAACACAGACCATCATAATTATGGTTTATTAGTCAGCACCGATGACGTGCCAATATCCCTTACAAATGTCCTGGGGAGAACTCTGAATATGGCTGGGCTTGGTATGCGTAGGACTAGGTACAAGTGGGGCTGGTTGATGTACACTGTAGGGCTGGGTACATGTAGGGCTGGGTACATGCAGGGCTGGGTACATGTAGGGCTGGGTACATGCAGGGCTGGGTACATGCAGAGCTGGATGCATGCAGGGCTGGGTGCATGTAGGCTGGGTGCATGCAGGGCTGGGTGCATGCAGGGCTGGGTGCATGCAGAGCTGGGTGCATGCAGAGCTGGTTGCATGCAGGGCTGGGTGCATGCAGGGCTGGGTACATGTAGGGCTAGGTACAAGTGGGGCTGGTTGATGTACACTGTAGGGCTGGGTACATGTAGGGCTGGGTACATGCAGGGCTGGGTACATGTAGGGCTGGGTACATGCAGGGCTGGGTACATGCAGAGCTGGATGCATGCAGGGCTGGGTGCATGTAGGCTGGGTGCATGCAGGGCTGGGTGCATGCAGGGCTGGGTGCATGCAGAGCTGGGTGCATGCAGAGCTGGTTGCATGCAGGGCTGGGTGCATGCAGGGCTGGGTACATGTAGGGCTAGGTACAAGTGGGGCTGGTTGATGTACACTGTAGGGCTGGGTACATGTAGGGCTGGGTACATGCAGGGCTGGGTACATGTAGGGCTGGGTACATGCAGGGCTGGGTACATGCAGAGCTGGATGCATGCAGGGCTGGGTGCATGTAGGCTGGGTGCATGCAGGGCTGGGTGCATGCAGGGCTGGGTGCATGCAGAGCTGGGTGCATGCAGAGCTGGTTGCATGCAGGGCTGGGTGCATGCAGGGCTGGGTACATGTAGGGCTAGGTACAAGTGGGGCTGGTTGATGTACACTGTAGGGCTGGGTACATGTAGGGCTGGGTACATGCAGGGCTGGGTACATGTAGGGCTGGGTACATGCAGGGCTGGGTACATGCAGAGCTGGATGCATGCAGGGCTGGGTGCATGTAGGCTGGGTGCATGCAGGGCTAGGTGCATGCAGAGCTGGGTGCATGCAGAGCTGGTTGCATGCAGGGCTGGGTGCATGCAGGGCTGGGTACATGTAGGGCTAGGTACAAGTGGGGCTGGTTGATGTACACTGTAGGGCTGGGTACATGTAGGGCTGGGTACATGCAGGGCTGGGTGCATGCAGAGCTGGATGCATTCAGTGCTGGGTGCATGCAGGGCTGGGTGCATGCAGGGCTGGGTGCATGCAGGGCTGGGTACATGTAGGGCTAGGTACAAGTGGGGCTGGTTGAT
Organism: Cladorhizidae sp. MBARI D1340-BT2; assembly: GCA_028752905.1. NCBI lineage: Eukaryota > Metazoa > Porifera > Demospongiae > Poecilosclerida > Cladorhizidae > Cladorhizidae sp. MBARI D1340-BT2. Next base: position 2,779,086 of record JAQNBH010000018.1, on the reverse strand, counting down.
GTACACTGTAGGGCTGGGTACATGTAGGGCTGGGTACATGCAGGGCTGGATGCATGCAGAGCTGGATGCATGCAGTGCTGGGTGCATGCAGGGCTGGGTGCATGCAGGGCTGGGTGCATGCAGGGCTGGGTACATGTAGAGCTGGGTGCATGCAGGGCTGGGTGCATGCAGGGCTGGGTGCATGCAGGGCTGGGTGCATGCAGGGCTGGGTGCATGCAGGGCTGGGTGCATGTAGGGCTGGGTGCATGCAGGGCTGGGTGAATGCAGGGCTGGGTGCATGCAGGGCTGGGTGCATGCAGGGCTGGGTGCATGCAGGGCTGGGTGCATGCAGGGCTGGGTGCATGCAGGGCTGGGTGCATGCAGGGCTGGGTGCATGCAGGGCTGGGTGCATGCAGGGCTGGGTGCATGCAGAGCTGGGCGCATGCAGGGCTGGGTACATGCAGAGCTGGGTGCATGCAGGGCTGGGTGCATGCAGGGCTGGGTGCATGCAGGGCTGGGTACATGCAGGGCTGGGTGCATGCAGGGCTGGGTGCATGCAGGGCTGGGTGCATGCAGGGCTGGGTGCATGCAGGGCTGGGTGCATGCAGGGCTGGGTGCATGCAGGGCTGGGTGCATGCAGGGCTGGGCTGGGTGCATGCAGGGCTGGGTGCATGCAGGGCTGGGTGCATGCAGGGCTGGGTGCATGTAGGACTTGGAACATGTAGGGCTGGGTGCATGTAGGGCTGAGTACATATTGGCCTGGGTAATGCCCGGGTTTATAAAAGTAAGTGTTTGTTGGTACTGTTGAATATTAGTTCTCATGCACCCATGGTGATGCTGATAGACATCAAGGAATACACTAGCCCCCCCCCCCCCCCCCCCCCTACCCTACTACAGCAGTAGCTGACACCATAAACATACATACACACACACACACACAACAACAACAAAGAATATAAAAAAATATTTTAAACCAAAAAAATTGGTTTGGCTTGCAAATTTAATTTTAATTTTAATGAAGTCAATGTAGACAGACTGCTAGCACTTGTAGGACCCTTTACCTATTAAAGTAGTACTTGTGTTATATTTGTTGTTCATTATTTAATAGGTAATGTTCGTGGTCTACATTAGTAATTTCTCGCTTCAGTTCTTTACTAGTGAATCCAATATGCCAGCATATAACGTTAAAAAATTATGTAGACCACAAACATTTAGGATATATATACAGATTTTAAAAAAATCGGTATAATATAGTCTTCATTACAATCCTGTAAATGTTTGTGGTATACATTAATGTTTTAGTCTTATATGCTTACATATTGGATTCACTAATAAAGAATGAAGCGAAATGAAGCGAGAATTTACCAATGTTGTGGTCAACATTTGTAAATCATTTCTTGTTAATGCAATATATTTTTAAATAAAACATTCTTGTATTGTTTCTGTTTGTTATAGTCCAGCAGCCGCCTACAAAAAGTTACTCAGTATAACACCAGAACTAGCCAATCATAGGTGTTCGCCAAGGAAGTCATGTTTTCACCAGGTTGTTCTTTTTCTGTTTATTATATAGCAGGATTTCACAAACGAAATTTTATCGACAAGTTAGGCATGAGTCAATGATCAATCCATTAAATTTTACAATGACCTTCTCAATAATCAACTTGAATTTTTACTCTGTCGACATTTCGACTAGATGCTCTAGCCTTCAATATTATTCCTGATGATGGTGGCTAGAGCATCTAGTTGAAATGTTGAGAGAGTAAAAATTCAAGTTGATTATTGAGAAGGTCATTGTAATTTCATTATGTCAACTGAGAGGTAATTGAGAGTTTATTAAATTTTAGTAATGATTTAGGTGTCAATGTTCGTGGTGGCAAGCAGTTTGCTGGCGAGGCTGCCCCCCCCCCCAGCCTCTTTGTTTGATGACAGGCAAATCCAATATAGTTTTTGATTATGAAAGACAAGTTGTTGGGAATGGCAGATGTTTGCAGTCATCTCTGATTGCTCTTGCTTACCTGTTTATTACTAAAGTATCCACACGTGCCTGTGTGTTCATATCCACACATGCATGTAGATATGTGCATCATTAGTAGTTGCCTGTTTTTGTGGAAGGTCTGTGCTGTTAACTTGTCACAAGAGTCAACTTCTGAGGAAACCGACTCATCAAATCTTGGTACAAAAATGTGCACCTGCTTGCTGACTCAGTTCTGTGCTAACCAACTCACCGTCAACAGTGCCAAATGGCATTCTGGGTTTCGTTGATCGGGAAAATAGCCTATTTCCTGCTCTATTTATGCACCTAATTTGAAGTGTGTTATCTGGTAATTAAGGGGGGGGGGGGGGGGCATGAAATGTGGACCGGGAATTGAGACCTACCTCCATCCATTGACTTGCACAAATGGCTAGGGCTGCCGGTATTCATATGATCAAGGCAACCCAGAGACCTTCTGTTGATGTTATTACCTGCGTTATTAAAGCCAACTTTCCAAGCCGAATCAGTTTTAAAAAGTCACCTAAAAAATTGACACCGTACGGGCCTGTTCGCAGTTTTGATGCCCCCCCCCCCCCCCCAAAAAAAAAGACGAGGCAACTAAGTTTAGCAGAAGTCATGTTTCTAGTGACAGGCAGGACTCTTGACTTGTCTGAAGATGACTCTTGCAAAGGAGAAGATTGTGGCATCATTTCTTGGGAGAGCCTTCTTCCAAACATGGAGCCAGTCCTTGGGTAAGGTGGCCACAATAATAGAAATTGTTGGACAGAGGAGGATGAGTTTAGCGCTACAGCAAAAAGTGATGGCTTGGTCTCGAGGAAGGCATGGATAAGAAGACTTCTCAGCTTTATAAAGGGTATAAACGAGATCTAGCTATAGTATTAGTCTGTTAGTTGTCCAAAGGAGTAGTTATTTTTCCCAGGTAAAATGTGGGGAGTGCCTAGCTTCAGTATACCCTGGGACTTTGTTTAGTTGAAATTGACTTCAAGATGCAGGTGAGGTGGACTTCAAGGTGCGGTGGATAAATGAAGCAAGATTCTCTATTTTGCTCCAATTGGGACGTTTTTGAGCGTTTTGAGGAAAAATTGTCTGAAATCTCTCATTCTTGTCAAAATGGGCACATTAGCTTCCTTTTCAACATTATAGAACTGTTTCTACTCTTTAAATGACAGAAAGCGGCTTTTGGTGAGAAATCTCCCCTTTTTAACCGTATTTTGCTCCAATTGTTATAATTTGATGGACGACGATGCTAGACAACTAGCTTCTCTTTGCTTCGTGAATGGGTGTGGCCCTAGTATGCACTAAGTTGCCAACCAGCTACTGTTTACTTTGAATTATCACTGGCAAAGCTTAGATTTGTTGTTCGCTGACCATCTAATTGATACATTACACTTCGATGCTACAAGTAGCTCAAGCTTAGAATCACCACTGGTCTTGTTTACTAGCTAACAATTTATCTTCTATAGCTAAAACTGCAAATTCACTTATGCTGAAGGCTGTAGAGTTGCGCCTGGACCTTAGAAGCACTTGGACCGTCAGGTATCCTCTGCAATATGCTGTAGGGACTTGTGCAACATTTTCATTTTTGACCAACTACGGTGATGCAATAATTATTCAAGCATTGACCGTCAAAGAGTAACTATCGTCATAAGAGTAAGATTCTGCTGCAAACAACTGATACAAGTGCTGTAGTGCTTGCCACATTAACTTTCCAATGTTGAAAAAAGAAGTTTTTATACCAAAATACCTGGAAAAAATGTGGTTTCTCTGTACGACTTGGCAGAATGTCTCAAAATATTGCGATGTTTTTCTACTGTGCTTCTTCCCATACACATGTGCCAGTTGGGAGGTTAAATTGAAATATTGTTTGTATTGAGTTTGTTTCGGCTCTGTATGTATGTAAGGCTTTCTTCTAGCTGATTTTTAGCCTTCTCAGTAGCTACAATGAGTCTTACAACCAGTGATAGTGGAAAGAGTAGCAGTCATGTCCCGCTGAAGCTAAATGCGGAGAGAAGCAGTGTTTTGAAGGAACTACAATGTAGCAAGACAACGATCCCAGCAATGAAGCTGTCCAGATGTAGTGCTTGCCACATTAACTTTCCAATGTTTAAAAAAATAAGTTTTTATACCAAAATACCTGGGAAAAAATGTGGTTTCTCTGTACGATTCTACAGTATCAGGAGAGTCTTCCACTGTAGAGCACGAAGTCCTTACGCCTTACGCAAGCCAAGCCACAGATGTGTGCTCGTGTACAAATCCAGTGTATGATTTTTTTCTTGAAACATTACACCCGAGGTTCTCCTCATGTTGCACTGCACCTGAGGTTCCCCTCGTGTTGCACTGCACCTGAGGTTCCCCTCGTGTTGCACTGCACCTGAGGTTCCCCTCGTGTTGCACTGCACCTGAGGTTCCCCTCATGTCGCACTGCACCTGAGGTTCCCCTCGTGTTGCACTGCACCTGAGGTTCCCCTCGTGTTGCACTGCACCTGAGGTTCCCCTCGTGTTGCACTGCACCTGAGGTTCCCCTCGTGTCGCACTGCACCTGAGGTTCCCCTCGTGTCGCACTGCACCTGAGGTTCCCCTCGTGTCACACTGCACCTGAGGTTCCCCTCATGTCACACTGCACCTGAGGTTCCCCTCATGTCGCACTGCACCTGAGGTTCCCCTCGTGTTGCACTGCACCTGAGGTTCCCCTCGTGTTGCACTGTTTATGCAATGACTTCCATATAGTTAAAATTTTCTCCTGCAAAGTTTTTTTTGGCTTTATCAGTTGGTAATTGATTTTATTTTTTTGTAATCCGTAGTAGATATTTTAGTCTTTTTGGGCTAAAAAATTTAACGAACAAAAAAAAAGAAGTTGTCTTACAGATATAATTTGGTGATCCTATAGAAAAGGTAATTAATGGATTTTTGACACTCATGACCACAAAGATGCCTAATTATGTTCTATATATGTATGTAAACTATTATTCCCCGATGTTAGGGACTTGTATAAGACTATACATACCAAGAAATCTATAATAGAATTGCAATAATGTTTGCAGCAAGAGAAGTCAAATTGGAAAGTTTATGTGGCAAGCACTATACACTGGGTTGCCTGATTTCTGTGCTGTTAATTATTGGCACAAGACTAAACTTCTTAGGAAACCCGCTGATCACTTATTGGAATGAAAGTGTGCAGCTCAGCTGGACTTGATATTACACATACACAAGCTGTTTATGACATTGATGACCTTTTACTGATTTCGGGTGTTTTGTGCTGAATCTAGAAATACTGTAGGGGTCAAACCAATGCAAGTGGGCGCAAATCAGGGTCTCTAAATTACAGAGGAACAGATGTGTGAATGTTTATCAATCACACTCCTAAGTCATTTCCAAAAGGGGTGTGAGGTGCGAATCAGATGTGGGAGGACGGGCATAAGACCTCCAAACCACTCCCCTTAACAGGTCTGGTGTAGACCTCATGATGCATGCACTGCCACAGGTCTGGTGTAGACCTCATGATGCATGCACTGCCACAGGTCTGGTGTGGACCTCATGATGCATGCACTGCCACAGGTCTGGTGTGGGCCTCATGATGCATGCACTGCCACAGGTCTGGTGTGGACCTCATGATGCATGTACTGCCACAGGTCTGGTGTAGACCTCATGATGCATGCACAGGTCTGGTGTAGACCTCATGATGCATGCACAGGTCTGGTGTGGACCTCATGATGCATGCACTGCCACAGGTCTGGTGTGGACCTCATGATGCATGCACAGGTCTGGTGTGGACCTCATGATGCATGCACTGCCACAGGTCTGGTGTGGACCTCATGATGCATGCACTGCCACAGGTCTGGTGTGGACCTCATGATGCATGCACTGCCACAGGTCTGGTGTGGACCTCATGATGCATGCACTGCCACAGGTCTGGTGTGGACCTCATGATGCATGTACTGCCACAGGTCTGGTGTAGACCTCATGATGCATGCACAGGTCTGGTGTAGACCTCATGATGCATGCACTGCCACAGGTCTGGTGTGGACCTCATGATGCATGCACTGCCACAGGTCTGGTGTGGACCTCATGATGCATGCACAGGTCTGGTGTGGACCTCATGATGCATGCACTGCCACAGGTCTGGTGTGGACCTCATGATGCATGCACTGCCACAGGTCTGGTGTGGACCTCATGATGCATGCACTGCCACAGGTCTGGTGTGGACCTCATGATGCAGGCACTGCCACAGGTCTGGTGTGGACCTCATGATGCATGCATGCACAGGTCTGGTGTGGACCTCATGATGCATGCACTGCCACAGGTCTGGTGTGGACCTCATGATGCATGCACTGCCACAGGTCTGGTGTGGACCTCATGATGCATGCACTGCCACAGGTCTGGTGTAGACCTCATGATGCATGCACTGCCACAGGTCTGGTGTGGACCTCATGATGCATGCACAGGTCTGGTGTGGACCTCATGATGCATGCACTGCCACAGGTCTGGTGTAGACCTCATGATGCATGCACTACCACAGGTCTGGTGTGGACCTCATGATGCATGCACTGCCACAGGTCTGGTGTGGACCTCATGATGCATGCACAGGTCTGGTGTGGACCTCATGATGCATGCACTGCCACAGGTCTGGTGTGGACCTCATGATGCATGCACAGGTCTGGTGTGGACCTCGTTCATTGTGATCCCTTGTGCTGCAGAGTCGTGCGTGGTTGTGGCCAGCCTGCGAGGACATGAGGCTTCTGTTAGCTCCTTATCTCTTCACAGCTCCGGCCGGCTTGCTCTGGCCGTCTCGTCCAGGGACTGTGTCCTGTGGGACTTGGAGTGCTTCACACGCCACAAGACACTCAATGGAGGACAGGAAGTGGGAATACAGGATGTATGTAGGTGTGAGTGGGAGTGCATGTGGAGGCTGGGTGTGAAAGTGGGAGTGCATGTGGAGGCTTGGTGTGAGAGTGAAAGTGGGAGTGCATGTGGAGGCTGGGTGTGTGTGTGAAAGTGTGAGTGCATGTGGAGACTGGGTGTGTGAGTGGGAGTGCAGGTGGAGGCTGGGTGTGGGAGTGAAAGTGTGAGTGCATGTGGAGGCTGGGTGTGAGAGTGAAAGTGTGAGTGCATGTGGAGGCTGGGTGTGAAAGTGTGAGTGCATGTGGAGGCTGGGTGTGTGAGTGGGAGTGCAGGTGGAGGCTGGGTGTGAGAGTGAAAGTGTGAGTGCAGGGGGAGGCTGGGTGTGAGAGTGGGAGTGCATGTGGAGGCTGGGTGTGAGAGTGAAAGTGGGAGTGCATGTGGAGGCTGGGTGTGTGTGAGAGAAGGTGTGAATGTAGGTGGAGTAGTCATGTGATGAGTGTTGGGACGGTTTAAATGTCTGACTCTCCCAATTCAGCCAGAGGTTGTAAAGCTCTGCCTGGGTAGATTTCAATGAATTGACTAGAGTAAACACTTAATAAATCATAAGCAAAGATTAGAAAAGAATATGAGAATGATGAATCAGACGTAAGTCTGGAGTCTGCACATACAAAGACTGCTGCCCAATTGGACAACAGCACACCAAGTGGAAGGGATAAAGAAAGAAATAGTATGAAGATAAGGTAAATAGGGACATACACACACTGGCAACAAAGTTACTGAGGGAAGTAGTTTGAAGCTTGTAACGGATGAGTACGGATGAGGAGGGAAGAGATGAGTGTAGACTGGAGATGAGCGATTGCAGAACTAAAGGAAAAGAGTGGAGTGTGAGCTTAAATATATGAACAAAAGGGGGAGTGATACATGGGAGGAGTGTCAGAATGGACCAATGAGAATAGGACAAGTATGAGCATGGACTACATATGTACATAAAAGGTAATGATAATCAGATGAAGCATAGACAGGCAATCAAATCCATGTCTATTAACAAGTCAACGTGCGGGTGTTTGATGTTTTGTGCAGGCAAATGCTTGCATGGCTATGCCGGTTTGGTTGGAGAAGAAAGGAGGGGCTTCTTGTCCAGACAATGAGAGGTGCTAATACACCAGGGTGCAGGGTGGGTTGAGCAGGAAGTGGTATTCCTTCGTGTATGATAGGAAGTATAGGAATGCATGATAGCTGTTGTTTACAGGAAGTGGGATATTGGGTGATTGGGTGTGGCATGCAGACAAGGTTGGAAGATGTGAAGTTGGAGTACAAGTGTGGGGTGTGGCTGGAGGTGTGGTTACAGAGTAGTTAATATGCCTGTGTTGACAGGCAGGAAGTGAAGTAGCATGTGTGAGGTTGACGCAGGCTCTGTGGGTGAAGTGTTGGTGGCAAGGAGTATGGCAGGAAGTGGGAGTGGTATTGTACGACTAGTGGGCCAGTGTTGGATCTAAGAGCCAATCTCCAAATACTTTAGCCTAGAAGCACTTGTTTGAATGGTTATGACTTCCATGAAAAGTGCCTGACACAGAAATGTAATTACGTGTCACAGAAACATGGTTTGTTGTGATTGTGTGCATGTCTACACTCTTCACCATAACTCTGGTTGTTTAGCGCTTCTAACCACAACCTGCAAGAAAACAAGCACTTCTGCAAATAGGCGCTTGCTAAACGATACTGCTAAATAGCACACACACACAGAAAAATATTTTCCATAATTTTTTTAAGGCGGAACTAGCTAATCTCCTGAGCTAATAAAATTTATAAATTAGGTAATCTTGAACCAGACTAAGAAAGTCTTTCAAGTAGATCATGAAGGATCAAGTGTCTTGAGGTGAGCTACATGTAAGTGGAAACTAGAATGGCCACTCAAGCACACTTTGCAATTGACTTTACTCCTCGAAGCATATTCATGTACAGAACTATTTGGACAAGCTTCATGATGGAAATCTCCTTTTAGCCAATGATGGATTCTTGCAATAGGTTTGCCATTTCTATTCTTCATGAACCAGAAGTACAATTGTTGAGGACGTTGGAACTTCATAGGCCGGTAGGAGTTACACACGCTACTAGAAGGCTGGGAAGAGGGCGATAAGCCCTTGCAAGTAAGAAGCAAGAGGCTCGTCTGGAAATTGTGGACAACTAGAGACAATTTTTTTTGTAACAGAAGTGGAAATCCTTGCTTCAATGTTTTGTTGAAATACGTTGCCTAAGGCAGTGCAGCAGGCAGTGCAGCTAATACACATGCAATGTAACTAGTACTTTTTTCAACAACATCGAGGCCAGTACCTCACAACACCATAAGGACTCTTAACAAAGATGGCTTAGAACGACAATGAAATGGGTACTACAGTAACAGCTTCTTGAGTGCTAAACACCAAAAGGCTTAACGGCTTCTTGTGTGCTAAACACCCCGAGGCTTAACAGCTTGAGTGCTAAACACCTGAGGCTTAACAGCTTGAGTGCTAAACACCTGAGGCTTAACAGCTTCTTGAGTGCTAAACACCGAGAGGCCTAACAACCAGAGTTTATGGTATAATGTCTATGTATTGCCCATACACTTTGTACGTTGTAAATGCTGTAGGTGTTCTTTGTGCCACTGACCAATATGATGCTGTCCTGCTTCAAGGATGACTCCATCCATGCTTGGGACTCCACCAGCCTAGACTACAAATACCAGATCCCTCCACCCTGTGGCCCTGCCCCTCACTACCGGGCCTTTGCTGTGCCCCAGGATGGCCACCTCCTTGTGGCAGGGGGCAGATCTAACTTCCTCCATGTCTGGACGCTGGAGACTAGGAAGTTGCTGCGGATCATTAAATTGCCAGCTAAAGTGCGTGTGGTGAAGCAGCTCCTCTTTGTGCCTGATAGCTTGGATGGGGGCTCCAGCGAGGTCAGTCAGGGCAAGCAGTGCTGATGTGTATATTGTACAGGCGATGGTGACCATGTTGTTGCTGTTGCCAGTAATGGTTGGGGGTGTTGATGGTGATGGCAGTGGTGGTGTTGGTGACCATGTTGTTGCTGTTGCCAGTAATGGTTGGGGATGCTGATGGTGATGGCAGTGGTGATGGCAGTGGTGGTGTTGGTGACCATGTATGTTGTTGCTATTGTTGTTGGAATAGCAATGATTGGGAGTTGATTGGGAGTTGATTGGAAGTGATGGTGACTGTTATTTGGTATTGGACTGTTATTTGGTATTGCTGTTTGTTGATGTTGATGTTGCTGCAGTGTTTGGGCTTTCTGGCTCAAGATGGCATTGTGCGATTCATCCACATCCATTCCTGCAAGCAGCTCTTTCAGATTGGCTCTCCAGACCAAGTGAAGGCTTCTATAGTATTTTACAGAATCATGTCATGGTATGTGTTTGTGTGTAGATGCTTTCCAGCGTGCAGGCATCTCCGACAGGCAACAAGTTGGTGGTCATCTCTGAGGCAGGCAACATCATGGTATATGATGTGTCAACTCTCTCCTCCTCCCGACATCAGGTCAGTTGTCCGAGCAATACAGGAAGAAAGTGGCTGTAGACATGCATTGCTTGTGTGCTGCTCTATGGATTGCATATAGACATGCATTGCTTTGTGCTGCTCTATGGATTGCTGTAGACATGCATTGCTTGTGTGCTGCTCTATGGATTGCTGTAGACATGCATTGCTTGTGTGCTGCTCTATGGATTGCATATAGACATGCATTGCTTGTGTGCTGCTCTATGGATTGCTGTAGACATGCATTGCTTGTGTGCCGCTCTATGGATTGCTGTAGACATGCATTGCTTGTGTGCTGCTCTATGGATTGCTGTAGACATGCATTGCTTGTGTGCTGCTCTATGGATTGCATATAGACATGCATTGCTTGTGTGCTGCTCTATGGATTGCTGTAGACATGCATTGCTTGTGTGCTGCTCTATGGATTGCAGTAGACGTGCATTGCTTGTGTGCTGCTCTATGGATTGCAGTACACATGCATTGCTTGTGTGCTACTCTGGATTGCTGCATTGCTTGTGTGCCGCTCTATGGATTGCTGTAGACATGCATTGCTTGTGTGCTGCTCTATGGATTGCTGTAGACATGCATTGCTTGTGTGCTGCTCTATGGATTGCTGTAGACATGCATTGCTTGTGTGCTGCTGTATGGATTGCAGTAGACGTGCATTGCTTGTGTGCTGCTCTATGGATTGCTGTAGACATGCATTGCTTGTGTGCCGACATGCATTGCTTGTGTGCTGCTCTATGGATTGCTGTAGACATGCATTGCTTGTGTGCTGCTCTATGGATTGCAGTAGACATGCATTGCTTGTGTGCCGCTCTATGGATTGCTGTAGACATGCATTGCTTGTGTGCCGCTCTATGGATTGGGAGAGGCCAATTACATTGAAAAAAATAAAATGAAAAAACTTTCAGGTCATGCTTCTGGTATGTGCTCATGCTTAGCCTCTGCCTTCAGGCTCTCATATCTTTTGTCACTGTGGATTTAAGAGCTGATTCAAGTTCCATTCTGTAGGTAATTTATATTGGTACCAATTGTGTACTCTGTTTTGATCAATTGCCCCCTTTCTCACATCCTGTTACGCAGGTTGCCAGTGCTATGGCAATGCTGTCATGTGAGTGCAGTGAAAAGACTTACGCTACATTCCAGAGGTCATGTGACATTGGGGTGTGGTCTTGCATTACTGATTGCGTCATAATGTGTGGCTGATTTATCACAAGAATGTGATAAGAATCCTAGCATTATGTCATCATTGTGTCATCATGAAAACTGTTAATTGCATTGTCCTGATGATGTGTGGATGTGTCTCTAGCACCCGGCTCCCATGGTCTGCGTACAAGCAAATAGAAGTTTGTCATCAGCACCTCCCACCATCAGCAAGCCCTCGAAAGTTCCTCCTCCAACCGCCGCCCAGTGTAAGAGATCTCGTGTGGCCCGTCTTCCCGGCAAAGCGGCATCATTGGTGCCTCAAGGTAGCTTTGAGAATGGTGGTGGAGGCCGGAAGAAGGACACCAAGCAGTCCTACCTGGATACTAAAAAACTCGTGTCCGTCTTGAAAGGATTTGGGGAGTACCCCGCCAAATACAGGTAATGGATGGACTATATACATGTACCATACAGTATATGTATGTACAGTGTGTGTATCAGGGCTTCACTAACACTGCCTGTATTGGTTTGGACCACTCTTTGTATGGCAAAAAGTGCTATATCTCAGCTACAGTAAAACTCATCATTGGCAGGTTCTTAGCTGCCTAAATGGTGGTTGGTTTTCAGCAGATATTCCCTCCCACATAAGAGTCACACTGTGCTGGGTCCTTCACTAGTTAGCAAACCTGTGCCTGGGTCCTTCACTAGTTAGCAAACCTCTGCCTGGGTCCTTCACTAGTTAGCAAAACCTGTGCCTGAGTCCTTCACTAGTTAGCAAACCTGTGCCTGCCTGGGTCCTTCACTAGTTAGCAAACCTGTGCCTGAGTCCTTCACTAGTTAGCAAACCTGTGCCTTAGTCCTTCACTAGTTAGCAAACCTGTGCCTTAGTCCTTCACTAGTTAGCAAACCTGTGCCTGAGTCCTTCACTAGTTAGCAAACCTGTGCCTGAGTCCTTCACTAGTTAGCAAACCTGTGCCTGCCTGGGTCCTTCACTAGTTAGCAAACCTGTGCCTGAGTCCTTCACTAGTTAGCAAACCTCTGCCTGGGTCCTTCACTAGTTAGCAAACCTGTGCCTGAGTCCTTCACTAGTTAGCAAACCTGTGCCTGAGTCCTTCACTAGTTAGCAAACCTGTGCCTGGATGCTTCACTAGTTACATGTAGCAAACCTGTGCCTGCCTGGGTCCTTCACTAGTTAGCAAACCTGTGCCTGGATTCTTCACTAGTTAGAAAACCTGTGCCTGGGTACTTCACTAGTTAGCAAACCTGTGCCTGGATGCTTCACTAGTTACATGTAGCAAACCTGTGCCTGCCTGAGTCCTTCACTAGTTAGCAAACCTGTGCCTGAGTCCTTCACTAGTTAGCAAACCTGTGCCTGGATGCTTCACTAGTTACATGTAGCAAACCTGTGCCTGCCTGGGTCCTTCACTAGTTAGCAAACCTGTGCCTGGATTCTTCACTAGTTAGCAAACCTGTGCCTGGATCCTCTAGTTAGCAAACCTGTGCCTGGGTCCTTCACTAGTTAGCAAACCTGTGCCTGGATTCTTCACTAGTTAGCAAACCTGTGCCTGAGTCCTTCACTAGTTAGCAATCCTGTGCCTGAGTCCTTCACTGGTTAGCAAACCTGTGCCTGGATGCTTCACTAGTTACATGTAGCAAACCTGTGCCTGCCTGGGTCCTTCACTAGTTAGCAAACCTGTGCCTGGATCCTCTAGTTAGCAAATCTGTGCCTGCCTGGATCCTTCACTAGTTAGCAAAACCTGTGGCAGACCACAAAACTGCACAGACAAACCGAAAATCCTTGAAATTCATCTTCAAGGAACTCTCTTATACAGCTATCCTGTGTCTCTGTTTTGTTCCCTTGCATACAATACAAGGTCCATTCATACAGTTTTAGTAGCAGAAGACTCAAAATGTTCATATTACGACTAATCTGCTTCTTCACTGCGGACAAAACCTGTGGGTAAGGATTGTCAGAGACTAAGTTCATCGTCGACGTAATCCAGCTAGCTCATGTGCTATGTAGCTGCATTTGACAAGCACTGAACGAGCAGTTGGTTTACTAGTGAGAATGTTCTTTAAACCACAAGGTAAGTGAAAGCAAACCTCCTTACAGCATTGTGTGTGTATGCAATAAACATGGCACAGAAGAACATCTGCTATGTTTGGTTAGTTCTGGAGTTCTCCTGTAAAACTCTTGGCAAGTCCTTGAAGGAGGCTGTACATAGCTACCAAGGGGATACCATAATAGCAGAACAACAGTAGCCATGTGTAGTGTTATCTTGAGCTCAACAATTATAATGTACGCAATGAACCAACTCAACTTACAGCACGTGAGGAGCACATTATATAAAGCTCCAGAACCAAAGTAAATATAGAACGTAATGATGTAACAGAAATTACATACTAATAATAGTCTGTTTATAGTTTACACCACACCATGCAGGGCATGTGTTGTGTGTAGTGTACAACAAGAGGAAACAGGTTAGAGGACTACTGCTGGAGATGCAGAAGCTTCAAGTTGGGCTTCACAAAACTTGGATGGCTGACTGTCATTAAACAAGATCTTGATGAAGACTAGAGTTACAATAACAAGAATATAAACGTGTTTGTATAAATAAATAAATTAAAAGTGTCTGTGTAGGAGCAAAGACAGTCAACATCATGTCAAGTCCTCCAGAGAGACCTGCAGGAGCAAAGACAGTCACGATCATGTCCAGTCCCTCATCCCTCCAGAGAGACCTGCAGGAGCAAAGACAGTCACGATCATGTCCAGTCCCTCATCCCTCCAGAGAGACCTGCAGGAGCAAAGACAGTCACGATCATGTACAGTCCCTTATTCCTTCAGACCTTCCAATGAAGAACTGGTTCATGCTAGATCTGGTGGTTCAATCAGGACTGCTTGTCATCTGTAACTGCCACCAGGTCAAGCCTCAGATAACACTGAGGCCAGAATATTCCTGAGATCATTACCATGGTCACACCTTATTGTCGAAGTCCCCTTGACTACGTGGATCTTTACCCACATAGGCTCTGATGTTGGCATGGCAATGGACTCTCTCCTCAGCTTGTACATGTAAGTAATGTAAGGTGCACTTGCTCATGCAGTAGTAGCAGGTAGCTACATGTATCTGGTTAGACCAGGACAGGAAAATCCTGATCATCATAAGTAGGCCTACATATCAACCTGTGGGAGGAAGTAATGCAGTTGATGATACCTAGAGACAGCTTGTCCCTCGCAGCATCTGAACTCATGCCTTCCCATCACATGAGGATATCATGCATTCTTAAGGATTTGTTGCACACATTTGCCAGAGGTAATTCACTTTTGCAAAATAATCATGAGCTTCGTTGTTTTTGCTGACCTCACAGGTTTTGACACCAATTCTGAGGTGCACCATTATGAAGAACTGCTTTTTGTGTGTTTGCCATTGAGAAGGATATGTTGAGCTCAGTCTCTCCACAGTGCAGGCTGTGAGGATGCATGTATGTTGCTTTGTCTTTGAAGCTGAGCTCAGTCCCTCCACAGTTTTGAAGAGATGCTAATGTTTTCAACCATTACTCCACAATTCGTTGCAATAGTTGTGTCTCCAAAAATGAGCCTCAAAACTGTAGAGCTTCTCAAAGTTTATGATTACAGCAAATATGTATCTGAGGTATTGTTTGTGAGGAGGTGTTCTGCCTATTTTCTCATAGAACAAGCATCCTTTGTGAATCTTTCCCGTTGTTTCCGAGTCATCTGCATTAAAGTGAGCACATCATAGACAGTGTTTGAAGTTTGAAAACCCATATCTGTGAGGTCTAGCAGCATGTAATTTCAAGCGTATTTGAGGCATCCATGCACAGAAGAGGCAACACATCACCATCATCTTACATATTGTTCCTGGTGAAGGCTAGAGCATCGAGTCGAAATGTCGAGAGTACAATTTCAAGTTGATTATTGAGAAGGTTATTGCAACATCAGCAAGCTGGTAGAAGCTTCAGGGGATCGCTGGTATTGTAGTGAGCAACTCTGTGTCCTGGTATCCACACGTGTCCTTGGCATGGAAACTGTCCTTCAAACCGGCATTCTCTAGTTGGTTGACAGGCAGAGGTTCAAACACAGTTGGACAGCGATGTTCTCAATGTCTTGTCTAGAGCCACTTCACACGTGCAACCAAGTGGCTTGCCGGCCACTGATAGTTCAGGCCTGTTGATTTCCTCTATCTCAGGCCGCCTTGGAGACCTGGAATTATTGTCTCAGTGATGGACTTGGTCTCAAAGAGTATGGACAGAGAAGATAGCATGTATGTGAGTTTGTTCTGGCTTGACTTGACTGGACTGCAGGCATCCATGACCATTTTCGTGTCTGACAAGTGTCTCAGTTTGGAAGTAAGTTCCGTCGAGGCATCCTCACATTGCTTCAAACGAGTGGAGATGCTACAGCTTTTCTGTTGAGGGTGCTCCTGATCACTGTTTTGTACCTCTTTGCTCAGATATCCGAACTCTTTGATGGAGACAGCAACACAGACTAAAGCTTTCATAAACTCGGGATGACCTTTGGCATCATCAGATAAAAGCTGATTAGCAGCATCACCCCAGCCGCTGCTACTACGAGAAGCTCATGTGCCTGAGATCACGGCCACCACTGTCATCCAGAGGCTCCTCCCATTCCTTCACAGCCACTAGTGCCAAGTCCAACTACTGCAGATGAAACTGGATCGGTAACAGGCCGAAGCCCCATTGGGCCATATTTCTCAAACATACAGTAGTATCATAATTGATTGAGTCACAGAAAATTAGTAGACCTATTAAAACACCATTACACATAGTAATCTGCTGTGTGCAATACAGATGTCAGAGAGTACATCCCTTCAACACCAACGGGTTCCACTAGAGCAGACCAGCTCCCTAGCAATGGTTTCAGAGCTAACCAAACCAACACACAAAGACCTCCAATACTGGCCCACCTTATCTCATTTGGAAAAAGTGGTGTCAATATGGAAGAGACCCGCTTTATTTTGACACTGCCTTGCTGGCAATTGGCGAGCAGTTCCATATCTACATCACCACACTCAGTGCTGTCAGAACAGTTCCATATCTACAGCACCACTCAGTGTTGTCAGAACAGTTCCATATCTACATGACCACTCAGTGCTGTCAGAACAGTTCCATATCTACATGACCACTCAGTGTTGTCAGAACAGTTCCATATCTACAGCACCACACTCAGTGCTGTCAGAACAGTTCCATATCTACAGCACCACACTCAGTGCTGTCAGAACAGTTCCATATCTACAGCACCACTCAGTGCTGTCAGAACAGTTCCATATCTACAGCACCACACTCAGTGCTGTCAGAACAGTTCCATATCTACATCACCACTCAGTGCTGTCAGAACAGTTCCATATCTACAGCACCACACTCAGTGCTGTCAGAACAGTTCCATATCTACATCACCACTCAGTGCTGTCAGAACAGTTCCATATCTACATCACCACTCAGTGCTGTCAGAACAGTTCCATATCTACATACATCACCACTCAGTGCTGTCAGAACAGTTCCATATCTACAGCACCACTCAGTGTTGTCAGAACAGTTCCATATCTACATCACCACTCAGTGCTGTCAGAACAGTTCCATATCTACATCACCACACTCAGTGCTGTCAGAACAGTTCCATATCTACAGCACCACTCAGTGCTGTCAGAACAGTTCCATATCTACAGCACCACACTCGGTGTTGTCAGAACAGTTCCATATCTACAGCACCACTCAGTGTTGTCAGAACAGTTCCATATCTACAGCACCACTCAGTGTTGTCAGAACAGTTCCATATCTACAGCACCACTCAGTGCTGTCAGAACAGTTCCATATCTACATCACCACTCAGTGCTGTCAGAACAGTTCCATATCTACATCACCACTCAGTGTTGTCAGAACAGTTCCATATCTACAGCACCACTCAGTGCTGTCAGAACAGTTCCATATGTACATCACCACTCAGTGCTGTCAGAACAGTTCCATATCTACATCACCACTCAGTGCTGTCAGAACAGTTCCATATCTCTACATCACCACTCAGTGCTGTCAGAACAGTTCCATATCTACATACATCACCACACTCAGTGCTGTCAGAACAGTTCCATCTCTACATACATCACCACACTCAGTGTTGTCAGAACAGTTCCATATCTACAGCACCACTCAGTGCTGTCAGAACAGTTCCATATGTACATCACCACTCAGTGCTGTCAGAACAGTTCCATATCTACATCACCACTCAGTGCTGTCAGAACAGTTCCATATCTCTACATCACCACTCAGTGCTGTCAGAACAGTTCCATATCTACATACATCACCACACTCAGTGCTGTCAGAACAGTTCCATCTCTACATCACCACACTCAGTGTTGTCAGAACAGTTCCATATCTACATCACCACTCAGTGTTGTCAGAAGAGTTCCATATCTACATCACCACTCAGTGTTGTCAGAAGAGTTCCATATCTACATCACCACTCAGTGCTGTCAGAACAGTTCCATATCTACATCACCACTCAGTGCTGTCAGAACAGTTCCATATCTGCATCACCACTCAGTGCTGTCAGAACAGTTCCATATCTACATGACCACTCAGTGTTGTCAGAACAGTTCCATATCTACAGCACCACTCAGTGCTGTCAGAACAGTTCCATATCTACATCACCACTCAGTGCTGTCAGAACAGTTCCATATCTACAGCACCACACTCAGTGCTGTCAGAACAGTTCCATATCTACAGCACCACACTCAGTGCTGTCAGAACAGTTCCATATCTACAGCACACTCAGTGTTGTCAGAACAGTTCCATATCTACAGCACACTCAGTGCTGTCAGAACAGTTCCATATCTACATCACCACTCAGTGCTGTCAGAACAGTTCCATATCTACATCACCACTCAGTGCTGTCAGAACAGTTCCATATCTACATCACCACTCAGTGCTGTCAGAACAGTTCCATATCTACAGCACCACTCAGTGTTGTCAGAACAGTTCCATATCTACAGCACCACTCAGTGCTGTCAGAACAGTTCCATATCTACATCACCACTCAGTGCTGTCAGAACAGTTCCATATCTACATCACCACTCAGTGCTGTCAGAACAGTTCCATATCTACATCACCACTCAGTGCTGTCAGAACAGTTCCATATCTACAGCACCACACTCAGTGCTGTCAGAACAGTTCCATATCTACAGCACCACACTCAGTGCTGTCAGAACAGTTCCATATCTACAGCACCACACTCAGTGCTGTCAGAACAGTTCCATATCTACAGCACCACTCAGTGTTGTCAGAACAGTTCCATCTCTAATCACCACTCAGTGTTGTCAGAACAGTTCCATCTCTACATCACCACGCAGTGTTGTCAGAACAGTCCCATATCTACATCACCACTCAGTGCTGTCAGATTACAGAGCTCCATTGGTGATGGGTGTAGGCAATGATCTCAGCTTGGTGGCCCTTGTCATGGGGAAAGTGAATGAGACTATAAAGTAATTGTCGGGTTCTTGAGGATGAGAGTTGGACTTTTGATGAACCACCACCAAAGGTGTGATTTTCATCCTGATCCATGGTGGACTATCAGGACATGTGCCGCTCACATGCACAAGCTGACGTGTGCTGGTCACATGCACAAGCTGACGTGTGCTGGTCACATGCACAAGCTGACGTGTGCTGCTCACATGCACAAGCTGACGTGTGCTGGCCACATGCACAAGCTGACATGTGCTGCTCACATGCACAAGCTGACGTGTGCTGGTCACATGCACAAGCTGACGTGTGCTGCTCACATGCGCAAGCTGACGTGTGCTGGTCACATGCACAAGCTGACATGTGCTGCTCACATGCACAGGCTGACGTGTGCTGCTCACATGCACAAGCTGACATGTGCTGCTCACATGCACAAGCTGACATGTGCTGCTCACATGCACAAGCTGACATCTGCTGGTCACATGCACAAGCTGACGTGTGCTGCTCACATGCGCAAGCTGACGTGTGCTGGTCACATGCACAAGCTGACATGTGCTGCTCACATGCACAAGCTGACATGTGCTGCTCACATGCACAAGCTGACATGTGCTGCTCACATGCACAAGCTGGCGTGTACTGCTCACATGCACAGCTGACGTGTGCTGGTCACATGCACAAGCTGACGTGTGCTGGTCACATGCACAAGCTGACGTGTGCTGGTCA
The DNA here is from genome assembly GCA_028752905.1 of Cladorhizidae sp. MBARI D1340-BT2. Taxonomy (NCBI): domain Eukaryota; kingdom Metazoa; phylum Porifera; class Demospongiae; order Poecilosclerida; family Cladorhizidae; species Cladorhizidae sp. MBARI D1340-BT2. Next base: position 2,759,391 of record JAQNBH010000018.1, on the reverse strand, counting down.
CATGCACAAGCTGACGTGTGCTGCTCACATGCACAAGCTGACATGTGCTGCTCACATGCACAAGCTGACATGTGCTGCTCACATGCGCAAGCTGACGTGTGCTGCTCACATGTGCAAGCTGTAGTGAGTTGTGCCTGGTGGACTTATTGGCGTGTCAAAAAATCAATATATCAAAATTCATACGCGTAAGTTTGGGGCATCATGCATACACAGCCATGGTAATGAGGGTGTCATGCACACACAGCCATTGTGATGTGGGCGTCATGCACACACAGCCATAGTAATGTGGTGTCATGCACACACAGCCATACATATGTATGTAGTGACTGGGTGGTAATGATAACTCTGATCTCTGTGGTATTATTAGGATGTTCATTTGGCGGACCCTGTTGAAACTGCCTGGGAATTATGCGTCTTACAGCTGCTTACTGGAGCGAGGAACTCACTCCGCCTACCTCTCCCTCCACACCCACTATCCCATCAAGAGCATGAAGCTTCTGCGAGTGCTGCAGCGGGCTCTCTCGGCCCTTGCTCACTGGGCCACCATATTTGGGGAGACAGACTATCTGCCTGGATTGGTTTTCCCCTTTGTGAAGATGTTTCAGAACAATCAGCTAGTCACCTTCGAGATGCTGGCCACCATCCTATGTATGTGAGTGTGACCTACAGGCCACCATCCTATGTATGTGAGTGTGACCTACAGGCCACCATCCTATGTGTGTGAGTGCGATTTACAGGCCACAATCCTGTGTATGTGAGTATGACCTACAGGCCACCATCCTATGTATGTGAATGTGTCCTACAGGCCACCATATTAATGTGAATGTGTCACCATATGTATGTTAGAGTATCCAAGGCCACCACACCATCCTACAGTATGTATGTGAGTGTGACCTACAGGCCACCATCCTGTGTATGTGAGTGTGACCTATAGGCCACCATCCTATCCTATGTATGTGAGTATGTTTACAGGCCACCACACCATCCTACATGTATGTATGCGAGTGTGACCTACAGGCCACCATCCTATTTACATGTAATAAGCCATGTTTATTACACTCATCTATTATGTTTTTGGATTATTGACTCAACTGACAGAGCTCAGTCCAGGTTCAGCTGCATGTAGTGCCTGCCAGATAAATAATATTGCAAATTACTTCTTTTTTCCCCAAAAATATATTTAAAAAAAGAAGTAATTTTTTGAAGTACTCATTAACATGATACATGTACCAATTTTCTAGATTCTGAAATCCAAGTTAAAAGAACCCATTCATGTGATTCATTGCTTTGGTTATCAAAAACTGCATTTCATTAGCAAATATTTGTGAAGTACCATTTTCTTGCAAAGCCTGTTCTGAGTAAGCTCAGGAAGTGTGGGGAGTATGAGAGAGCTTGTATGTGTGTGCGTGTTTCAAATATCCCCCCCCCCCCCTCTCCCCCTGGATAAGTGAGCACAGGAAGTGTGGGGAATACAAAAGAGCTTATCTGGAGGGGAAGGACGCAGGAAAAGAGGTGTAAAAACATTCAAGTCACACTTCCGTATTTGCTTTGTGACTCCGCCCACCCCATCCTCACAACTAAATTGGCTGTAACTTTGTCGCTATTGGAATTCTGTAATGGCCATTCTGTTGCTCATTTCAATTGTTTATTATTGGTTATTTATGTCATTTTAAATTGCACAGTGCATCATTTGAAGTCGTGAAGTGTCAATTACCTGTCATATTCTTAACACTTCTTAAGTGCTACAAGTGTGGGAAGTATCGGAAACCACATCCTCATAGCACTGCCCAGGAAATGTCTATAAGAGTGTTTGGAGGCATATGCGTGAACATTTTGTCTGAATGTTTATGCAAAAGTTGAATTTCATGCTGGCAGGCACTTATAGCAGCGTGTAGCTTGAGAACAGATCTTAGAGCATGCGCTCTGAATGACATCTCTATCCAAGTCTGATGATAAAACATGTGAGCTAGTTTGATTGTGCCATTGGCCTCTACCACCACCCTCGCATGTAATTGAGGAACTAATGAATCATGGATTGCATTGGAGGATCTGGAGTCTTCTGGTGCTCGGAAGAAGACATCGAAACAAGACGATGTTTGATGACGATGTAGACCACAAACATTTATATGACTACACTTATTATAATGAAGACCAAGGTTTGTAGTTCAATAATTGTCTTCATTACATAATTGTCCTATGAGTAGGTTTGTATACAATAATTGTCTTCATTATATTAATTGTCCTATGAGCTGGTTTGTAATACAATAATTGTCTTCATTCTATTAATAAGTAATTGTCCTATGAGCTGGTTTGTAGTACAATAATTGTCTTCATTATATTAATAAGTAATTGTCCAATGAGCTGGTTTGAATTGTCTTCATTCTATTAATAAGTAATTGTCCTATGAGCTGGTTTGTAGTACAATAATTGTCTTCATTATATTAATAAGTAATTGTCCTATGAGCTGGTTTGTAGTACAATAATTGTCTTCATTATATTAATAAGTAATTGTCCTATGAGCTGGTTTGTAGTGTACAATAAATTGTCTTCATTATATTAATAAGTAATTGTCCTATGAGTAGGTTTGTAGTACAATAATTGTCTTCATTATATTAATAAGTAATTGTCCTATGAGCTGGTTTGTAGTACAATAATTGTCTTCATTATATTAATAAGTAATTGTCCTATGAGTTGGTTTGTAGTACAATAATTGTCTTCATTATATTAATAAGTAATTGTCCTATGAGCTGGTTTGTAGTACAATAATTGTCTTCATTATATTAATAAGTAATTGTCCTATGAGCTGGTTTGTAGAGTACAATAATTGTCTTATTATATTAATAAGTAATTGTCCTATGACTTCATTAATTAATAAGTAATTGTCCTGTGAGCAGGTTTGTAGTACAATAATTGTCTTCATTGGTGAAGGTCCTATAAATGTTTGTGGTCTGCATTGCTTGATCCTTGTTTGATATCTTATCAAGCATATCTATCACAGACGTTACATAGATTATGCCAGGCCTTGGCTAAGTGGCCTGGCAGAGTGTTGCCATAATGTTTACGTGACAACCAATCAACTCTCACATGCATAAACCACACCAACCAGACACGGATCAGAGGGGAAGGGTACGGCATATACCCACCCGGTTATTAGCCAATCAAATCACGAGAAATAACTTGGTGGTGTATATATTGTCTTTAAATTAAACACTTGTCCTCTCTATTTTTTAATTTTAATATTTTATGTTAGGCAGCGTCCTACAAGAAGTTACTCAGGACAACTCCAGAACTAACCAATCATAGATGTTACTCTTGACCAATTTTATTACCAAAGTATATACACACATGCCTATACATTCTTCTATACACAGACACATGCATCAAAATTAGTCAACCTCTTTTGTTGAAGGTCTGTGCTAAGTATTGGCATGAGTAAACGTCTGAGGAAACCAACTCATCACTTCTTTGTAGTGAAAATGTGTATTAGCTTGCAGCCCCAGCTAGACTTAGTATTGCATTGACATTCCCATGCTGATGTTCTGGTGTTTGATGGAATTGAGAAGCAGATTAATAGCTGCAAGGCTTTGGACAATTTAGTCTTGCGTTAGTGAAATTACAACTAGTTAGGTGTCGGGGGGGGGGGGGGGGAAGTCGATGGTGCAAGGTCCTTGAAGAACAGTTTTTGACAATTTTTTGGGATGCCAGTTTGATGCCTTCACGAAGGATTCAAGGCATGGAAGAGCTAAAATCGGTTGCATCCTCTGCTCTGCTTAGGATTAACACAAAGGAGCTGCCAAAGTGAGTTTTAGCCAAGATAAAGTTTTTTGTCTACTTTTCTGAAAACTAATGCAGGGAATAGAATACAGTTTCTATGATGGGTTTTGTTTGCTACTTTAACTAATGGCTGGGCATCTTTTTGGAGCCAATATCGACTGAAACACTATTTGGGCAGCAAAGAAGCTGCTGATGAGTTTTAGCTGAGATATGGGCTTTAGTTTTTTGGGGGGTTGGGTTTTTAAATTTTTTTTTTGAGCAGTGGCCATCTGCCAAAGCATTCTTGGACGTGCACCTGTCAGGGAGTGTGCATGATGACACTCCCACCCTGTGTTGGTTTGAACCACTGTTTAACCTCAGAAGTCTCATTAAAATGCTCATTAATATAATTCAATATTCACAACCTCGGTGACCTCCCTGTTCCTCACCTTTGGACAAGGAACTGCTGGCTGGCTGGAATGGAATGGCTATGACCTCCCAAGAGGTTTTTACTTGTCATGTGTAAAGAGCCAGATGGTGCCCCTTAGTTAGACTGCTTGAACGCATGCATGCTCAACCACTGCAGCCATTAATTAACCAAGCCATACAATATGCAAGCTTTTACACACACACTAACTATTGGTCGTCCAAGCTGAACGTAAATCAATGAATCTTGTTTTACATGAGCGAGGTTTGGTGTAGACAATCACTTTTAGAATGCTGTCTTAACTAGTTTGGGTCTTGTGTTCTATTTTCAGTGTATGCAAGTAATGTGTGTGTGTGTGTGTTGTTTAGTGAACTGGTGTGGTGAATGGTTCGAGTACTTCCCTAACCCGCCCTTCAACATCCTGGCCATGGTGGAGAACTGCCTAGCGCACCACGACCAGCACCTACTAGAACACTTCATCAAGTGCAACATCTCAACACAGGTCACACCTTATGCTGTGTACATGCGTGTGTGTGTGTGCGCGTGCTTGAGCATGGTATGTTAGTATGTGTGTGTGTTTGCATGTGTGTGCCTGCATGGTTTGTTTGTGTGTGTGTGTGCCTGCATGGTGTGTGCACCTCCTAGAGCACCTTCTCAAGTTTGATTGCCACACTATACATACTGAAGTGACTGTCTGTGGGTGCACACTGTACATACTGAAGTGTCTGTCTGTGGGTGCACACTATACATACTGAAGTAACAGTCTGTGGGTGCACACTATACATACTGAAGTGACTGCATGACGTTAACATTTAGTTACATGCAGTTACCTTATATGTAATTAATACTTACTTACAGGTAGTTAAGATGTACTTACATGTAGTAACCTGTTGCTAGATGTATGCCTGGCCACTGCTCTCCACCTTGTTCAGTGAAGTCTTGTCCAAGAGTGAGTGGCTTCGCGTGTGGGACAACGTGCTGTCTCATCACCCTGGTTACCTGCTCCTGGTCCTGGTGGCCTACCTGACCTCCAACAGACACACTCTGTTCAAGTGCTTGAGCACACAAGACTTTGAGGTCAGTGCAATGCACCACAGGAGGTGATAGAGGAAACCTCGCAAGTTGAAATGGGCCAAACATCAGGGGATTGCTGGTACTCAGGTTGAGATGTGGGCCAAACATCAGGGGGTTGCTGGTACTCAGGTTAAGATGTGGGCCAGGCATCAGGGGTTGCTGGTACTCAGGTTGAGATGTGGGCCAAACATCAGGGGGTTGCTGGTACTCTGAATGTATACAAAAATCGTGATCATAAGTCAATTTGTGGACTGAGTTAATAAATGTATGCCTGTGTTGAATAAGCTCTAGGAGGGGCTTTGACGTACAGTACTTTAGGAGGGGGAGGGGGAGTTGGGTGGATAAGCTATACTGTGCATACATACAGCAACAGATAATGGACATTTTTCAGCGAGGGAAGCTTGTTAAGGTAAAAACACAATTCTACAGAAGATAGAAAACAAGGCAAGCTACAGGTGTATATATAGAGGCAACATAACTGATTGATAGGGAGAGATGTGCTAATGATGGAGAACATGGGAACACAATACTAACTACATGTACAGTATATCTAAAGTGAAATATCTGGAGTTGCTCTCAGCTATTGCATGGTCTTCATTCAGTCTCTCAGCCTGCAAGCCTTGGTAGGATACAAGCAATGCCAGGGATAACTTGCTCACTGGTAGGACACAAGCACTGCCAGTACCTCCCCAGCTGAATACATGTAGGGCTAACATGCTCACTGGTAGGACACAAGCACTGCCAGTACCTCCCCAGCTGCATACATGTAGGGCTAACATGCTCACTGGTAGGACACAAGCACTGCCAGTACCTCCCCAGCTGCATACATGTAGGGCTAACATGCTCACTGGTAGGACACAAGCACTGCCAGTACCTCCCCAGCTGCATACATGTAGGGCTAACATGCTCACTGGTAGGACACAAGCACTGCCAGTACCTCCCCAGCTGCATACATGTAGGGCTAACATGCTCACTGGTAGGACACAAGCACTGCCAGTAGTATCTCCCCAGCTGCATACATGTAGGGCTAACATGCTCACTGGTAGGACACAAGCACTGCCAGTAGTATCTCCCCAGCTGCATACATGTAGGGCTAACATGCTCACTGGTAGGACACGATCACTGCCAGTACCTCCCCAGCTGCATACATGTACATGTAGGGCTAACATGCTCACTGGTAGGACATGAGCACTGCCAGTACCTCCCCAGCTGCATACATGTAGGGCTAACTTGCTCACTGGTAGGACACAAGCACTGCCAGTACCTCCCCAGCTGCATACATGTAGGGCTAACATGCTCACTGGTAGGACACAAGCACTGCCAGTACCTCCCCAGCTGCATACATGTACATGTAGGGCTAACATGCTCACTGGTAGGACATGAGCACTGCCAGTACCTCCCCAGCTGCATACATGTAGGGCTAACATGCTCACTGATAGGACACAAGCACTGCCAGTACCTCCCCAGCTGCATACATGTAGGGCTAACATGCTTACTGGTAGGACACAAGCACTACCAGTACCTCCCCAGCTGCATACATGTAGGGCTAACATGCTCACTGGTAGGACATGAGCACTGTCAGTATCTCCCCAGCTGCATACATGTAGGGCTAACATGCTCACTGGTAGGACACAAGCACTGCCAGCACCTCCCCAGCTGCATACATGTACATGTAGGGCTAACATGCTCACTGGTAGGACACAAGCACTGCCAGTACCTCCCCAGCTGCATACATGTGGGGCTAACATGCTCACTGGTAGGACATGAGCACTGTCAGTATCTCCCCAGCTGCATACATGTAGGGCTAACATGCTCACTGGTAGGACACGATCACTGCCAGTACCTCCCCAGCTGCATACATGTAGGGCTAACATGCTCACTGGTAGGACATGGGCACTGTCAGTGTACCTCCCCAGCTGCATACATGTAGGGCCAACATGCTCACTGGTAGGACACAAGCATTGCCAGTACCTCCCCAGCTGCATACATGTAGGGCTAACATGCTCACTGGTAGGACACAAGCACTGCCAGTACCTCCCCAGCTGCATACATGTAGGGCTAACATGCTCACTGGTAGGACATGAGCACTGCCAGTACCTCCCCAGCTGCATACATGTAGGGCTAACATGCTCACTGGTAGGACACAAGCATTGCCAGTACCTCCCCAGCTGCATACATGTAGGGCTAACATGCTCACTGGTAGGACACAAGCACTGCCAGTACCTCCCCAGCTGCATACATGTAGGGCTAACTTGCTCACTGGTAGGACACAAGCACTGCCAGTACCTCCCCAGCTGCATACATGTAGGGCTAACTTGCTCACTGGTAGGACACAAGCACTGCCAGTACCTCCCCAGCTGCATACATGTAGGGCTAACATGCTCACTGGTAGGACACAAGCACTGCCAGTACCTCCCCAGCTGCATACATGTAGGGCTAACTTGCTCACTGGTAGGACACAAGCACTGCCAGTACCTCCCCAGCTGCATACATGTAGGGCTAACTTGCTCACTGGTAGGACACAAGCACTGCCAGTACCTCCCCAGCTGCATACATGTAGGGCTAACTTGCTCACTGGTAGGACACAAGCACTGCCAGTACCTCCCCAGCTGCATACATGTAGGGCTAACATGCTCACTGGTAGGACACAAGCACTGCCAGTACCTCCCCAGCTGCCATGTATGGCTACAGCTCTAACTTGCTCACTTCATGCAAGTGATCACATATGCAAAAATAATGTAGGTGTGCATCACTTAAAATCATGTCATTTATTTATTTTTCATGATGTAAACACCTACCCATTAGGTGAAACGTCGAGTGCCAAGGGGCACTGTGGACATATTTGCACTACACACATTGTGCACTGTGTTGGTTCACCTTTACTGCTCTGCTTTTTATTCTCTCCCACAGTATTTCTTTACTCACCAAAGTTCGGTGGACATTGGCTCAGTCATTCAGGAGGCCTACCTACTCCAGCAAACAACTCCGTCCTCTCTCCACCCTGAGAAACTTCTGCGGACATTTGAGCCTCTGGCAAACGATACTTACCAGATATTTAACAAGTATCCCAAGTTCATCGTGGAATATCAGATGCAGGAGAGAGAGCGGATTAGGACAGAGGAGCTGGATTACCTCAGGGAGAGGTGAGGGTCATTGACTGCGGTAAAGTGGTGTGGTCTAGTCTGATCCTCGTAAATTGGGGGTTAGGGACGTCGCTCTACCTAATGAGACCAGTGTGTGTGTGTGTGTGTGTGTGATGTGTGCAGACAAGGTGCTCTAGAGATGGAGCGTATGGTGGAGCAGAGGAAGGAGGAAGAAGAGACGTGGTACAGGCAGCAGCAGCTGCTCATGGAGGCAGAAGATCAGCGCAGGAAGATGATGGAGGTGGAGGACAAGAAGCTCACCGACCAGAGGACCAGGTCAGTTCTGCTGCACTCTTCGGGAGGTGTTGTGCGGGTTGACTGCAAGGATGTCACAAGATCCTATATTACATCATCATGATGACATCATCTGCAGTGTTAGATTGCTTTGCCCTAGCCATTGCCCTGACCCTAGCCATTCCCCTGGTCCTAACCCTAGCCATTACCCTAACCCTAGCCATTACCCTGGTCCTAACCCTAGCCACTGCCCTGGTCCTAACCCTAGCCACTGCCCTGGTCCTAACCCTAGCCACTGCCCTGGTCCTAGCCATTGCCCTGGTCCTAGCCATTGCCCTGGTCCTAACCCTAGCCATTGCCCTGGTCCTAAACCTAGCCATTGCCCTGGTCCTAACCCTAGCCATTGTCCTGGCCCTAACCCTAGCCATTACCCCGGTCCTCTAAACCTATCTATTGCCCCGGTTCCTAACCCTGGTTACTGCCATGGTCCTGACCCTATCCATTGCTCTGGTCCAAATCCTTGTCGAATAGTACAGATCATGATGATGTATGTAATGCTAGGATTGTGCATGGGGAAATAGTAAGCTTTTATATCAGTGACAAAAGGCAAAAAGTTTAAAACTACAAAGCAAAGGAAAAGAATGTGCTTCTTCTGAATCAGACAACACGCTAGCCATTATTGAGGATAGTATGTGTTGAGGTTTTCCAGTTTAAAATCCCTATCTTTAATATACCTTATTTAGATTTAACTATATACAACAATCACATTATCAGTGACTTCATGCTTGTGTCCTTACATTAGACCAATAGCAAGAGCAGTTCAGGTTTTCTGTATGTGAGGGCGGAAAAATACCCTAGGCCCCGAAATTTTTGGCTATTTTAGTAGTTTTAATAATATGCTGAAAATAAATTGCAAAAATTAACTACATTTCTTTCACGCCCAGCACCTGGCCTCGGCTCATGCCGTAAGAAATTTTAAATGCTTTAAGCTGAAAGTAATTGTACAAATTTTAAAATGTTCGAGCAGTTGACTGGGTAGATTAAAATTGGAAATAACTTGTAATCTACGTCATATCTGCTGAAAATACAAGTCTAGGTTTTATAAGGCTTGCTGACGATGTGCTCAGGGAGACAACACCGCTTTATATAATGCACGTGGTAAAGGATTTATGAATTACGGTAAGGACACATGGGAAGGGGGTTATATAAACTGCACATGGTAAGGGATAGGATATATATAATGCACAATGGCAGCCAAGATTTATCAAGGAAGATAAGTGTTGTATTATAGACTACTAGGAATCTTTCCTTCATCTTTCTTGACCGTGATACGTTTATGCATTAGCACATGCACTCTTGTCTCATTCCATTGGTGATCGCAGGGTTTCCTGTTTGCCTCCTTCCTAGACGTGCAGGTTACTTGCAGCTGTTGCATGATCACCGCAAGCTTCCTATCTCTGTGACAACATAAAGCTGCATTCCACTCTCACCAGCATGCTCCATATGCATACTTAATTAACAGTGTAATATTGTGATTGTTTTCATTGGGTTTGGATTTTGTTATTCCTTCATGAATCTCATTACTGTACTAACCTAGCCGCCCTTGGGATAGCCCCTTATTATTGTTGTACATGTAGTACCTACACACACACACACACACACACACACACACACACACAGATCCCACAGTGCCCCTGGGTAAACGAGGTGGAAGAAGTTTAGTGGGTTTGAAGTTCTAGGCAGATCATCTTCATTGCATGCAGCCATGGCAACAGATTGTATGTATGGTGCTCCCAGGTTACAAGCCTTAAAGCGAGAGTTGAAGGTGAAGGAGCTGCACGTGTTAGATGCCGCTCGACGTCGTTTCCTGGGCCACCAGCAGTCCTTGAAAGAGGTGGAACTGAAGCGGATGGACCAGCAGGTACAGAAGAAAGCCCAACTGCGTGAGAAAGAGACACAGGCAGTGATGGAGGATGTGCAGACAAGGACTGTGGAGCTGGAGAGACAGAAGGCAATGCTGGAGCAAGAATTAGGACACTGTCAGGTGGAGGTGAGGAGGACAGTCGCACTGGGAGGAAGGCACATGTACCTTCCAGGGGGTTTCTGCGGGGAGAGGGGGGACACCAGGGTTATGCCTCTCCGTCCCTTAAGATCTTTCCCCCTCAAGTGCCTTCCACATGCAATTGTGATGTCCATTAAGGGTACACATCAGCATGCATGTACATACAGTACAGCACGCACACACATAATTGACTGCTTGTTGAGCAAGTGCATGTCTGTTATATATACACTGAGAATGCATTGTAGACGCTGGTGACATAATGTAGTGGTGGCTGCATGTACATGCATGTAGAGCTCAAGGGACGAGTATGTTATATTCCAAAGGAGACAGTACATGTATGCAACTGCATGCACATGTAGTGTATGAAAATTTGACTCATTGCCAGTCCAGTACCATAACTGCCATATTACTACATGCCCACTTTTGTGGCACCTCCAGTGTAGAGTGGAGATCAGTAGTGCACTACTGATGGAGCTGCCTGTAGTGCACTACTGATGGAGCTGCCTGTAGTGCACTACTGATGGAGCTGCCTGTAGTGCACTACTGATGGAGCTGCCTGTAGTGTACTACTGATGGAGCTGCCTGTAGTGTACTACTGATGGAGCTGCCTGTAGTGTACTACTGATGGAGCTGCCTGTAGTGTACTACTGATGGAGCTGCCTGTAGTGCAGTACTGATGGAGCTGCCTGTAGTGCACTACTGATGGAGCTGCCTGTAGTGTACTACTGATGGAGCTGCCTGTAGTGCACTACTGATGGAGCTGCCTGTAGTGTACTACTGATGGAGCTGCCTGTAGTGCACTACTGATGGAGCTGCCTGTAGTGCACTACTGATGGAGCTGCCTGTAGTGTACTACTGATGGAGCTGCCTGTAGTGTACTACTGATGGAGCTGCCTGTAGTGTACTACTGATGGAGCTGCCTGTAGTGCAGTACTGATGGAGCTGCCTGTAGTGTACTACTGATGGAGCTGCCTGTAGTGCACTACTGATGGAGCTGCCTGTAGTGCACTACTGATGGAGCTGCCTGTAGTGCAGTACTGATGGAGCTGCCTGTAGTGCACTACTGATGGAGCTGCCTGTAGTGTACTACTGATGGAGCTGCCTGTAGTGTACTACTGATGGAGCTGCCTGTAGTGTACTACTGATGGAGCTGCCTGTAGTGTACTACTGATGGAGCTGCCTGTAGTGCACTACTGATGGAGCTGCCTGTAGTGCACTACTGATGGAGCTGCCTGTAGTGCACTACTGATGGAGCTGCCTGTAGTGTACTACTGATGGAGCTGCCTGTAGTGCACTACTGATGGAGCTGCCTGTAGTGTACTACTGATGGAGCTGCCTGTAGTGTACTACTGATGGAGCTGCCTGTAGTGCACTACTGATGGAGCTGCCTGTAGTGCACTACTGATGGAGCTGCCTGTAGTGTACTACTGATGGAGCTGCCTGTAGTGTACTACTGATGGAGCTGCCTGTAGTGCACTACTGATGGAGCTGCCTGTAGTGCACTACTGATGGAGCTGCCTGTAGTGCACTACTGATGGAGCTGCCTGTAGTGTACTACTGATGGAGCTGCCTGTAGTGTACTACTGATGGAGCTGCCTGTAGTGCACTACTGATGGAGCTGCCTGTAGTGCACTACTGATGGAGCTGCCTGTAGTGTACTACTGATGGAGCTGCCTGTAGTGTAATACTGATGGAGCTGCCTGTAGTGTACTACTGATGGAGCTGCCTGTAGTGCACTACTGATGGAGCTGCCTGTAGTGCACTACTGATGGAGCTGCCTGTAGTGTACTACTGATGGAGCTGCCTGTAGTGTACTACTGATGGAGCTGCCTGTAGTGTAATACTGATGGAGCTGCCTGTAGTGCACTACTGATGGAGCTGCCTGTAGTGCACTACTGATGGAGCTGCCTGCTGCTGCACATAACTCAAGTTGTTGTGGCAGTGTGTTGGGTTTTGGTCCCCGAGTAACCTTACCTTACCTATCTACTTCAGCCTAAGCTAGAAGTTAGGTTGACTTAAATATAATTTAATTAGCAGTGACTACAACACAACATAACTAAGTCCGACTAAATAAAAAAGTGAGATCAACTTTATAACCTCCTGCCAGACCTCCTTTAAATAGATTAGCCCAGCAGACAACCAATGAGATTATAGTAAAGTTCTATCCACTACAAGTAAGATGTAACTAGTAGTATGGCCTGTCACATTGACACGTGTGCATGATTATCTATCAGCGTTGATAGGTGCTAGTTCTGTTAGGCTGACTGGCCTAAAGGCTGGTTCACAACATGATGCTGGCCGAGCGTTGCATCACGTTGCGTGTTGTCAAATGATCTTTAACCCGAACCGCCTCTCAATAAAGATGGACACGCGATGTTCTGATTGGTCCAACGCTGCATTTCAGACGCTGGATTAGAAAAAAGTTCGAATCCAGTGTCTGAAACGCAGCATCGGACCAATCAGTGTCCATCTTTGTTGAGCGAGATTCGAGGGTCAAAGATCAATTGACTACACGCAACGCAATGCTCGGCCAGTGTCGTGTTGTGAACACTCCGTCGAAGTTGTAGGGTGAAGATCCGTGGCATCATCAGGTGTTGATATGTTCGATGTTGAGGGTTGTGTCGGCAATGAAGTAACAGTGTCAATATACACTGTGTTGCTTGTGTAAGGCCCGGTATGTTAGTACACACTTCGGGGTGTTCCAGGAGGGTGGTGAAGGAGTGTTTATCCAGGCCAGGGCCGTCTGGTTTTTCTGATGTGGAGAATACTGCTGCTGGTGGATGCCACAGCTTCATCATGTTGATGTGTATGGTGCGTGTCTTCTTCCTCATATCCGGCATCCTGACGGTGTATGTCACAGGAGAAAGTTTGTTCTCAGCTAAGTACGGACCAGTCCATTGAGCAGTCAATTTGATGGCTTTTACTGGCATAAGTACAAGGACTTGGTCGCCCACGTCTAAGTGTCGTTGCTTAGTATGTTGATCATATCTAGTTTTGGTTTCTGCTTGCACCTCTGTCTGGGTCTGAATGGCGATGTCCGTCATCTGGTCAAGCCTAGATCGCAATACTAGCATCCATTCAAGGGTTGTGGTTTGTGGAACATCATTGTCGGCCCAGCTACTCTTCAATACATCTAGGGGGCCCCCTTACATGCTGCCCAAACATGAAGTCGAACAGCAAAAAGCCAGTGCTTCGGTTCAGGACTTCCCTGTAGGCAAATAGTAAGTAGGGAAGGAGGGTGTCCCAACCTCTTTGGTCTTGCTCATACTTCTTTAGCATAGCCTTGCGAGTGCCATGTAGAGGTCTTGCATCAATTTCGAAATGAAATTCTCCCACTGGTCGGAGAGGATTTTTGTTGGAATTCCCAATAGAGAGAACATATCCACCAGGGCAGTAGCCATTGTTTGTGGGTCTGTGTTCTTCAATGGTACCGCTTCTGGGTACCGGCTGCCGTAATTCATCAACGTCAGGATGTATTTGTTGCCTACTTTAGTTCTTGTCAATGGCCCAACCATATCAATAGCTACCCTGGCGAAGGGCTCTGCCTTGATCTGAAGGAGATCAGTGGTGCCTTGCTGCTGGGTCTTCTCGCAGCCTTCTGACATGAGGGCACGATTTTCACGCGTCCCTGACGTCTCTAGCGAGTGTGGGAGGGGAGATACCAGCTATGTCTACCAAGATGGAGTCTTGTACAGACACTACCGACCATTTACAGAACGATGCTCTGCAGTTATCACAAGCAAGAAGGAACCCTGGCATCTGAGTGGCTCACACTGTGCCAATGGCAGGGCACCTTGGTTTCGAACACATTAAGAACTGCTTACTCCAACACTTCTACTGGCCCTGCTTCTTGTCGAGCTGACTGCAGAGTCGGGTCTTGCTGCTGTTCTTGGGTGAGTTTGTTTACATCCGTGTAATGCATGCAACGGGTTGAAAGCATCACCTGTTTGATGAGTCGGCATCCTCATCCATGGCTGTGTTCTGTTTAAGGTCATCACCTGCATCTGCCTGCTGAGTGTTTGCTCGTCTGTGAGCGTCTTGCCTCTTCTGAAATCGAGACATCTTGATCTTGTGCTTGATTGGAACTATCATATCAGTGGCAAGTCCAACAAGCTGGTGTCAGGGAATGGCAATTGCATCTGACTGAGCAGATGCTTGGTCGTCATCAGCTACTGCACATATCTGCTGTTGCTGTTTAACTGTTTCCTTCCTTTTCTGCCCTGAGCAGAGAGGAACTTCCATCTTGCTCCTTTCAGCCACCATGGGCTTGACTAGCTGATTTATGAAGGGCATGTCTTGCCCGAGCAATATCCGTGCCCACGTCATCAGTAGCAGCAACTGTAACGTCAGCTTGAGTTCCATCATATCTATGCTGACTTCTGCCAAGTCGAATTCCACTGGTGGATTCTACTGGTGGGTCCTTAACCCACACCAGGGAGAGCTTTTCTCCTGTCAATACTTCCTTGGAGATAGCGGAGTGAGAGATGAGTGTGTATGATGCAGCTGTATCCAGTTTGAACTGGGCGTTGCCCCCTTGAGTTTGCCTCGGATGAGGTAATCGTCACAATGCTCTCACAAGCAAAAACAGGTTTTATTGGGACAATGAGCTGCTATGTGCCCCCAGTCTTTGCATCCAAAACAAAAGGGTCCCTTAGCCTTGTCAAAGTATTTTGCCAGATGATGCTTGCCTCCACTGTCGGAGAGGCGTTTGCTGGTTGGCTGTGTGGGAGAGGCTGTGCCTTTGCCAATGTCTGCGCCGCTGGGTTGGGTTTGTCGACTTCTGAGAGCGTGGTTGTTCTCTTGCCATCCGTGTATAATGGCTGTTAAGGCGTCCACCTCTTCTGCTTCCTGAAGATGCTATAGTCGAGGTTGCAGTCTCGCAGGTACTGATCTGTTAGTCTGCCAACTTGTTTTAGAGTCTGAGGTTTCTGTATCCACACCCACAGCACTACGTTGCTGGGTAGCATCCGGAGGGCGTGTTCTGTGGCGAACTTCTCACCAGCTTCCATGGGCATGGTACAGTCTGTCACGCAGTAACTTGTTAAATCCCATAAGCGTGACATCCACTTGGTAGCTGTCTCGTTCGGTTTGATGGTAGCCTCCCACCAACACTTTTGCTGGCTCTCTGCTGTTATTCCCATTCTTTCGAGTAGGGCTGCCTGATAGTGTCGTAGTCTTTGGTTTCCTCAGCTGTGAGACCTAAGAAACCAGGACATCGCGGAGTTGTGCTGGCCATTCATCCTTCTGGATATTATAAGTGGTCATGTTCTGCTCAAATCTGGTGAGTCCGGAGTTGATTCTGTCTCCTCCTCGGATGGCTTTGAGTTTAGGAGGTTTGAGTTGTGGCTGGCTACGCTGTTCGGTGATCCTGGTGAAAAACTCCGTCATACGCGACTCATCTCTTCTTGGTGCTGCGCAGTAGCCTGCTCCAACTGTTCCCTGTTTCTCTGCTCTCTGTCTGCTTCTATTTGTTGTTGTCGCAAGCATGTGAAGCAGCTCAGTAGTGGGGATGTGGTGGGTGTAGTCTTCTATAGGAACTTTAACTTCAAGGTCAGATGTCTGTGGTTCATCCCTCTGTCAATGGCTTCGAGTCTGCATGGACATGATGGTCTTCGCATCTCGAATCGTTTATGTCTTAATGCACACACATACTCTTCACACTATCACCCGTCACTAACACGGAGATGGCTTAAGTCCAATAGTATAGGAGAGTGTGTAGTTATCTCTGATGAAGAGTTGCCGCTGGTAAGCAAAGCAACAAAATAGCACTAGTCTGAGGCTGTCAATAGTTAGTAAGCTCTTACTATACACGTCTAATAGCTGCTGCTCTAAGGTCTAATCAATGGCTGAGTTTGATGGTAGTAGCCATATGTTGGGTTTTGGTCCCTGGGTAACCTTATCTTATCAGCCTAAGCTAGACTTTTAATCATTAAAATTAGCAGTGACTACAACACAACATAACTGACTAAATCAAAAAGTGAGATCAACTTAATAACCTCCTGCCAGAGATTAGAGGTTTAAAGACAAAATAAGGGCAGGATCATGCCACAAACAACCAATGAGATTATAGTCAAGTTCTATCCAATGAAACAACTACAAGTAAACTCTCAATGTACTCTCAGTTGACATATATGAAGGCTAGAGCATCTAGTCAAGACGTCGAGTGAATACAATTTGAAGTTGATTATTGAGAAGGTGATTATAAAACTACAAGTAAGATATAACTAGTCTGGCCTATCACATTAATTAACACATGTGCATGATTATCTGTTCAGTCTCAGCATAGTTCTGTTATGGGTGTAGCTTGTATATATCTACATGTAGTAGCAACTAGTGTGTCCAGTCAGTAGTAGTGGTTTGTTGCAGCAGCTGAAGGAGACCAGCCTTACTTCTCTGGAAGCTGATCTGCACGTAGCTGATAAGTCAACTTCTCGTACATTACACACAATAATGATGTATGTGTGAGTATGCCCCCTCCCCCCCAGTGAAGGTGGAATTTAGGTCAGAGTTGAATATTGTTTACACAACGTTATATTGTTAACCATACAACAGATTAGAGTCGACAGCATGCATCAGATGTGGTCTCCTTCTATCATATTGTGAACCTGCCCTTATAAGTGAGAATGGAGTATAAGTGAGAATGGAGATGGAGGTGTGTGCGTGCATGCGTGTGTGTGTGTGTTTCAAACTTGTGAACATGAACTGAAAGTTGAGGTCTCACATCAGTGTAGGTATTCCGTGTCCTGTGAGTGAGTGAATCTCCCCTCCCTACCCTGTGAGTGGAACTCCAGATTTATCTCCTCCCTCCTTTGAGGTTTGCATAATACAATGTTAGTTTTATTTCGTATTCTCATTTCTTTCATTTTCACTTTCTCCAATTCGACCCTCCCTCCTCACCTCCTTGCCTCTCTCATACACACACACACCCTCCCTCCCCCCCCCCAACGGTCATGATGTTCCACAGATGAGTTACCGGCTACGTGCAAATGCTGAAGCTGAAGAGCATGCTGCTGAGACGGAGAAGCAACTTGTTGTGCGAGCGCTGGAGGAAGATGTCCAGAGAGAAAAGGAGAGACTGGATGAGTCACAGTGTAAGCTGGCACGGACGCAGGCCAAATGGGAGGCGGAGGCCATTTTGCAGGAGGTCCTGGCCAGGAAGAACCTCCGGGAAATGCGGCAGACACTAGACATGGAGGATGTAAGTGTGTGTGTGTGAAGACTGCAGAGCAGGTGCCACTGAGTCCATCCAGTGGTGATGTGTGTGTTGCTGTGTGCACTGCGCTGGTCTCGGGTAGATATCGGGCCTGTCAGGCTTGCCTTGCATCCACCATCCCACGTGGCAATATATGTGGCCAATGGATCCGAGAAAAGGGAAGACTGCATAGAATTATGGTGTCAGGCCAAAGAATCCTACAGTCGGCTTGTAAATCCATCCCAAACATAAAATAGGACGACCTGTAAGCCGATGCCAAGCATTAGTGAATATTAATTATTTTAAAAAAAGTCAATTACTACCTATTCTCACTTGTTATATAAAGTTGTCATATTCAGTGCCACTAGTGTGTGTGTGTGTGTGTGTGTGTGTGTGTGTGTAGGTGGTGGAGAAGGCAAAGCTGCTTCACCTTCAGGAGCAGAAGGTGAATCTACTCGTGACTGAACTGGAGAAGGAGACCAAGGAGGCTATGGGGGTGGAGCCTAGTAATAGCAGCAGCATGGGTGGTGCGAGTGCTAGTAGGGAGGGTGTGGCACAGGATACCACCACAACCACTACAAGTGTGAGTACCTATGGTAACGGAGGAGGAAGTGGAACCAGTGCTCTGGAAAGCTCTCTCTACCCCCAGGAAGTGGGAAGTTCTGGTGAGTCAGAGTGACAGGAACATTTCTTTGGTTTATTTTAAAAGACAAACATGGATTGACTGGAGACTGTCTTCATGTTCACCACAACCAGTTAGATGCTGCCCCTTTACCTCATACAAATAACTAACAAAACCTTGTGGTTATGACTGTAGAGCTCCATAGATTCTGCAGACTTCAGTGTGAACTATATACCGTACATATATATATATATATATATACAAGCTCAAATGGTAGATCTCTCCGTGTGCTCTCTTTAGATACTAAATAAGGTAAAAGTTGCCTGCAAGTGGGTACCTCAAAATCAGAGTGCCTCAATTTATTGCAAGTGTGGCTGTTGATTAGAAAGTGCTGGATGGCTGAAATTAGTATCTGGCGCTGTAACGTGACTAGGTAGTCATGTGTGGGCACTGAAACTCAATTTTCTTCCATCGAAAGAAGTTTCCCCGCTTCGTGGGATGCCTACCCAATCATTCATTCTGTGGACCATCTCTGTGCCTCTCAATATTAGGCTTCCTGCCCCCACACTTACTTGTTGGGATGACCCTTCTTTGTGTAGGTAATTAACCCCCTCCCTCATAGAAAGAGCTATTATAAAAAATTATAATAAAAATAAATGCTCTCCCTTTGTCCTGAAATAGCTCATCGTGTGTTTATATGCAGCAGTTGTCAAACCAGGATTACAAGCAAGCCTTGAGGAAAGTCTGATAAGATGCCAAGCATATATACCTACGGCCCACTCCCCTAGGATAATAATAGTCAGGGTGCAATAGAAGTACCAAATACTGGCTAACAAGCACACTTGAGTTGCCTTATTTCCACATTATTTCCACACCAAGATCTGGAGCATGTTGTCATGTGTAACTGACTAACAAGCACACTTGAGTTGCCTTATTTCCACACCTAGATCTGGAGCATGTTGTCTGACTAACAAGCACACTTGAGTTGCCTTATTTCCCCACCTAGATCTGGAGCATGTTGTCTGACTAACAAGCACACTTGAGTTGCCTTATTTCCACACCTAGATCTGGAGCATGTTGTCATGTGTAACTGACTAACAAGCACACTTGAGTTGCCTTATTTCCACACCTAGATCTGGAGCATGTTGTCATGTGTAACTGACTAACAAGCACACTTGAGTTGCCTTATTTCCACACCTAGATCTGGAGCATGTTGTCTGACTAACAAGCACACTTGAGTTGCCTTATTTCCACACCAAGATCTGGAGCATGTTGTCATGTGTAACTGCCAACCTTACCAAGGAAACTTAAGCTCGCCATTTGTACATGTGAATAGAATAAAATCTCAGACACCTTTTTCATATTATTTTTATTTTCTTTTGTTTTATGTTTTGTTTGATTTCATTCACAGGAGGACTCGTATGGACGGTAATCTCCCTAGACACTGAAGCTTTTTTTATCAACAATAAAGTTACCTGCATTAAGCTTTACGTAATGAAGTTTGTAGAGCTAGTGTAATTTACTTGTCCATAGGCAGCTAATTCTTATGGTTTTATGTGATGCTACAACTTCAGTGATGATAATGTCTGAGAAACTCCCCAGGTAAACTTATAGCTACCAACTTACTTGATATAAGACGTTAAAAATAATACTGAGAAACTCAAAATAGCACTCTCTCTAGGACTGTGAGAAAGCTCCTATAGCTACAAACTACGTCTATAGCTGCTGCATTGGTCAAGTTCCAAAAAAGGAAGTTCACAGATGGAAATTTACTTGATTAGCTACTAAAGTTTTTAAGGGCACACTGCTTAGGCTAGCCATGCAACTTACTTGCATATAAATGTTATATATTGTAGTTTTCAATCCAGTGCTTCAGGTCTGTGAGAAAGCTCTAGAGCTATAACCTTAAACTGTAGCTCTGCATCAAGTTTTGATCCAGCTTAGGCTAGATACAATGAATATTATTGTCTTGTTCCACAGAGAACTTGAGTGCTGTGAGAA
Source organism: Cladorhizidae sp. MBARI D1340-BT2 (assembly GCA_028752905.1). NCBI lineage: Eukaryota > Metazoa > Porifera > Demospongiae > Poecilosclerida > Cladorhizidae > Cladorhizidae sp. MBARI D1340-BT2. The sequence continues at coordinate 2,738,883 of JAQNBH010000018.1, read as the reverse complement.
AGCCTAGAACCCCCCTAACCATCCTCCCCCCCCCTCTGGATCCGCTCCTGCTACTGTACTACACCTAAAGCCTTATTGTAGCTTGTCTCTATCTAGTAGACTATTTAGTAAAACAAAAACTAGTTATCCTACTTGCCTTCTTGGTAGGTCTCTTGATAAACCGTATTTCAGTCTGCATGCAAACTCACCAGATATAACCAGCACGCGTCACACGAGGGCACGTCTTATTCCAGTGAGCTTTCTGAAGAGCGAAAAGGGCTTGTGCCTTCTCACACAGATGGAATAACATTTGGGTATTAATCAGATTAGTGCGCAATCATGTGAGCTATTTTACACAAGACTGGAGCTTGGGAGTGAACTAGTTGAGGATGTGAAGAATTTCGGTATCTAGCTCTGTTGCTGTAAGCCTGTTCTACGTTATCTAGCTCTGTTGCTGGAATGTTCTATGGTATCTAGCTCTGTTGCTGGAATGTTCTACGGTATCTACATGTAGCTCTGTTGCTGGAGTGTTCTACGTTATCTAGCTCTGTTGCTGGAATGTTCTATGGTATCTAGCTCTGTTGCTGGAATGTTCTACGGTATCTAGCTCTGTTGCTGGAGTGTTCTATGGTATCTAGCTCTGTTGCTAGAAGCCTGTTCTACGGTATCTAGCTCTGTTGCTGGAAGCCTGTTACGGTATCTAGCTCTGTTACTGGAATGTCTACAGTATATAGCTATGTTACTGGAATGTTTTATGGTATCTAGCTCGTGTTCTACGGTATCTAGCTCTGTTGCTGGAATGTTCTACGGTATCTTCTGTAGCTCTGTTGCTGGAATGTTCTACGGTATCTAGCTCTGTTGCTGGAATGTTCTACGGTAGCTAGCTCTGTTACTGGAATGTTCTATGGTATCTAGCTCTGTTGCTGAAGTGTTCTACGGTATCTAGCTCTGTTGCTGGAGTGTTCTGTGGTATCTAGCTCTGTTGCTGGAGTGTTCTACGGTATCTAGCTCTGTTGCTGGAATGTTCTATGGTATCTAGCTCTGTTGCTGGAGTGTTCTACGGTATCTAGCTCTGTTGCTGGAGTGTTCTGTGGTATCTAGCTCTGTTGCTGGAGTGTTCTACGGTATCTAGCTCTGTTGCTGGAATGTTCTATGGTATCTAGCTCTGTTGCTGGAATGTTCTATGGTACCTAGCTCTGTTACTGGAATGTTCTACGGTATCTAGCTCTTGGAGTGTTCTACGGTATCTAGCTCTGTTCCTGGAATGTTCTACGGTATCTAGCTCTGTTGCTGGAATGTTCTACAGTATCTAGCTCTGTTGCTGGAGTGTTCTACGGTATCTAGCTCTGTTGCTGGAGTGTTCTACGGTATCTAGCTCTTGGAGTGTTCTACGGTATCTAGCTCTGTTCCTGGAATGTTCTACGGTATCTAGCTCTGTTGCTGGAGTGTTCTACGGTATCTAGCTCTGTTGCTGGAGTGTTCTACGGTATCTAGCTCTGTTGCTGGAGTGTTCTACGGTATCTAGCAAATACCGTAGCGCTCCCAGTTCCACGTGTAAGCTCTGGTTACTAAAGTTTTAGCAGATGCACTGAACAAGACCATAGACTGAAAACTTACTGATTAGCAGATTAGCACATAGCATCCCATAACCAGGTATAACGAGACTGATTTTAAATGGTAGGGTCATCTAACTGGTTGTGGTCTACATGGGTACAATCTTGTTTCGTTTTTTTTTTTTACCTGTCAATCCAGTATACATAGTGTTGTTGTTGTTGCCTTCTTGTTTTACAATTCAACATTGTGGCAAGCAGATAGATCACTCGTATTAAAACACTTTATCTGACATATTTTAATTGCTGTACTCTACACAAGTCAGCACATACCATAGCCATCTTGTTGTATTGTTATTAGAGTCATCCAGGGTTTAGCTACAGCCTCTTCAAGGATTTGGCAAGAGTTGCATGGAGAACTCCAGAACTTAGCAAACGTAGCAGATGTTATTCTATCCCACATTCAACGGACTCTAAAATCTTTCTCAATGGTCAACTTAAAAATTAGTTTTGTAATGTTTGGCTAGATGCTCCACCTTCATATTGTTGTAGAGTTGCTTGCCTTTGCTTAGATTATTCGTTAGTAAATCAACTGACTATTTCATTTCCAAAAACAACCACAAAATGATCCTTACCCAATTCACAGCTCATGAACTAGCGCAATTGCACCATTGCTGATATCCCTTACCCATGCCTCTTTTCTGCAATTGAGAAACAGATTGGTCATTCCAAGGCACTGAAACATTTGGAGTCTTCTGGTGTAAAATTATTATGAATGGTCCTATTATATCTATGCAAGTTATGCAACTGCATGGAAGATCCTTGAAGGCTTTCCTCACACTTTCTGCAGGGGTTTTGTCTACTGGTTTACTAGCTTAGCGAAGGATTCAAATCACATTGGGAGTCTTTTTGGAGCTCACTGCACCTGAAACCACCATTTAGGCAGCTAAGGAGCTGCCGGTGTGAGTTTCAGCTGATATATGAGCTTAGTTGTTGTAAGGAAGCACTCCCGCTATCCATACTCATTAGTTGTTTTAATCTGGCATCAATTTACTTTTGTTTTACTTGAAGCGCTGGCCATGACCAGTTTCTTCTTGGCTCCAGGGTCAGTGTTTCTTCCATTTCTGAGGACCAGAGAGATTTATAGAGGCGATATCTGATGCTCTCCAGGCTGTGCTCTGCAGCAGTTCAACCATCACTATCCCCTCCAGCTACCCTGTATAAGAATTTAATTAGGTGTGTGTCTGTGGCGTGGGCATAGCTTGCTAGGTGGTTGTTACTCGAGGCTGGTTCTCAATATGACGCTCAACTATTGCATCGTATCATCATATTGCGAACCAGCAATGATATCACGATGGGTTACGATGGAATGATACAATGCAATAGAATAGGATCTGCAGTGTAGTTCCAATCAAGCATCGATCATCTGACCAATCAGAACGCTAGAATTTCATGTGATGGATGAACGGCAGACATCTGTTTAGATGAGTAAAGATTATGGCATTGTAGATGAGAACAAGCTCACTGGAGCAATGAAGACTTCTTGTAGCTTGTGGCTAAAACATACAAAGTGAAGGACAATGCCTGGAAACAGGTGGTAAGTTAAGTTGAAAGCATTACTTGTAGTTTTCTAGCTGATTTAGCCAGCTAGTGGCTTTGCAACCAGATCTGACAATGCACTTGGATAGCTATGTAGTAGCGCTGTAGCTACATGTAGCTGTCTAGCTAGTTATTAGCACTATAACTTAAGCCTGCTAGCTGGCTGTATATTAGTAATAACTTCTTGTCCACAACTGCCATAATGTGTACTCTAGCTGGATCTGTAGTCATGCTGTCATTGATGAGTGGAGGTTGATAATGTGTACTCTAGCTGGATCTGTAGTCATGCTTCATTGATGGAGTGGAGGTTGATAATGTGTACTCTAGCTGGATCTGTAGTCATGCTGGTGAGTGGAGGTTGATAATGTGTACTCTAGCTGGATCTGTAGTCATGCTGTCATTGATGATGGAGTGGAGGTTGATAATGTGTACTCTAGCCGGATCTGTAGTCATGCTGTCATTGATGGTGAGTGGAGGTTGATAATGTGTAGATCTGTAGTCATGCTGTCATTGATTGTGAAGTGGAGGTTGACGTTCAAGATTGCTTCAGTATTGTTATAATGTTATATTATGAACCATGCACAGTATGACGATAAGATACAATGTTCAGTGTCCATTCTTTGCCGTCTAATTGCCCTGCTCAACACCATTAGTATGTTCCTGCTCTACTATGTAAGAACGAAACAAGGAGAAAATATTTGAACACATCAAAATGAGATACAGTTACAGCACAATAGTACTCGCTCCACCCAAGTGAGTGTGGCAGACCGAGTAGGCTTATCTCAGATGAGCCGATATGGACGCTACAAAGAACTTACAGACAACAGTAGAAATCCTGTGTAAAAGCTCCTAAAAATCGGTGAGGATTTTCCTGAGCATCTGACAGGTCTCAGCCTAAGGTTGATGGAAGTGACAAGTTAGCTATAGAAATACATACGGAGGTGCCAGTCATCACAGAGTGGTATAAATGAGGCTGAGGTCATTGCCTGTATTAGTGTAGATGCTTACCAAGTAAGCATTTTAGAGGTCTCAACAGCGGTTAATGAACAATACCATATGTGGAGGTGTTGGTAATGCTCTACATGAACTGTCCACAGGTGCATTTCTCTGTTAACTCCTCCCCTTCCATGTGATGGTTCATTTTTAACTTACGACCCATTCTTATCAAGCTTCCTATTCTAGTATCTTGGCTGGAAAAAACCCTTAAGCTGAGTTTGGGATCAGTATGGAATTACACAGCAACAGAGAAAGCCACTTTTGCACTGAACTGTTGTTAGGAACTATAGAGTGTGTGTATAAATAGATAGGTAAGAACTATAGAGTGTGTGTATAAATAGATAGGTAAATAGAGTGTAGTTAAAATAGCAGCTGTAGCTACCCTATGAGCAGCAAGAATAAGCATCAGCTTAGTATTGAACGCTAAGGTTTTATATGATAAATCTGAATATCTCTGCTGCAGAGACAGCTTTCCCTCAGAGTGTTGACTTTTTAACAAATGTTTCCAAGTTTGCCAAGAGCTGCTGCAAAATCAACTTCAGTGCTCTTTTGAAGAAGAGGATGCTCTGCTGAGTGTAGAGTGTTGATCCCATGTGGTGATAGCAGAGAAATGAAGCTACTATAATGACACTACACTTTGGCTATAGATGGCGAGGTGAGGTTTCCTCTGCTGCCAACGCTGGAATACAAGCCCACGAGTTCTATCCACAACATTTGCAACAACCAACCAGTGTCTGCCACTACTAAGGATGTCCTTCATGAGAACGATACTGCATATATGAAGATATTCAGTTTACTGTTAATCACAGCAGTCATTGCAGATGTTCACTCTGTGTGTCTTTGGTAGAGATTCTTAAAAAACAGTCTCAAGTTCCTTCAGGAATTACTTGCATTGAACCTAAACCGCAATTCCTAAACCGCAATTACAATTCAATAGCAAACCACTAACCACTAATGTAAAAGCTGTTTTAGCAAACTACACTGAAAATACTCCATAATTATATGTGTACTGAAACAGATGGTAGATTAATTAGGCAGCTGTTGTAGGTACGTGTAGAGGGTAGACTCTTTGAAGAGACACCTTTGTAATAGCTCGCTGGTAGCTTGACATGCATCCTCCAAAATTAATTTATGCTGCACTCGGTGATCCTAACTTTCATAATTAGGGTAGCATTCATATATCATATTCTAGAAAAATCCCCACAATAGAACGACCTTTTTTAAAGCTCTATACTGTACATGCTTAGTTAATCATAATTATATGTTCAACTAACCAATCCATATTTGACACTGTGAGTAATCAAAATACACTTGCTAGAGCCACCAAAAATGGCCTGTATTTACTAGAAAACCCGGCATCCCCTTGCAGAATACACAACTATATGGCTTCAATGGCCTCATTGTCTGGTTAGCTTTATTTCAGGACAGCAACTAACTCTATTTATCTGATTATCTTGCAGTCCAGGTGGTTGGTTTTTCTAGGAGAAATGCGCCGTAAATACATAAGGACATCACCCAGGACGCGTTTCCAAATCTCTATGTACACTTTTATTAAAGATGGGTTCAATTCATTATGGATGGAATTGGGAGCTCTACATGACACAGCTCACAATTCACTGCTTCTTTCACTGATGCCCTTCTATTTTAATTGTTACATTACTTCATAATTTAGTAATTTTAAATAAGAAAAAACTATTAATTTTTAAAAAATATTCATGCTGGAAGCAAAGTTATTTGACTCTATAAAACATCAGCTTGAGCTTACATTACAGTGTTAGTAGACCCAGTGTAATGGGGGGGGGGGGGGGGGGGGGTTGACTCTGCTATAGCTAATACTTCAGCTATATGCCAAACTACTACATTATAGCTACACTAGCTAACAAATATTAGGTGCTAGAAAACGTCTGTGGAACTCTTTATCCTGACATGCCACTTCAAACTTTGTCGTGGTCTTCCTGTACACTGTAGCAGATCTATGTACCCACAAGCATGGAAGCTCATGAGCTTCTCCTTATGTTTACCACAGAAGCTAAATAGCTGAAGGTCAAAAAATGTGCTAGAAACATTTTCTGGACATATTTTTAATGTCACAAGGTACTTGAACTACCCACAAAACAAGATTGAGCTCTATTGATGTTCTGATCTTGGAGAGAGTTTCGCAGAGAATCAATTCAAATGTCCCCAACTATTTGGCCATTTATTCTCCCAATGATGTATCTACTGCCTCATTATATATATATCACTTTGAAAGCAAATTCTAACAATCTGATTGTAACACTATAGACACTGGAATAGAACCTTTTTCTAACTCAGCATGCCATTGACATTTCACAATATGCAATACTGGCCAGATCTGGTAGTATATAATGGATTATGCAGCCACCCTCTTCAGACTATTTCATTCATATTTTCCATTACTCCAGCACATGCACTGTATTAAAGCATAACTTGGTGGCTCACAAGACACCAAAATGACATTTGCAAAACGACTAAAACATGTAACCAGCATAAATCTGGAATTCATAAATTGTAGTCACACCAGCCCATGAAGAAAAGAAGAATATTATGATGTTTGTAGAAAGGTAAGATGGTGTAGTTATCTACTATTCCATCATGTGCACACTGGCAGCAAGGGAGAAGTGCTGCTTTGGGAAGTGAGGGATGGCTATATAGCCACCCTACACTATAACTTGACTGGTTTCTCCCCTAACTGATATATAACTGGGATGAGATGAAAGATGCAGCTGCCAATCAGAATGGAGCAATTTTAAAACTACTTCATTGATCTGCAGTTCATAATGTGGCAAAGTATTATCCCATGGATTTTTATTACTGATATATAGATGTTCCAGATTTACTGTACATCACTGCAAGTATAATATTATTATATATATATATACATCTGTATGTGTGCATCTGTAGCATTGCAATGGTGCCGGAGACGTGACCTGTTGGACCAGCAGGAGAAGGCAATGATGGCCCGAGTGAGGGAGTTGAGGCAGAAAGTGGTTGGAAGTATGAGCAGTAACAATACTAGTTCAACTCTTACCAATACCATGACTCCAGATACCTCATGGACACCATAGACCAAACATCTTTAGCACCACTAACACATCATTACTGTATAACACAACATTCGATACGACTCGAATAGCATGTTTCAATGCTTCCTGTGCAGGTTTCAATGCCTCCTGTTTGTTGGAACTTGCGTAGTATTTTTTAACTCCTATTAGGATGTATTATTAGGATGTAAAGGGTACAATAACCAATTATTTATATATAATATAGAACAATGTACACATTTGTATATTATATAGAATATATTGAAATTTTTCTCGTCTCCAACTAGAGTTATCGAAGTCCCAGTCTATAATTATTGCAGGCAAGTTTTTACTTGATTGCATTGCATTATTGTGGCATCTTGGGAACTGCCCATGCACACGAGTGCGCTTCAATGTCCAGTGCATTAACTCCTCTCTGAATCTTGAACCAGCCTCCCTCACCCCAAGTGGTGCCAAAGGAGTTCCGTCCAGACCAGTACTGCATCCCGCTTGCACTCTTGCCCCACCCGGTAATGACGACAACGTGAGTCGTCGTGTTGTAAGCCATGTGGTCCTGGATGATTCCTTGCTTGTAGTCTTCAAAGGCAGCGCTATGAGCATACACGGAACACGCAATAGGCCCTCGGCTATAAATTTCTGTCTTCATGGCTTCTTCTCCCGTCACCAGGCCATAGTTGGACACATATGTCTTTGTCCCGTTGATGAACCCACAGCTACCGAACCTGTCACAGTTCCTGCACATCATCTCTCCACAATTTGCTAACTCTCCCCAGTAGACGTGATCTGCTCCATAATAAGGGGAACAGGTGACATCTGTGATTCCACTGGCCTTGATGAAAGCATACGCTCCCACAGCGCTTCCTCCAAGGCAGCTTCCCAAGTTGTCGTCCTTACAATCCAGCAGTACCTGAGGGGAGAGAGGCACTACAGGATTGTGATCGCTCTTCTTCTCTCGGGCTAGGATGATGCGGTCTGTGAGGGCTCCTGTAGCTGCGTGGGCCCAGCAGCTCCCGCAAGGAGAGGGTATGAGCTGATTGGTGGGGGGTGTGAGGGTGACTTGATCCCTCCAGTCAAACTGATCCGGGATTCCATGAACTGCATTTGCGAGAGGGCCAGTGATCTTAGCGTCGCTGGGCAGCTTCGTTAGTTCCACGTAGCAACCTAAGGGTCTAGATCTAGAGGTCTTGGGTGCTCTAGGAGCAGCCCAGGACCCTTCAAGTAGCAGGAGAAGCAAGAAGCAACAGCTCGCCAACAACATCGCAACACCTATATGTGGATTTTTTTTATCATCGCGCGAGCCCAAGTATACACGGTGGGTTTTCTCACGCCGCATCAGGAGCCGCACCCACAAAGAAAAGGGGGAGGATCTCGTCTGTAACCAGTAGCCATGGCGGATGCCAAAGTCGCTCCAAAGGTCCTGACTAGAGCGCTCACGCGCAAGCATCTCCGCAAGGATCAGGCTGTGGCGAAGAAAACTAAGGTGGTCGTCACTGATTTCATCAAGGACAGACAGGTTTTTATAACCTAGATTAGGATTGCAACAATCAAGTATATAACTAAATAAATTTCACAGCAAAAACTAAGAGAAGAGAGGGAGGCGAAGAGGGCTGGACTGGACTCCCGACATCAGCACATCTTTTCCACCCTAACCACAAAACTCTGCATGAAGGATAATGAAGTGGAGGATCTGATTCTGGAGGGAGATGAGGTGTCAGTTCAGTTCAGTATAGCCAGAAGAAATCATATTTTCTGGGTTGTTGATTTTTAACTTTCTTCCTCGTTACATTCTTCCTTATTAAATTCTTCCTTATTACGTTCTTCCTTATTAAATTCTTCCTTATTACATTCTTCCTCATTACATTCTTCCTTATTTGTTATAGTCTACATGTCTACACAGAAAAATTCTTTTTATTGTCTGTTTTTTTTTACTTTCCTTTTTTGTTTCCCCTTTTCTTCTTCTTAGATGGAGTGCATGGAGAACTTCTTTGCTGCAAATGGATCAAAGTGTCTCTTGTTTTACTACCATGAAGAATCACAAGGAGAAGGAGGTAAGGAAACATTCTGGAAGTTGTCATCTCCAGTGTCATGCCATGCTGTGACCATATATGGAAGTTGTCATCTACAGTGTTATGCCATGCTATGACTATATATAATATGGAAGTTGTCATCTACAATGTTGTGACTATATATGGTTTTCAGGCCCTTTTTCGATATTTTTCGATAAGTATTGCAGCATTATTTTAAAAGATGATGCTTGCAGCATAAACATCTCCATGAATAACTGTAGACACACTGTGCTCTTGCATTGGGCAGTGAATATATATTACTGGTCATGCTCAGTTTCATGCCATTATATGTACTATGTTTGAGGACACTTGCACAAACTTTATATATATATAATGTGTGTATATATGACTTGTTGCCTATTTCACAAGAAACTAAGCTGACTTGGAAGGAAGAGAAAACTCTAATGTATAAGTGATGTCATGAATATGACCATCTAACAGTCCCTGGACCTTAAACATGACCCTGCATGAATCCCCACAACCTGATGTCAATATGATATCCCTGTTTATAGTGGCTAGCTCTGAAGAGATAGCCACTTCGCTAAGGCAACTCTTCCCCCTGCTGTTCTACACCAACTATGATCTACATATTAACATCCAGCTCTTATGATATACTTTTATGTGAATGCTATGCAAAGTAGATGTGGCAAGATGATAGTTATATTGGCATTATTACAGACAAGAAGAAGACAGTGAAACAGCTCTATCTTACTGATGGGACCAAGGAGGCCTTCCCAGGCCTAGGTCTCTTCTTTCTTCGCACAACAGCAAAAGCCATAACCACTGCCAACATTGCTAGTGAGACCTTCTTTGGAGTCCTGGAGTCTAATGAAGGTGAACTACTGGAGGCTGTAGAGATTCTCCTCTCCAGCGTGTTCCTACCTGCACTGAAGGAGCAGACAAACTGGGGCACATTGTCTGTGGATGCTAATGGTCATATCATGAAAGAAGCCTTCTTGAGTAAACTTGCTTCTTTCATCGCTGTTCTGGCCAATGCTCGTGCTAGTATTGCTGACGCTGTGAAGCTCAGTCCTTGCACAAACTCATCTTTGGCCAGTATAGTGAACACTACCGACATCGTGGCAGCTGCAGGCAATCCTGACCTGGTGGAGGGGGCAGAGAAGTGTGTGCAGGGATGGTGCAAGGAGATTGAGCAGACTCTGACAAAGTCGGAGCAGATGAGGAAGGAATCAGATGATGTGGGGCCGCAAGCAGAACTGGAACACTGGAAGAAGAGAATGGCCAAATTTGACTCTCTCATTACCTCCATTAAAAATCCTCAGTGCAGGGCCATTATCAATATCTTGGTGGTTGCCAAGTCCAAAGTACTGCAGGTAAATTCCATAAAGGTAGTTGCAAAATATCATTTTAGGCATTTAAAAGATTCAGTTCCCCATATAATTATATATATATTATATATAAACTTTCCTCCTTTTTTGGCATGTGTGATTGATTCCATCTACCTTTCAGATGTGGAAAGACTTGGATATCACCATTACTGACTTCACCAATGAAGCCAAAGACAATGTCAAGTTTCTGTACACACTGGAGAAGTACTGTGAGCCTCTCTACAAGTGCAATCCAGTGAGTGAGGGGATCTAACCTCTAAGGGAGGAAGGAATGGGGGAATGGGAAGAGAGGCGAGAAGAGGAATAAGACAATAAGGAAGCCAAGAAAAGGGGAAAGAAGGGAGTGAATAATTGTGAGTAGAAATGAAAGAGTGGAGCCAAGGTAAAAGTTACTAGATTGTAAGGAGGAGGAAGAGAGGTATGAAAATATATATGGTAGTAGAAGGGATGGAGAAAAGGGACGGAGGGACTGTGATGAGACTGGTTAAGATTAGCTTAATCTCTGTAGGTGACCATGTTGAATGCCATTCCTGGACTCATCAATGCCATTCGCATGATTAATAGCTACTCTCGTTACTACAACACTTCAGAGCGGATGACAGCACTTTTAGTCAAAGTGACTAATCAGATGATCACTGCCTGCAAGGCACATTTGACTGACAGTGGCTACCATACAGTATGGGAGCAGGATAGGCCAGTGGTCCTGAAGAAGCTGGCCGACTGCAAGAGGCTGAATGAAGAATACCAGCAATGCTTCCAGAGAACAAAGGAGAAGCTCAAGGACCATCCTGAAGAGAAACCATTTGATTTCTCAGAGATGTATATTTTTGGAAAATTCAACAACTTTTGTAGAAGGTAAAGTATATGAACCAGATATTACTGTGCATATATGATGGCATTTATACATGATGGCATTTATCCATCAATATCATTCCTCTTCACATTTTAACATCATTTTCTCACCACAGAATTGACTGCATCGTGGCCTTCCTCCACAGTTCTCAAGTGTATGGGACCCTCGGACTCTCCCATATTGAAGGGATAGATATTTACAGCAACAGGTTCAATGTTTTGGTTAGCAACATGAAGAAGAAAGGTTACGACCCTTTAGATCACAGAAAAAAGGATTTTGATGTCGACTATGAAGACTTCAAGATTCAGCTTAAAGATTTGGAGGTGAATACTAACTGAGTTGAGAAAATCCCAATGTGTACTGTTATTATGCAGGTCCAGCTTCAAGTTCATATGGATCAGTTTTTTCAAAATGCCAGAACAGTTCAGCGAGCCATTGAGTTTACTCAGCGATTTGAACGGTTAGTCATCTGTGCTGAACCCATTGACCTTTATTACATATTTTTTCTGCAGATTGCAAATACCATGCTTGGATACACTTGCCAAGTGGAAATATTCTGTCAGCCTCTTTGTCAAAGAGATGCAGTTTGTCCAAACTGAGTACAACAAACACAAGGATTACCCTCCAATGGCTCGCAACCTTCCTCCCACTTCTGGTAGGATTGCCTGGTCTCGCCAGCTCTATCACAGGATCTCTGTTCCAATGTCCATTTTCAAAAAGAACCAAAAGCTTATGGATTTGCCAGAGACCAAGAGAGCCATCAAGCGCTACAACCACCTGGCCCAAGTGCTGGTGGAGTATGAACTAGTTTTCCACCAGATTTGGAGGAAGCATATTGACGTGGCCAGATCCAGTCTCAACAGTACCGTGCTGATCAGACACCCAGAAACCAAGGAACTCCTTGTTAACTGTGATCACAGGGTAATTGAGGTGCTGAGAGAGATTGACGTGCTCTCAAAGATGGGACTGGAGTTACCTCCTCAGGCTCGAGTATTTGTGGGGAAAAAGGAAGGGATGCAAAAGATGTTTGCCACTATGGAAGTAAGTGATTTGGCTATGCAATTAATGGCAACTATGCACAAGTGATTATTTCCCATTGACATCTGTCTTGTTTTGTTCTCTCTTCAGGCTGTAACAAAGAGACACAAGGAAGTGATTGGTAAGATTCCGGAAATCCTAAACCCCCTGATAATCCCCCATCTTGAGAAGCTAAACAAGGTTTTGAGTCCCGGTTTGACCATTCTGCGCTGGACATCTCTCAACCTAAACCACTTTGCTGATGTGGTAGTGTCATCCCTGGACAAACTTGAAGTGTTGATACACAGATCTAAAGACATGCTAGACATACAAATTCAGGATGTCCTTGATAAGATTTCTTCCACTTTGCTGTGTGAACTACCAGAAAATGAACCCTGGACCATGGAGGAGTTTTTCTCCAGAATAAAGGTCATTATTATTGTTCATGTCAGGTATTCCTGTATGCATGCCATACGATTCATTACATCAGTCTTTACTTTGCAGAAGGTCTGTGACCAAGCGGGACTCAAGCTGAACACATGCTGTGAACAAATCGAGTTTGCCATGTACAACCTCATCTCACTCTTACTTCCCGAGGGGAAGAAAGACCTACAAGAAGTGCTCAATCTTGACCAATCGCATGAGTTCACTGCAAATGATACACCCATGAATATGTCATTGGCACAGCTCTCAACTATGGATGATGAAGAGGATGAGATGAGACCAGGGGAGATAGCGAAGCAGAGAGAACAGCAGAAGAGGAGAGATCTCTTTTCGGAGGCAAAATTGTTGTTGCAGCACTACAACAGAGAGACTACGACTGCTCTTGTGCGTTGCACACGACGCACGCTAGATACGATCAAAAGGCGCGTTACCTCGCCATCTGTGATCAAGTATGGAGATACCGCTGAAGATCGAAAGAAGTTGGACCGCAGGCCAGCACTGAAGGTGAAGCTGATTCTTGCAGTTCCTCATGTGGCACTCAAGCCAGGGCTGGATGAGATCCAGGCTATGCTCAATGCCACCGTCCAGAATGTGCTGGCAGTGCACAAGGAAGTGGTCCAGTGGGGACAGAAAGGCACAGAAGCTGGTACAGCTAGAAAACAGGGAACTTCACCCGAGGTGCTTCAAGCACAGTCAGGGGTACTAGGCGCTCCATCAAGGATCCTCAATGCACACTCTGGACTCCTCAATGCAAAGTCAGGATTACTTGGCGCTCCATCAAGGATCTTCAATGCACACTCTGGACTCCTCAATGCAAAGTCAGGATTACTTGGTGCTCCATCAAGGATCCTTAATGCACACTCTAGTGTCTTCAATGCACAGTCAGGGTTACTAGGTGCTCCATCAAGGGTCTTTAACACACACTCTGGGCTCCTCAATGCCAAATCAGGTGCTCTAGGTGCACAATCAGTTGTGTTAGGCACAACTTCAGGAATTTTCAGTGTCACTTCTAGCCTCATGACTACTTTTGGAAAGGGAGGACTAAAAACATTCTATAAGTCTATAACAGAACACAAGGAAATAGCCAAGCTGGTATCCATGATGACCTCCACCTTCAGCTCTGCCAAGATGCTCGTAACACAGTCCCTTGAGCCTCTCAAGCAATATGAGCATTTGTGGGTATTGGATCGAATTGAGCACATGAACAGCTTCTTGGCTGAACTGCCAGGTCTATTGGACTTTGAGGCCAAACTGAAAGATTATGCCACACTTGACGATGTCATCTCCGAAGAGGAGGATGTACGAAGGTGTGGTTCATTAGCATTGATGACAGGTTAGTCATTAAACAGATGACATGGTACCTTGAAGCAATAGCCAACGGAAGACACATTTCTTGCTTCATTCATCTTGTATTCCACTGGATATATATACTAGTTCAGCTCTATAAATTCAGATTCAAGCAGGCCAGTGACGCAGTAGTATTTTCTAAGTGAGGCTTGAGGTTGTGTTGTAGACAAACATTATCCAAGGAATAAAGTCGGTTATAATATATACTTGAGCCTCATCTAAGTCCACCTCAAGAGAGTTGATCCTTCATAGTCTTGCTTGAGGTACTGGATTTCCCCCCCCCCCCCCCCCAATCAGACTTGCACGATTAGCTTCTTCTTCGACTGGCTCACAAGACTAGCTTGTTCTTCCACCTTCCATTGTAGTCTTTTTTTTTTTGCAAAGTAGTTTTGTTATAATGGATGTGCACTATTTAGAAATACAGATTGCACAACTCCACTTCCTACAGATGACCTGAAGATTGCTATGAGGGCTGAGGCCAAGGAATGGAAGGTACTCTATGCCAGGAACATGAACACCAAATATCTTGCCCTGATGGACAAGGTTGTGGAGATGATGGACGACTACTCCAAGAGATTCTCTCATCCTATCAATGATCTAAATGACGTGCGGCAAGCTATGGCTGCTCTCAAGGAGCTACGAGAGAATGAAATCTTCATCGATTCATCACTAAATCCAATAGAGGTGTGCAAAATTAATCTTGCATGGCTGGATATTCCATTAGCGACATGTGAATTTATGGTTATGTGTACATGCCGATTTAATACTTTATACGATGTTTATATTCATTCATGCTGTAGGAGTCGTATGGCCTCATGGTCAACTATCATGTTTCAGTGGCCAGGGAAGAGACTGAGAAAGTTGACACTATGCGGTTTTCATGGCAGAAGCTAAACACTTTAGCTGTAAGCAAAATCTAAACTTTCTCTACACCCCTCTAGTGTACACTATACTACAAGTCATACTAGCAAAAGTAGTAGTAGTAGTAGTAGTAGTAATAGTAATAGTAGTAGTAATAGTAGTAGTAGTAGTAGTAAATTTTCTCTACACCTCTTAGTGTACACTATACTACAAGTAATACTAGCAAAAGTAGTAGTAGTAGTAGTAGTACTAGTAGTAGTTATAGCTGTTACAAAATGCTGATTGAGTGATACAAACTTGAACACCACCCATATACACTTAGGAGTTTGAGTCACATGGGATCAACCTAAGCTGAATGTTGGTAGTCCTTGTTGTATTGGCAGGCTGTGGTTGCTGTTGTTACTATCTTTGTGGTCTATTCTACAGGATGATGTGCTGAATCACCTGATTAATATTCAGTCTTCCTTCCAAGATGACTTGCTTGAGAAAGTTGAAACATTTCAGACAGAAACCTCACAATTCTACCAATCTTATGACTCCGTAAGAAAATTGTCAAAGCTACTAGACAGGAAGGTTTACATATTCACATATTTAAGTAACCATTTCTCACACAGGAAGGACCAATGACTAAAGGCATTTCTCCACGAGAGGCCAGTGACCGGGTCAGCATCTTCCAGGCACAGTTTGATGAGTTGTGGAATAAGTACCAGATTTATAGCGATGGAGAGAAGCTCTTTGGTCTGCCTGTAACTGACTACAACAAGCTATCAAGCATCAATAAAGAATTTAACCTTCTGCAGAAGTTGTATGGGCTCTACAACACAGTTACTGACAGTGTTGATGGGTACTATGACATTCTTTGGGTTGAAGTTGACATTGAGAAGATCAACAATGAACTTCAGGACTTCCAGAACAGGTACCCGCACCGTAGCCAATTTAGATTTGTTTGTTTCAGGTGACCCTATTTACTTTAATAGATAAGAGTTTTGTTTGTTTCAGAGGTGTCCCTATTGATACAGTTTTGTTTGTTTCAGAGGTGTCCCTATTGATATAGTTTTGTTTGTTTCAGAGGTGTCCCTATTGATACAGTTTTGTTTGTTTCAGAGGTGTCCCTATTGATACAGTTTTGTTTGTTTCAGAGGTGTCCCTATTGATACAGTTTTGTTTGTTTCAGAGGTGTCCCTATTGATACAGTTTTGTTTGTTTCAGAGGTGTCCCTATTGATACAGTTTTGTTTGTTTCAGAGGTGTCCCTATTGATACAGTTTTGTTTGTTTCAGAGGTGTCCCTATTGATATAGTTTTGTTTGTTTCAGAGGTGTCCCTATTGATACAGTTTTGTTTGTTTCAGAGGTGTCCCTATTGATACAGTTTTGTTTGTTTCAGAGGTGTCCCTATTGATATAGTTTTGTTTGTTTCAGGTGTCCCTATTGATACAGTTTTGTTTGTTTCAGAGGTGTCCCTATTGATACAGTTTTGTTTGTTTCAGAGGTGTCCCTATTGATATAGTTTTGTTTGTTTCAGAGGTGTCCCTATTGATACAGTTTTGTTTGTTTCAGAGGTGACCCTATTGATACAGTTTTGTTTGTTTCAGAGGTGTCCCTATTGATACAGTTTTGTTTGTTTCAGAGGTGTCCCTATTGATACAGTTTTGTTTGTTTCAGAGGTGTCCCTATTGATACAGTTTTGTTTGTTTCAGAGGTGTCCCTATTGATACAGTTTTGTTTGTTTCAGAGGTGTCCCTATTGATATAGTTTTGTTTGTTTCAGAGGTGTCCCTATTGATACAGTTTTGTTTGTTTCAGAGGTGTCCCTATTGATACAGTTTTGTTTGTTTCAGAGGTGTCCCTATTGATATAGTTTTGTTTGTTTCAGAGGTGTCCCTATTGATACAGTTTTGTTTGTTTCAGAGGTGTCCCTATTGATACAGTTTTGTTTGTTTCAGAGGTGTCCCTATTGATACAGTTTTGTTTGTTTCAGAGGTGTCCCTATTGATACAGTTTTGTTTGTTTCAGAGGTGTCCCTATTGATACAGTTTTGTTTGTTTCAGAGGTGTCCCTATTGATATAGTTTTGTTTGTTTCAGAGGTGTCCCTATTGATACAGTTTTGTTTGTTTCAGAGGTGTCCCTATTGATACAGTTTTGTTTGTTTCAGAGGTGTCCCTATTGATATAGTTTTGTTTGTTTCAGGTGTCCCTATTGATACAGTTTTGTTTGTTTCAGAGGTGTCCCTATTGATACAGTTTTGTTTGTTTCAGAGGTGTCCCTATTGATATAGTTTTGTTTGTTTCAGAGGTGTCCCTATTGATACAGTTTTGTTTGTTTCAGAGGTGACCCTATTGATACAGTTTTGTTTGTTTCAGAGGTGTCCCTATTGATACAGTTTTGTTTGTTTCAGAGGTGTCCCTATTGATACAGTTTTGTTTGTTTCAGAGGTGTCCCTATTGATACAGTTTTGTTTGTTTCAGAGGTGTCCCTATTGATACAGTTTTGTTTGTTTCAGAGGTGTCCCTATTGATATAGTTTTGTTTGTTTCAGAGGTGTCCCTATTGATACAGTTTTGTTTGTTTCAGAGGTGTCCCTATTGATACAGTTTTGTTTGTTTCAGAGGTGTCCCTATTGATATAGTTTTGTTTGTTTCAGAGGTGTCCCTATTGATACAGTTTTGTTTGTTTCAGAGGTGTCCCTATTGATACAGTTTTGTTTGTTTCAGAGGTGTCCCTATTGATACAGTTTTGTTTGTTTCAGAGGTGTCCCTATTGATACAGTTTTGTTTGTTTCAGGTGTCGCAAGCTTCCTAAGGCACTGAAGGAATGGCCAGCATTCATTGAGCTCAAGAGAAAGATTGATGACTTCAATGAGAGCTGCCCCTTACTGGAAATGATGTCCAACAAGGCTATGCTGGGAAGACATTGGAAGAGGATGGAAGAGCTCACTAAGCATACATTCGACATTGAGTCAGAAATGTTTCTGCTTAGGAATATCATGGAAGCCCCACTCTTGAGGTTTAGAGAAGACATTGAGGTGAGTTTTAAGGTGGGTGATTCCAGAGGGCTATTTATAAATGTTTGGGTGTTACTGTTGCATCAGGATATTTGCATTAGTGCTGTAAAAGAGAAGGACATTGAGAGCAAGCTCAAGCAGGTGAAAGCAGACTGGGCTGTCAAGAACTTGCATTTTTCTCCTTTCAAGACACGTGGGGAGTTAATGTTGACTGGAGAGGAGACATCAGAGGTCATTGGACTCATGGAGGATTCTCTCATGGTCCTTGGGTCACTCATGAGCAACAGGTAGCTGTGTGTGGACTCATGCTGACCTAGTACTGAATGAGTGAGTAGCTGTGTGTGGATTCGTGCTGACCTAGTACTGAATGAGTGAGTAGCTGTGTGTGGACTCATGCTGACCTAGTACTGAATGAGTGAGTAGCTGTGTGTGGACTCATGCTGACCTAGCACTGGATGAGTGAGTAGCTGTGTGTGGACTCATGCTGACCTAGTACTGAATGAGTGAGTAGCTGTGTGTGGACTCATGCTGACCTAGTACTGAATGAGTGAGTAGCTGTGTGTGGACTCATGCTGACCTAGTACTGAATGAGTGAGTAGCTGTGCGTGGACTCATGCTGACCTAGTACTGAATGAGTGAGTAGCTGTGTGTGGACTCATGCTGACCTAGTACTGAATGAGTGAGTAGCCGTGTGTGGACTCATGCTGACCTAGTACTGAATGAGTGAGTAGCCGTGTGTGGACTCATGCTGACCTAGTACTGAATGAGTGAGTAGCCGTGTGTGGACTCATGCTGACCTAGTACTGAATGAGTGAGTAGCCGTGTGTGGACTCATGCTGACCTAGTACTGAATGAGTGAGTAGCCGTGTGTGGACTCATGCTGACCTAGTACTGAATGAGTGAGTAGCTGTGTGTGGACTCATGCTGACCTAGTACTGAATGAGTGAGTAGCCGTGTGTGGACTCATGCTGACCTAGTACTGAATGAGTGAGTAGCTGTGTGTGGACTCATGCTGACCTAGTACTGAATGAGTGAGTAGCTGTGTGTGGACTCATGCTGACCTAGTACTGAATGAGTGAGTAGCCGTGTGTGGACTCATGCTGACCTAGTACTGAATGAGTGAGTAGCCGTGTGTGGACTCATGCTGACCTAGTACTGAATGAGTGAGTAGCCGTGTGTGGACTCATGCTGACCTAGTACTGAATGAGTGAGTAGCTGTGTGTGGACTCATGCTGACCTAGTACTGAATGAGTGAGTAGCTGTGTGTGGACTCGTGCTGACCTAGTACTGAATGAGTAAGTAGCTGTGTGTGGACTCATGCTGACCTAGTACTGAATGAGTGAGTAGCTGTGTGTGGACTCGTGCTGACCTAGTACTGAATGAGTGAGTAGCTGTGTGCGGACTCATGCTGACCTAGTACTGAATGAGTGAGTAGCTGTGTGTGGACTCATGCTGACCTAGTACTGAATGAGTGAGTAGCCGTGTGTGGACTCATGCTGACCTAGTACTGAATGAGTGAGTAGCCGTGTGTGGACTCATGCTGACCTAGTACTGAATGAGTGAGTAGCCGTGTGTGGACTCATGCTGACCTAGTACTGAATGAGTGAGTAGCCGTGTGTGGACTCATGCTGACCTAGTACTGAATGAGTGAGTAGCTGTGTGTGGACTCATGCTGACCTAGTACTGAATGAGTGAGTAGCTGTGTGTGGACTCATGCTGACCTAGTACTGAATGAGTGAGTAGCTGTGTGTGGACTCGTGCTGACCTAGTACTGAATGAGTGAGTAGCTGTGTGTGGACTCGTGCTGACCTAGTACTGAATGAGTGAGTAGCTGTGTGTGGACTCATGCTGACCTAGTACTGAATGAGTGAGTAGCTGTGTGTGGACTCATGCTAACCTAGTACTGAATGAGTGAGTATGTGGACTCATGCTGACCTAGTACTGAATGAGTGAGTAGCTGTGTGCGGACTCATGCTGACCTAGTACTGAATGAGTGAGTATGTGGACTCATGCTGACCTAGTACTGAATGAGTGAGTAGCTGTGTGTGGACTCATGCTGACCTAGTACTGAATGAGTGAGTAGCTGTGTGTGGACTCGTGCTGACCTAGTACTGAATGAGTGAGTAGCTGTGTGTGGACTCATGCTGACCTAGTACTGAATGAGTGAGTAGCTGTGTGTGGACTCATGCTGACCTAGTACTAATGAGTGAGTAGCTGTGTGTGGACTCATGCTGACCTAGTACTGAATGAGTGAGTAGCTGTGTGTGGACTCATGCTGACCTAGTACTGAATGAGTGAGTAGCTGTGTGTGGACTCGTGCTGACCTAGCACTGAATGAGTGAGTGTGTGCATACATTTTTATTTACAGGTACAATACTCCCTTTAAAAAGGACATTCAGTTATGGGTACAGAAGCTGTCCAACTCAACTGAAATCATTGAGAACTGGCTGGTCGTCCAGAATTTGTGGGTCTACCTTGAGGCAGTGTTTGTGGGTGGAGATATTGCCAAGCAACTTCCCAAGGTGAGAGCGAGAAAGAGAATTCCCTTTATGACTGCATGAATGTGGTGATGTGATGTGCAGGAAGCAAAGAGGTTCCAGAACATTGACAAAGCATGGGTGAAGATCATGACTAAAGGGCATGATGTTCCTAATGTTGTCCAATGTTGCGTTGGGGATGAGACGCTAGGCCAACTATTGCCTCACCTGCTAGAGCAATTGGAGCTCTGCCAGAAGTCACTCACTGGTTACCTAGAGAAGAAACGGCTCGTCTTCCCAAGATTTTTCTTTGTCTCTGATCCAGGTTTGCTGGAGATCCTGGGTCAGGCTTCTGACTCGCATACGATCCAAGCACATCTGTTGAGTGTATTTGACAACATCAAGACAGTCACTTTCCATGAGAAAGAGTACGACAGAATAACACATATACACTCCAGAGAGCCAGAGATTGTAGAGGTAAAGGTCACAACCAGCCAGTCTTCACTCTTAACACTTGCACCGTTACATACATTCAATAGTATTGCCACTCTTATGTTCTTGACCACTACTACAGCTGGATAAGCCTGTCATGGCTCAAGGTAATGTGGAGTTTTGGCTTGGAGCACTTCTCAAAGAAGCACTCCACTCTGTGCATGTTGTAATCAGGAATGCATATGTGGCCATTGAGGACCCCAACCTTGACCTCATCGAGTTCCTCAACAACTGTCCAGCACAGGTAAACTCATTTTATCCAAAGTGTCCACCACGTTACCATTTAATATATACCCTAGTTTCATTGAACAGTGAACACTCCCTGAATAGTAACAGTCCTTGAATAGCATTCCTGTAATATAACCGACAATTGGTAATGGAACTGCTTGGTTTATCTTTCATCTTTGTTGAACAACAACCACCTTAGAGGGAGCTCCAGCCAAGCCATATAATATAATAATAATATAATGATGATGATGATGATGATGATGATGATGATAATAATAATATAATAATAATAATAATAATAATAATAATAATAATAATAATAATAATAATAATAATAATAATAATAATAATAATAATAATAATAATAATAATAATAATAATAATAATAATAATAATAATAATAATAATAATAATAATAATAATAATAATAATAATAATTAATAATAATATAATGATAATAATGATAACAATGATAATAAAATAAATGATAATAATAACAATAATAATATAACAGCAACAACAATAATATAATATATAAAACTCTAATCAAAGGCAGTGGAATAATCATTTCAGATGTTCCTGTGGTCACAAAAGCTGTTGGTGGAGAGTGACACGGTTAAAAATACAGCATCATCTGATAAATAAAACGGCTTGGACTAACTTAGAATGTGTTGACTTCCAGGATGAAGAAGAGGTTAAAGATAACATTATAACGGTTGGATTGCTAATTGTATTATAAAATTTGTGAGCCATCTTTACATATATGCCATAGCATACAAGGACTTGACAAAAAGTGTGTATTGTGTAGTCTTTACCTAGAAGAGGAAGCATCTCCATATAATTATCACCCTCGAAATTGCAGACCGAACAATTAGCAACATTATACTCCAAAATACTATATTTTAAATTACCTGTATTGACAGTGAAGTTACTATACATCCATTTTGTTCTCCGTAGATTGGAATCTTGGGAATCCAGTTCATCTGGACCAGAGATTCTGAGATTGCCCTAGAGAGCTCTAGAAGTGACAAGAAGATTATGGCCAACACTAACCGGGTGTTCCTGGAGATTTTGAATATGCTCATCGATGTCACAACACAAAACCTGACTAAGATAAAGAGGCGCACATTTGAGACACTCATCACCATTCATCTCCATCAAAGAGACATATTCAATGACCTGGTAAGCTATTAGACAATCTTTATGCAGTCTTGTGATAAATGCACTTGACTATTAATAGGTAGTACTGAAAGTGAAGTCTTCCAAAGACTTTGAGTGGCTGAAACAGAGCAGGTTTTATTTCAAGGAAGAGACGCAAGTCACTCTGATCTCCATTACAGATGTGGATTTTGTCTACCAGAATGAGTTTCTTGGCTGTACAGAGCGTCTTGTCATCACTCCGCTCACTGATCGCTGCTACATAACTCTGGCTCAGGCCCTGGGCTTCTCCATGGGTGGATCACCAGCTGGTCCTGCTGGAACAGGCAAAACAGAGACTGTCAAAGACATGGGAAGGGCCTTGGGGAAATATGTAGTGGTCTTCAACTGCTCTGACCAGATGGATTTCAGAGGACTGGGAAGGATCTATAAGGGCCTGGCTCAGTCAGGCAGTTGGGGCTGTTTTGATGAGTTCAACCGCATAGAGCTACCTGTGCTATCAGTCGCTGCACAGCAGATTGCTATTGTGCTTATGTGCAGGAAAGAAAAGAAGCCCGAGTTCATTTTCACAGATGGAGATGTTGTCAAGATGAACCCAGAGTTTGGTCTCTTCCTGACCATGGTAAGTACAATTGTATGAACATGTACAATAACTTAACACATCATTACTTCTTTACCTTTACTCCTCACATCATTACTTCTTTAGCTTCACTCCTCACATCATTACTTCTTTAGCTTTACTCTGCCACATCATTACTTCTTTAGCTTCACTCCTCACATCATTACTTCTTTAGCTTTACTCTGCCACATCATTACTTCTTTAGCTTCACTCCTCACATCATTACTTCTTTAGCTTTACTCTGCCACATCATTACTTCTTTAGCTTCACTCCTCACATCATTACTTCTTTAGCTTTACTCTGCCACATCATTACTTCTTTAGCTTTACTCTGCCACATCATTACTTCTTTAGCTTCACTCCTCACATCATTACTTCTTTAGCTTTACTCTGCCACATCATTACTTCTTTAGCTTCACTCCTCACATCATTACTTCTTTAGCTTTACTCTGCCACATCATTACTTCTTTAGCTTTACTCTGCCACATCATTACTTCTTTAGCTTCACTCCTCACATCATTACTTCTTTAGCTTTACTCTGCCACATCATTACTTCTTTAGCTTCACTCCTCACATCATTACTTCTTTAGCTTTACTCTGCCACATCATTACTTCTTTAGCTTTACTCTGCCACATCATTACTTCTTTAGCTTCACTCCTCACATCATTACTTCTTTAGCTTTACTCTGCCACATCATTACTTCTTTAGCTTTACTCTGCCACATCATTACTTCTTTAGCTTCACTCCTCACATCATTACTTCTTTAGCTTTACTCTGCCACATCATTACTTCTTTATCTTTACTCCTCACATCATTACTTCTTTAGCTTTACTCTGCCACATCATTACTTCTTTAGCTTTAGTCCTCACATCATTACTTCTTTAGCTTTACTCCACCTCATCACTTCTTTAGCTTTACTCTCCACATCATTACTTCTTTAGCTTTACTCTCCACATCATTACTTCTTTAGCTTTACTCTGCCACATCATTACTTCTTTAGCTTTAGTCCTCACATCATTACTTCTTTAGCTTTACTCCACCTCATCACTTCTTTAGCTTTACTCTCCACATCATTACTTCTTTAGCTTTACTCTCCACATCATTACTTCTTTAGCTTTACTCTCCACATCATTACTTCTTTAGCCTTACTCCTCACATCATTACTTCTTTAGCTTTACTCTCCACATCATTACTTCTTTAGCCTTACTCCTCACATCATTACTTCTTTAGCTTTACTCTTCACATCATCACTTCTTTAGCTTTACTCCACCTCATCACTTCTTTAGCTTTACTCCTCCAATACAGAATCCTGGCTATGCTGGAAGACAGGAACTTCCAGAAAATCTCAAGATGAACTTCAGACCTATGGCAATGATGGTACCAGATAGAAAGGTGAGGTCTCGGGTATGGACATATAGCTTGTATACTTTGATTTGTGTTTTTATCCTCAGATTATTATTCGAGTGAAGTTGGCTAGTTGTGGTTTCTTGCATAATATTGTTCTGTCTGAGAAATTCTACACATTATACAAGCTTTGTGAAGACCAGTTATCCAAACAAGTCCACTATGACTTCGGCCTTCGAAATATCCTCTCTGTACTACGAACACTTGGGGCAGCCAAACGTGCCAACCCAGAGGACAGTGAGCAAACCACCGTCATGAGAGGTCTCAGAGATATGAACCTATCCAAGCTAATTGACGAAGATGAGCCCCTCTTCATGTCCCTCATCTATGATCTCTTCCCAGGATTAGTTCTAGAAAAGGCAGGCTATGCTGAACTCGAGTCAGCCATTGAGAAGAATGTAATTGAATCTGGTCTCATTAATCACCCCTTTTGGGTTCTCAAGCTCATCCAGCTATATGAGACGGAACAGGTACGCCATGGTTTCATGGTGCTAGGTCCCACGGGAACAGGCAAGACTAAGTGCATCCATATTCTTATGAAAGCACTCACAGATTGTGGTACTCCTCACAAGGAATGGAGGATGAATCCCAAGGCCATCACATCCTCAGAGATGTTTGGGCGTCTTGATGTCGCCACTAATGACTGGACAGATGGCATCTTCTCCACTCTTTGGAGGAGGTCCCACAAGCTGAAAAAAGGGGAACATGTGTGGCTTGTGATGGATGGGCCTGTGGATACCATCTGGATAGAAAACCTCAACAGTGTCCTGGATGACAATAGAACACTAACCCTCGCTAATGGGGACAGAATACCAATGTACCCTGACAGCAAGATTGTGTTCGAGCCTGATAATGTCGACAATGCATCTCCAGCCACAGTGTCTCGTAATGGCATGATCTATATGAGTTCATCAGGACTAGAGTATAATCCCATTCTCAAAGGCTGGCTTCTTCACATGGTGGCAGAGAAGAAGATCACACAGCAGGAATCTGACATTCTGCTTCTTCTCTTTGAAGCAAGCTTCATCAAATTGTACAATTTTGCTGTCATCACTCTCAATGCCAAGATGAAGCTTCTGGAGTGCAGTTATATCATGCAGGCCTGCCAAATCCTAGAGGGTCTCATCCCTCAGAAGGAAGACAACTCCTCCCTCTCGAGGGAGCTCTTGGAGAAGCTGTATATTTTCTCACTTATGTGGAGTGTGGGAGCCTTACAGGAGCTTGATGATAGGGCCAAGATGGAGGAGTGGATGAGAAGCAATACAGAACTGGCTATGCCACAGATTGAAGAGGATTCAGGGGACACCATCTTTGAGTTTAAAGTAGACAAGGAGGGGAAATGGGAGCATTGGAAGAAGCATGTGAAAGAGTACGTCTACCCAACAGACAGTACTCCACAGTATGCCTCAATCTTGGTTCCCAATGTGGACAATGTGCGCACAGACTTTCTCATCCACACCATCGCAAAGCAATCCAAAGGAGTGCTGCTAATCGGAGAGCAAGGTACAGCCAAGACTGTCATCATCAAGGGCTACATGTCCAAGTACAACATCGAAGAGCACATTAGCAAGAACCTAACCTTTTCATCTGCTACTCAGCCTGGTCACTTTCAGAGGTCCATTGAGAGTTATATTGACAAGCGTGTGGGCACCACGTATGGCCCTCCAGCAGGCAAGAGGTGCACAGTGTTCATAGATGACGTGAACATGCCCACCATCAATGAGTGGGGTGACCAAATTACCAATGAGATTGTGCGCCAGCTGATGGGGACAAATGGCTTCTACAGTCTGGAGAAACCTGGTGACTTTACACACATCCAAGACCTGCAATTGGTGGCTGCCATGATCCATCCAGGAGGAGGGAGGAATGATATCCCCTCACGACTAAAGCGACAGTTTGCCGTCTTCAACTGCACGCTTCCTTCCAATGCTTCTATCGACAAAATCTTTGGAGTGATAGGCTTTGGACATTTCTGTAAGGAAAGAGGTTTTAGTAACACAGTTATTGGAATGGTTAAGAATCTGATCGGAATTACAAGAATCCTCTGGCAGAAGACCAAATTGAAAATGCTCCCTACTCCTGCCAAGTTTCATTATGTGTTTAATTTGCGTGATCTGTCTAGAATATGGGAAGGCATTCTCCACATAGATTCAGACACATGTACCGAGGTTGAAACTCTCTTTGCCTTGTGGAAGCATGAGTGCACACGCGTTATTGCTGATCGCTTCACAAATGTTGAAGACAAGGATTGGTTTGACAAGGCAACCATCAGATCTGTGGATGAAGAACTGGGTGAGACTTACAAAGCATTAGTCCTTGCTGAACCATATTTTGTGGACTTCTTGAGGTAAAACTTGCATTTGGTGTCAGTCCATGCATGCTTTATTGCATGGTGACCGAGAGTATATTGTTGTTTTTAGAGATCCACCAGAAGTAACAGGAGATGAACCGGAGGACTTCGAGTTTGAAGCACCCAAAATTTATGAGCCCGTAAATACCATTCTCTGTTACATGACTTGCAACATAATGTGCATAATGTTAGCTTCATACATCATACTTTTGTTATTTAAAGGGAGACTCTAGGTCAAAAACTTTAAAAAAAGAAAGATTTTTTTCCATTACTGTATCTAACTACTGGACATTTCCCAAATTTTGGAGCCATGATATACTCTATTTCAAAGATATGGTAGGTTTTGTCCATGCAATTCCATTTATCAAAATACCACAAATTTCCAGCTTTGATAGCTTATTCCTGTATAATTCGTTTATAACCATCATAACTTTGCTTCCACAGCTAATTTCATGTCTTTTGAATGCTCTTTTAAGAGCTCTGTAATATGAGAAGTTCCTTTGTGTTGTAATCATTTATCTCGCATGGTGGCCTAGAACTAATAAACACCTGGTGTGTACACCAATTCCCTTTTTTATATCGCAGCTAATTGCTTAAACAGATCACAGACCGAGTTACAGCTTGTCAACACTCCACTGGGAGGATGTTGCTGTTATAGGAGGGAAATGCATTTTTTGAGTGACCTGGATTTTGCTGGATGTATCGTCTAAGCAAGTGTGCTTAGAGAGGCAAGGATATGGAATGAGCTAACTTTAATACCAAGTGACCTGGATTTTGCTGGATGTATCGTCTAAGCAAGTGTGCTTAGAGAGGCAAGGATAATACCAAACTTACTTGTATAAAAAAAAGAGAGAAAAAGTTATGGCCTCAAACAAAACATTTGTGATTTTGACGATTTTGACCTATACCCCTTTAAAAACTTCTGCAATTGTCAGGTATAGAATATGCATGGTGTATTTCAGAATTTCACATTTATGAAAGTACACTATATCTAAAGTTATAGTATCCCAACTTAGCATAAACTTTTATCTAATACCTTGCAGATCCCAACGTATCCAGACATGATGGAGAGATTAATTAGTTTCCTGACTCAGTACAATGAGGTAATCCGTGGTTCTGGGATGGACCTGGTTTTCTTCAAGGATGCCATGGTCCACCTCATAAAGATCTCACGCATCATCCGCACTGACCGTGGAGCTGCCCTCCTAGTAGGAGTGGGAGGCTCTGGCAAGCAGAGTTTGACTCGCCTAGCCTCCTTCATCGCAGGCTACAAAACTTTCCAGATACAGCTGTCTCGCTCATACAATGCTAATAACCTCATGGATGACCTCAAATTCCTCTATCGCACAGCTGGAGAACAGGGAAAGGGCATAGTTTTCCTATTTACTGACAATGAGATCAAAGATGAAGGCTTTTTAGAATACATCAACAATGTCCTCTCCTCAGGAGAAGTCTCTAACCTTTTTGCTCGTGATGAGATTGATGAGATCAACTCTAACCTCATTCCTGTCATGAAGAAAGAATACCCCAGGCGACCTCCTACACCAGAGAACCTTTACGACTATTTCCTAACCAGAGCAAGGAAAAACTTGCATGTGGTGCTTTGTTTCTCCCCTATAGGAGAGAAGTTCCGCAGCAGGTCACTTAAATTTCCAGGTCTATTCAGTGGCTGCACCATGGACTGGTTCAGTCGCTGGCCAAAGGATGCTCTGATAGCAGTAGCAGAGCATTTTGTGGGCACTTTTGATATTGTCTGCACCAAGGAGACCAAGCATGAGGTGGTGCAGACCATGGGGGTCATTCAAGACTTTGTGGCTGAATCTTGTCTTGTATACTTTGAACGTTTCAGGAGACCCACACATGTAACTCCAAAATCTTATCTTTCCTTCATCAATGGTTACAAGAGCATTTATAATGAGCAGAAAAGGAACCTTAGCCAGCTGTCGGAGAGAATGAACACTGGACTGGAGAAGCTTCTGGAGGCCAGAGAAAGTGTTGCTAACCTCTCTAAAGAATTGGAGGTTAAGGAGAAAGAGCTATTGGTTGCCAATGCAGAGGCAGAAGAAGTATTGAAAGAGGTAACTATAAAAGCCCAGGCAGCAGAGAAAGTGAAGGTGTCTGTGCAAGTTGTGAAGGACAAAGCCCAGAAGGTGGCTGATCTCATCTCTCAAGACAAACTTGTGGCCGAGGGAAAGCTGGAAGCTGCAAGGCCTGCCTTAGAGGAGGCAGAAAGAGCACTGCAGACAATTAAGGCTTCAGACATTTCTACTGTTCGCAAGCTAGCTAAGCCACCTCACCTCATTATGCGTATCATGGACTGCGTGCTGCTCCTCTTCCAGAATCGTCTTAATGCCAATGCAGTGGATGAAGAGAGGCCAGGCCCGAAGCCTTCCTGGGGAGCATCCCTGAAGATGATGAGTCAAGGGGGCTTCCTTCAATCACTACAAAACTTCTCCAAAGACAGCATTAATGATGAGACTGTAGAGCTGATGCAGCCTTACTTTGATATGGAAGACTACAACTTAGAGACAGCCATGAGGGTATGCGGCAATGTGGCAGGTCTGTGTTCTTGGACAAAAGCTATGTCTTCATTCTTTTTCATAAATAAAGAAGTGCTTCCCCTCAAGGCCAACTTGATCATTCAGGAAGGAAGGTTTCAGAAGGCCTCTACAGAACTGACCAATGCCAATGCAACACTAGATGAGAAAGAGAAGGAAGTAGCAGAGGTTAGGGCCATGTATGAGGAAGCAATGGCCAAGAAGCAAGCACTCCAGGATGATGCAGATACTTGCAAGAGAAAGATGAAAGCAGCCTCTGCTCTGATTAAGGGACTGAGTGGGGAGAAAACTAGGTGGACTGAACAGAGCAAAGAGTTTAAAGCACAGATCAACAGGTGTGAGTTAGTTCCAGAATTTGTTGTTAAAATAAAAATTGTAGATGGTAGCTAGCACTATTTAGATGATTCAAACTGTAGTAGTGGCACACTTTTCTAGTTTTGTAGTAATTGATAGTGCCAAGCGATACTCATGGACTAACTGATTGTTACATCTCTCCCAACCTCTCAGACTTGTAGGGAATGTTCTGCTAGCCTCTGGCTTTCTGTCATATTGTGGCCCTTTCAACCAGGAATTCAGAGGCCTCCTATTAGAGCAGTGGAAGAAAGAAATGAGCAGACGTCATATCCCATTCTCTGCAAAGGTCAACTTGACAGAGATGCTGGCTGATTCGACCACCATTGGAGAATGGAACCTCCAGGGCCTGCCCAATGACGAGCTATCTGTCCAGAATGGCATCATCGTGACAAAAGCCACACGATTCCCTCTGCTGATTGACCCTCAAGGGCAGGGAAAGACTTGGATCAAGAATAAGGAGACTGGTGGGACCCTTTCTATCACCACCCTAAATCACAAATACTTCAGGTCTCACCTAGAGGACTGTCTATCTCTTGGCAACCCACTCATCATAGAGGACGTGAAAGAGGATTTAGATCCTTGCTTGGATAATGTCCTCGAAAAGAATTTCATTAAGGCAGGATCAACTTATAAGGTAGGTAGTAGGCACACGTATTAGGTATTATTCATGTATGATTTTTTGGTGTCCAGGTAAAAGTTGGGGACAAGGAGGTGGATGTAATGAAAGGTTTTGCTCTTTATATCACCACAAAGTTGCCCAATCCCAAATACACTCCAGAGGTAAGCACTGCAAATCAAAAATAGTAAGACGCATAGCAGACAGGCAGGGAGACAGACGGAAAAAATGATTTCAGTAATTCACTCCATATTATATATTATTCCTTGTAGGTATATGCTCGCACTGCCATCATCGACTTCACTGTGACCATGCGAGGACTGGAGGACCAGCTTTTGGGAAGAGTGATCTTGACAGAGAAAAATGAACTGGAATCAGAGAGAGTTAAACTAATGGAAGAGGTAACTTCAAATATGAAGAAAATCAAGGAGCTTGAAGACAGTCTTCTGTACCGACTCACAACCACCAAGGGCTCCTTGGTGGATGATGAATCTCTGATTGAGATGCTGAAGACCACGAAGAAGACAGCTGAGGAAGTTACCTACAACCTGGTAGTGGCTGGGGAGACTGAGATCAAGATCAACATAGCTAGAGAGGAGTACCGTCCAGTGGCTGCCAGAGGATCAGTCCTCTACTTCCTCATCATGGAAATGTCCATGGTTAATGTAATGTACCAAACATCCTTGCAGCAATTTCTTGGCATCTTTGACATCTCTATGGCTTGCTCAGTCAAATCTCCCATCACTGCAAAGAGGATGAACAGCATTATAGATTACTTGACTTTTGCTGCCTTTAGCTATTGCATCCGTGGCCTGTATGAGGAGCACAAGTTCTTGTTCACATTACTCTTAGCCTTGAAGATCGACATGGAGAAAGGCTTAGTGAAGAAGCACGAGTTTGGAACACTGATCAAGGGTGGAGCAGCATTGGATTTGAAAGCATGCATCCCCAAGCCAGCAAAGTGGATTACTGACATAACATGGCTCAACCTAGTAGAACTCAGCAAACATCCACAGTTCTCAAATGTCCTGCAGGAAGTAGGACAGAGTGACAAGGCCTGGAAGGCCTGGTATGATACAGAAGCACCTGAAGAGGGCCCAATACCCAATAACTACGACTCGCTTGACACATTCCGAAAGCTTCTCCTAATACGGTATTGATAGAAGCAGTACTTTAATTCTCTGATCATCCCAAAGACCCATAAATGAAAACATCATGGCAGCCTTAACTCTTCCACCTTCACCTTCATCTTCCACCGTCACTCTTCTACCTTTCTCTTCCACCTTCACTCTTCCACCTTCAATCTTTCTCTTCCACCTTCACTCTTTAAGAACTGTCGTTGGCAACACAAAAGAATTAGATGCATGCACAATATATCAATGGCTCCACCTTCACTCTTCCGCCTTCACTCTTCATCCTTCACTTTTCACCTTCACTCTTCCATATTCACTATTCCACCTTTACTCTTCCACCTTCACTCCTCCATTCACTCTTCCGCCTTCACTCTTCCACCTTCACTCCTCCACCTTCACTCTTCCGCCGCCTTCACTCTTCCACTCACTTCTCCACCTTTACTCTTCCACCTTCACTCTTCCACCTTCACTCTTTCTCTTCCACCTTCATCTTCCACCTTCACTCTTCCACCTTCATTCACACATTCATACTTCACCTTGACACTTCCATCTTCACTCTTACTTTCATTTTCTACCATCACACTCCCATCTCCACATACACTCTCTCTTTCACATTTCCACCTTCATACTTCTGCTTCACACTTTCATCTTCAATTTTCTGCCATCCTGCATCCTGCAAGACAGATACTCAAATAACATGAGTTTTGGCTACCATGATTTGCAAAGAAATTTTTTGGCAAGATTTATAAGGTTTATACATCCATTGCAGTGACGTCAATAATAAACTTGAAATTTACTCTCTCGATGTTTTGACTAGATGCTCTGTCCAAGCTAATTTAAAGACCGAGGAAGTAAATTTCAAGTTCATTATTGAGAAGGTCATTGTAATTTCGTAACGTTAACTGAGAGTTTTGAGAGATTATGATGATATTTCATATGTAACACACGCGACATGCACACTGTAGATCATGGTGTCCTGACCGTGTCCTTCCACAAGCCCTCAATTATACATCGGAATCTATGGGGAGAAAATTTGCTGAGGGTGTTATCCTGAATGTGGAGGAGATGTGGATGGAATCTACAACCAAAGTACCTATGATCTGCTTCTTGTCCATGGGTTCTGACCCAACCAACTCAATAGATATGTTGTCTCGCAAACACAACCTCAGTAGGTTAAACAGGTTATAGTCTGTCAGTTATATATGTGCTTTCTTCCACTAGCATTTGGTTCAGTGTCTATGGGACAGGGACAAGAAGTCCACGCACGAAGACTCCTCACTCAATGCCAACAACAAGTATGTCCTTACTTCTGCTGTTGATTATACTCATACAGTACATAGATTCATCATGTGCTCACTACCTTCTTGTATTGTTTTGTTTCTGCAGGGAGGCTGGGCTCTACTCCAGAACACTCACCTGGCTCTTGACTTTCTGGACGAGTTGCTACAGAGTGTGCTTGAGACTGAGAAAGTACATGAATCATTTCGTCTCTGGCTGACCACTGAGGTGCATCCAAAGTACCCTATTAACCTCCTGCAGGCTTCTATCAAGTACACATTTGAGCCTCCTAAAGGAGTCAAAGCTGGACTGAAAAGAACCTACAGCAACACTAGCCAGGAGACCTTAGATTACTCTAACTTGCCTCAGTGGAAGCCCTTGTATTATACTGTGGCCTTCCTCCACACCACTGTTCAGGAGAGACGCAAGTTTGGTCCTCTTGGGTGGAACATCCCCTATGAATACAATCAGGGAGACTTCAATGCCAGCACTCAGTATGTCATGAACCTTCTCGACGACCTTGACCTGCAGAGAGTTAGTGCTATTATGTATGAATCTTTTGCATGGTTGAAGTATCAATTTTCTAGGGAATATCATGGAATGCAGTGCAGTACATGATTGGCGAGATCCAATATGGAGGCAGAGTGACAGATGACTATGACAAAAGGTTGCTCAACACTTACGCCAGGGTAAGCTAAGTGCTTTTATGAGTCTATGACATCACATAATTCCTCATTCCCTATAGCTGTGGTTCTTTGAGGGAATGTTCAAACCCACATTCAAGTTCTACAAAGGCTATGGCATTGCTGTCTGCAAGACTGTTAAGGAATACTTGGACAATGTTGACTCACTTCCACTGGTAGACACGCCAGAAATATTTGGTTTGCACCCCAATGCCGACATCATGTGAGTGGCCCATCCACTCATGTCTTTTTTAAGACCTACAGGCAACCACAGATTCAACTCTTATCATGTTCATCCGCCTTATTTCTTGACAGATATCAGAGCAATTCGGCAAATGCAAGTCTGGACACCATCCTCTCCATTCAGCCCAAAGAAAGTGCCAGTGGTGGAGGTGAGACGAGGGAGAGCATAGTGTACCAGCAGGCACAGGAGATGCTGGACAAGCTACCACAAAACTACATCCCACATGAAGTGAAGGCAAGGCTTCAGAAGATGGGGGCCATCGCTCCTATGAACATCTTCCTCAGACAAGAAATAGACCGCATGCAGAGGGTCATCAGTATAGTGCGCAGCACTCTCAAGGACTTGCAGCTGGCTATTGATGGCACCATCATCATGAGTGAGGTGTCATACACTCACTACTTCACTAGATGCACTTGCCATCAAACACTCACTTCCTTCTTTCTCCCACAGAATCTGGAAGATGCCCTGGATAACATATACGATGCCAAGGTGCCAAAGATTTGGGGAAAGGTGAGAGATCCTCTATATCACATGCACTGCAACCGACGTACTATTTTTATTGTTGCACCTTTGTTTGCAGATTTCTTGGGATTCATCCACCATTGGATTTTGGTACACAGAGCTGTTGGAGAGAGATGCTCAGTTTCGTAGCTGGGTGTTCCTTGGTCGCCCCAAGTGCTTCTGGATGACAGGCTTCTTCAACCCTCAAGGCTTCGTGACTGCCATGAGGCAGGAGGTTACTCGAGCACACAAGGGATGGGCTCTGGATAGCGTGGTGGTGCACAATGAGATGACCAAGATGATGAAGGAAGATGTGACCTCTGCCCCTGCAGAGGGTGTGTATGTATACGGCCTGTACGTGGATGGTGCTGGTTGGGACAAGAGGGGAGGGAAGCTGGTGGAACCCACCCCCAAGGTGCTGTTTGTTCAAGTGCCTGTAGTGCACATCTTTGCTATCAACATGAAGGATTACATCATTGACCCAAAGCTCTACGTCTGTCCTGTTTACAAGAAACCATGTCGGACTGACTTGACATACATCACCACTCTCAGTCTCCGTAGCAGCATGAGCCCTGATCATTGGATTCTGAGGGGTGTGGCCTTCCTTTGTGACATAAAATAAAAAAGTTAACTAATGAGCAGTCATATTAATGAAGTAGATGTAGACTTGTATGCTTCATATGTATATATAATATATATTATATATATATAGAGGGAGAAAGCTATAATTATGCTAACAAAGGAAGCTATATAGGACAGCTGATTTAGCGATAAAAGTTGGATAATCAATTAAGTATGGGCATTTAGTCCTTTTTCTATTTTTATTGCTACTATTACTATTACTACCACTACTACTACTTCTATTATTACTACTACTACTACAACTATTATTATTATTTCTACTACTACTACTACCACTACTACTATTATTATTACCATTATTATTACTACTACTACTATTACTATTACTACTGCTATTACTACTATTATTATTATTACTACTACTACTACTACCACTTATTTATTTATCATAATCAAGAGTTTGGTAAATAATTAGCAAACTCCACCCAGTTCTAGCTTCAAAATCATGAATTTTGTAGCGATGGAGAGTATCAATCGTTCAAGGTGATGCATCATGGAAACCATTTTTATTTTAAAACCAAACAAGTATTTTGATTGACTTGTTTAGAAATCATAATACATGAATCTTTAACAGCCTGATTTAAATGGCAGAGGATCATTTGACTGGTTATGGTCTACATATGAACTGTCTACTCTACAAATTCTGCTGACAGTAAATAACTTTCTCGATAATCAACTCACTCAATGTTTCGACTAAATGCTCTAGCCTTCAATAAAGATCATTTTTGTTAATTTTTTTTGTTCACGTCTTATTTTATTTTTGTACATTGTACACCACATTGCCCACTACATAAAAAAACAAAAAACATCACATGATGTTATCTCAACCATGTACAATCAGTTATAGCCTCCTTAATGGACCTGATACATAGTTGCATAGGAGGACTCACCAACTAAACACCAGACATTTTGGTAGAGGTTCAGCTACAGCCGCCTTTGAACTTGATAACATTTCTCCAAGGGTAAGAACTCCACAAACCCAACCGCAGAACTGAGCATGAATCATTCATTCTACTTAAAATTCAGTATGTGCAGTAGCTACCTGGTATCATCGTATGACACTGCACATGCTTTTGTACCACAGGGGGTTGATCTTGCTATATTCTGCAATCAAGACCCAGATTAGTCATGGACATGTATTGGAAGGTTTGGAATCCTGTGCTCCTAAAAGTTCAATGAATGGATTTATTGTACCAAGTTAAGTGATTGGGATAGAAGAGGAATTTTCCATACTTCCTAGTGTTTTTTTGTCTTCTTGTTTAGCGAAGAAGTCAAAGCAGGTTTGTCAGGTAATAGTGGCTGAAACCACCATCTAAGCATATTTAGGAAGGACAACTGATACATATAACAGATGGAGGAGTTGCTAATGCTGGAGATACTGAACAGTGTTACGAGAGTAACACTCACTTTAAAAAGTTCTTTCCAGTTTCTGCATGGTCTTCCCTTAAGTACTTTTAGAATTCCTGTCTAATGACTTACTCTTAGTGGAGTGTACATCTTGTCTTCAAGGGAACGTAGGATAAGTCAAGCGATGAGATTGGACTTGATGGAACCCGACTTGATGGAGCGGAGGAGTTGGGACCTTTAGAGAACTGAGAGTAAAGAACAACAACAACAATAGTAAAGGCGGATGCATCAGTTGAACAACAAGTAGATCCTGGACATTGGTCAAGTTCGATGCGGCTCATTTTGCTACGCGACCATCACCCTGGGACAGAATATTCTGTAACCCCTGGGCTTTTAGCGTAGGCGTAGCAGACCGTGGGTTTGTCGTCGAGTTTCGTTCATTACTGTGCGAACAAAGAGAACACATTCGTTACCGTAGTTTCCAGAATCCTAAACCCCTTCTCAAGAGTTGCCAACGTCCCGGAATGGCCAAGACAGTCCCGGAATTTTGTGCCTTGTCCCGGTGGTGTCCTTGTCCCGGTGGTGTCCTTGTCCTGGTAATGTCCCTATGCGAACCCTATGTGAACCCTTGCGCTTCCACTCGCTTAGATGGCCACTGCAGTCTGCCAAACAACCTTGACCTTGTTTCGATTGGAGGTGTGGCAATGAGATGTTCACGCTTCAGTCTTGCAATCTATGGTCAACAGTAATTGGATTGCCTCATTCCAGGAGCTCAGTCCGATGTCCGTCTGGAAAAATGCTGAGTGCAAGCTATGGAATAATGTAGCTGAGATTCAGTCCCATCGAGGGAGGATGGATGGGTATATTATTGCAGTTTTTGGTTAGCAGATCACACAGGTTTGTACTCATGCAACATACTCCTGTTTACCTTATACAGTTGGCTCTATCTGTCAATTCCCCCAGATTATTCTAGCTTCCACAGTCTGTAATGCATGAGTCAAGGAGTCTGTGTCTGACTCTCTGCATTCCATTGCAATGTACCTTTTATTAGTATGTGGTAACTTTGTTCAGTGTTTTATTACAGGAAGTGGTGGAGTACTTTTACAGACTTTTTCAACAGAAATGGGAGGAAATTGTAGTCGATTGCTGGAGTTACATTTTCCTTCACCGAAGTATTGGAAGAACCTCAGGAATAAAAGTAAATCTGTAAAGAAATACATCGGGGTTAATTAATATTTCATAGGAGGGATTAACATCAACAGCTTTAGTGAAGAATGACCAAGTTTTTGTTAAAAAGGTAGGGATGCATGCAAGTGTCTACTGGAAGTGTGCTGGTGGCATGGTCAGTGACCAAAGATCTCCTCAGAGCTGAGATGATCAGTGGGCACTACATAGAGTAAACTCCCGGGAAAATGTGCTCTACCTATTCACTGACAAATCATTATCTTTCCCCTACAGGGAGATGCTTGAACCAGCAGAGTAACTACTGTCAAGTGGTTGTCAGGAATCTCTTTCTCCCAATGATGGAAGCAACAGATCTATTATCAGAAGAGCAGCAAAAAAAATTGCTCCATCTACTACTCAGTGTGTTCTACAATGTCCTGAGAAAATCAATCATGTCCTACAAAACACTGTACAAGTAGTATGTGACAGCAGGTTACATGTGACCTTTATTGCATTACTGCTGTTGTTGTTGCATATATCTTCAGCCCTTCTGTAAACCAGCAACTGTTAGTAGACCATCACTACTACTTACATCAGTGGCATGCAAGAGACAGGAAACTGAATGAAGGTGTCTGTCAGTTTCTATCCAAGCTTCCCATCTTGACTGATTTTGAAATGATGAGAAATGGGTCTCTCACACGTGGTGAATCTTTGGATAGTACTACCATCTTGACTGATTTTGAAATGATGAGAAATGTGTCTCTCACACGTGGTGAATCTTTGGATAGTACTACACACTGTAGCAAAGCTGGCATATCCTTGCCCTGTAATTATTTCCCAGTTATTGCATGGAATTCAGAAGAAGATTGGGTCAAACAATAGTGCCTGTTTAGCTACTATTCATATTGAATTCCTACATTGTTTTCGACTGTGTAACAAATTTTGAAGATATGTATAATAATTGTCTGTTACTATAATAGTACAAATTCTCATTTACTCCTTAACTATCGAGGGTTAAAAATCATGAAATCAATGTAGCCAAATTATGGAGATCCACTAAGCACACACCCAAGAACCATTACTCTCGGGATAAAAAAGAAAGTTGTTTAGTGACTATTAATACACCCTTGCACCCCATTGAAATTATCAGTAGTTATGTCATATACACACACATATATATATTCATAGACTACTAGTTCTAGTAGTCTATGATATATTCTATATATAATTGTCACCAACATTTCTGGTAAGCACAACAGCTTAGTCATCCTGGTGTGGGCATGCTGACATGAAAAGTTGTACAGTACAGAGTCAGTAAGTTGGTGAATTGGTTGCTCAGCAAGTATAGCAGGTTGTAAGGCGAGTTTACAGTAGAAAAATATTGATGTGACAATGCAATAGGCAAGTCTATGTAGAGCACAGCTAGGTATGCTTGCCGAGTATAAATCATATTATACTACATCACATGATATGTGGCTAATTTGATTGGTTAATAACTATGTAAGCATATAACCTTGCTGCAGGCCATGGACGTCCATTTTGTTTCAAGACTTTTATTGTTGAAAGCTTTAGCTATTAATGTTCACTGTTCATGAAGCTTTAATGTCATGATAATATTCACTTGCGCAATGTAAGATAGCACTCGCGGGTTATGCGCCAATGTAACCTACTCGTTTGCGGTTACATCACTCGGTCGGGGTAACCGCAAACTCATACGTTACATACACTCTTTTGAATAGGCTATCCTATACCTATAACGTTGGATTGTTGGTTTACAATAAAAACTAGTAGGGGTACCTGTGAAAAAAAGATAAAGTGATGAAGTGTATTAGCAAAATCCAGTCATAATATACATCACATGGTAAATGCTCTACTTGCATAGTGAAAAAATATCCCCCCCCCCCCACATGCCCCCCAAAGCTATACAAAAAAAGTAAAAGCCACCTAAGTAAAGGTACCTGTTATTGTCGCGCGTGGAGTGTTCACGTTATGGCGGGTCGCCCTTCTTAAAAATAATGCGGGCTTATTGAATCGGGAAGGGTCGAACGCAAATTGCATGGGCAAGTGAAAATGGCGCTGGTAATGCAGGGAAGCTTAACCATGTTTCAATACGCGGTTGGAAGCCACAGGTATGAACATGCATTTGTTCTGAACAGAAAGATGATAGATTGTGGTAAATTTTCATTTGACAGAGAATCCTTCACCAAATAAAAAGGGCACACTGCTGACAGTAGTTTGCCATGAACACTTAGTTTGGCATTATCATACTGGAAATGATATGACTCCATCCTGCACTGCACTGACAGAAGAGAAGTGTGTATCAGTATGCGTATGTTTGTGTGGTTTCCCACGAATGCTCAGTTTGGCTTTATCGTACTGGAAACTGTGATGACTGCATACTGTACTGGCCAATCTTTGAATCTTTAGTAGTATAATACTTGAGAGGAGAGAGGGGATGCATATGTACGAGGGCCTGGACATGAGAGAGTACTTGTGTTATAGCTGGATAATAACTTGCCATGAATGCTGATAATAGGACATATTTTCCCCATTAGCTATCTACAATTTTATAATACCAACCTACCATACTTTTCCAGTTAGTTATAGGTTTATATCGATTCCACCAAACCCACACACAATATAAATTTAGAATTAGAACAATATAAATTTGGAATTAGACTCAAATCAGCAGACAAAACTTGGCCATTTCTAGCTAAGTCTCTGAGACTGTTTATGAGATTCCTTACTACCATGCATTGGCTCTATCTAGCTAGCTAGCTAAACATAAGAAATATAAGAAATATTCCTGTTCAAAATCAATCATAATAATTATGGGTTTTTTCATTGCTAGCACTTGGCATCTTCCATGGTCGAGAAGATTCCTTAGGCTTGCTTAGGCTCAGATAAATCCATGTTTCTATAAGAGAAGGAGCATCATATCAAGAAACTCGACTCCAAACGGACACTAAAGTGTGGCAGACTATTTGTTTTCATAATTTTGGTAGCAGTTAATAGTCGAAGCTTTTCGCCTCCACTTAACTCTGCCTCATGTGGTAAAATGGTAATGGCACGGGTAATAAGCAGGCATATGTAAGCCGGGAATAGTTGGCGTAAAGGTAGGCTTATGCAGTCTTGCCATAATTTTTTTGGTAATTTCCAAATTACTCGCCTGAATTTTTTGGCAACAAAAAATCCAAACAAAATCCAAACAACAATTTCATGAGAAATAACATACTAAAGTGTGTTCATAGCATTTACACATGTCTTTAATAGTTCAGTGTTCGGTTTAAATTCATAGCATTTTTGAGGAACATTGAATTGCACTGTTATAATGTAGAAATTCCTGTTTCTGTGCTTCGTTTTGTTGAGACCAATGTGGCTGAATAAACGTTCGGTATCAGCATTGCCATGGGGTATAACTAGAATGGCTTTTGCAAGTTTTGCCAATGTGGAGTAGCAATACTCAGTTTCCAAGCAGTCTTTGATTTGGCTGATTGCATGCCAATACTTATCCACCTCTGTGATGGCTGTCACTTTAGGAGGTAATGGTGACATGCAGAAATCCATAAATTCCTCTTGAAGGCTGGGTTTGTCACCAACTTGAACTACCTGAGGAACACACTCTGCTGCAGCAAGCACCTGACTAGCCATACTCTATTGTTGTAAGCCTGGTTGAAGCCATTTGAGATTGGTGAGTAACTTGTGACCTTGGCTGCAGCAATACACCAAGCTTGGATAGTCTTCCTAAAAAATTTCACATCTTCAGATGATAATCCATCCTCTTCTTACAGGTATGATAGTGTGTTGTGACCTACGAAAACTTCGTGTAAAGGGAGATACTCTTCTGAGTTATGAATACACACTTGTGAAACATGTTCAGCAGCACACACGTACTCAGAATTCATGAACCCCAACATACTGTTTCCAGTGCAAAGAGTGTAGACATATAGCAGCAAAGTGTCCTAAAAAGAAAGTATACCTTTGCTATGCCCTATCTGCCATCACTCACGTGTCTACCTTGTACAGGGAAAGCTGAATGGCAAGGATGCAATTATCAAGTTAGTCATAGCAACTTCACATTCTATGGTTTCCAAGAGTTCACTTCTGGAAGACTGTTTGACGGGAGAGAAGCTTTCTTTAGTTATGGGTGACTGGTCCACCCAAGGAATTTGACTTAGTGAACGTAAACATTGACATAGATGGGAGAGAGCAAAATCTCAAGGTAGCTGTAGCTGATGGCATCACAGCTGATGTTCTATTGGGTCAAGATGCTCCCTTTCTAAACCACTTACTTGAGCCATTAGTAAAAGAGAGACAGATGAGTGAAGCAGAAGTTATGTTGGTACAAACCAGACAAGCTGCAAAGCAAGAGCAACAACAGTTGCAGGCTGATGGGATAGCCTCAGTGAACTCGAGAGTAACACTCACACTATGCGAGGAGTTAGTTGGAAGTGACATGTTTTTTTTGTTAACCTGAATCCCAAACCCAGGAAAAGCAAACAACAGAAACGACAAAATGCTCAAGACATTGTCGCTATTCCAGCTGTCGTTCCTGAGATGGACTGCACCCGCTTAACCAGATGAGACTTCACCCACTCAACCAGATGAAAACACACACTCTCAACCAGATGGGAGTGCACCCTCTAAAATTGTTGGTAAACAGGACCGTGACAATGAACATGATTGCACAGGTTTTAGTGCTGAGCAATGGAACGACACATCTCTGCAAAAAGCATGGGAACAGCTGAACCATGGGAACTCTGATTACTTTTGCGAGAAGGGATTGTTGTTTAGATGTTGGTATGACAAGTTAGACAATGAAGTGCACCAACTAGTGTTGCCAGAAAACAGATGACAGCAAGCCATCTGATTAGCTCACACTGTTCCAATAGCCGGTCACCTTGGATACAAGAAAGCTAGACGCAGACTGTTGACCCACTTTTACTGGCCAGGCCTCAGCTGGGATGTGAAGCAAGCCTGTGAATATTGCGCTAAATGCTAGAAGGCAGGTAGAGACCCTGGCTCCACTAATCTCTATGCCAATTATCATAACTAATGACAAGGGTAGCTATTGATATAGTTGGCCCTTTGC
The DNA here is from genome assembly GCA_028752905.1 of Cladorhizidae sp. MBARI D1340-BT2. Classification (NCBI taxonomy): domain Eukaryota; kingdom Metazoa; phylum Porifera; class Demospongiae; order Poecilosclerida; family Cladorhizidae; species Cladorhizidae sp. MBARI D1340-BT2. The sequence continues at coordinate 2,696,420 of JAQNBH010000018.1, read as the reverse complement.
CCTCAAACTAGAGCCAGCAACAAGTATCTGTTAACATTCATGGATTTTGCCAGCCGGTATCCAGAAGCCACATCACTCAGGGAAGTTTGATGCTGGAACTGTTTCTTCTGCTTTGATGGAGATATTCTCTTGCCTAGGAATACCCGCATTATTGATAGATCAGGGCAGCAATTTTGTGTCTTCCTTGATGACGACTTTATATCAGAAATTAGGCATTCACCATATCAAAGAAAGTCCATGCCACCCTCAGACGAATGATATGTTAGAATGGTTTCACGCAACATTGAAACAAATTATTAAGAAGGTCAGTCAACACAAATAAGAGTGGGATACATTGCTTCCTGCAATCTTGTTTGCTTATAGGGAAGTTCCCAACCAATCAACAGCCCCTATGAACCTGCATGTCTTCGGTGATCATGTTAGAGGACCTCTGTAGATTTGAAGGAGTCTTGGACTGACAGTCAGTGTAAAGACAACACTGTTGTTCAATGGTTAACTACCATGAAGGAAAATTTGGAATAGATACAGCACATAGCCCAGCAAAACCAGAAGAACTACCAAGAACAGACAGAAAGTCATTACAACCTGAAGCCAGAGAAAAATCCCTGAAGAAGTGGTGATACTTACCCGAGTTTGTTCAGGCAAACTCTCGACACAATGGCAAGGACCTTACGAAATTATTGGCAAAGTAAAACCAGTTATATACAGAGTGCACATGCATGACAGAAAGAAAAGGCATAGAACTATTCATGTCGACATGATGAAGTCCTAGCACAGTCCAGTGGCATCTGTATTTTCTATCACCTTAACAGATGAATTGAAACTCTGCAGCGACTACTCTTACCAACCCTGTGAATCAGATTCACAAGCTCTCATGGGACCAAACTTAAATGATGGACAGACTTCAGTGCTCCAATGCTTGATGGATACTTTCCCAACAGTCTTCACAAATGTCCCTAGGAAAACAACGGCAGCAGAACATGCAATTGAGACCAAGCAAGACCAGTCCATCAGGATTCCACCAAGGCAAGTCCCCAAGGCTTGGGAAGATGAAATTCACAAGGAAATCCAACATAATATTATAGAACCATGTAAGAGCCCATGGTCATTTCCAATCATACCAGTGAAGAAGAAAGACAATGTGTAAGAATGTACATTGGTTTCTGGCAATTGAATGCATTCACACAACCAAGCTGATCAATTCCAGATGCCAAAAATTGATCAACTTCTTGAACGATTAGGCAAGGCTGCTTACATCTCGACCTTGGACATGGCTAAAACTAGGTAGCAGTCGAACCCAGTGATCGTGACAAAACAACATTTATGTCAAAATATGGCAAATTTGGCAAATTTCAATTTAGAAGGATGCCACTTGGATTGACCAACCACTTTCCAGAGACTCATGGACGGTGTCTTGGATGGTTTCCAGTCACACACAGCTGCTAATTTAGATGACATAGTAGTTTAAGAATTGGGAAGACCACCTGCAGCACCTCCACACAGTTTTAAGCAAACGGACACAGTTCTCACCAGTTAAAAAAGAAGTGCTAGCAATCATAAAATCTTTAAGACACTCGAGCCCTATTTACTTGGACGTTGGTTTATGATCACACGGCACTAAGCTATCTCCACAGTACGAAATCTACGAACAATAGAGACTGATGAGATGGTTATTGGAATTCGATTTTACAATAACATAAAGATCCGGCACAGCAAATGCTAATGCTGATGGGTTATCCCGACAGAGCCAGACAAGACAAGTATTGTTTATGGACCAGAAGTGACAACTTCCACACTAATGACTCCAAACTCCATAAGAAAGTGGGGGGGAGAGGTGTTAGATCCGAGCCTAACAGGCAACATTTAACCTGCACCACCAACAATTTATCCTCACCCACATGTTGTGGTACCTCTCACCTCACTTATATATACGAGTACTAACATGATTGGACAGTATACACGTTTCTATTTGATTGGTTATTTGTAGTCTGATCCATTCCCTTGGTTATTGTAAAACCACGGCTGGTGAACCTATTTAAAGGAACCGCTGAGGTTTGGAACTAGAACTAGACAACAAGATTCTGTTTGTTCCACCTGGTCATCTGTCAGTTGTAGTTCAACTTATTGTTAGTGTATTTGCACCTTTTAAAAATTTATATTTAAGCTATAATCAGATAAATATATTGTAGCTTAGTGACAATGATGAAGGACGATGCCTGGAAACAGAAATAGCCAGCTAGTAGTTTTGCAACCAGATCTAATTATAGCGCTTTGGTGGCTAGTCCTTCGTCATGTATCCTTTAGCAGATTATTTTCACAAGCAGGAGGAGGTCTTAAGGTTACCAATGAGCTTCTCATCTTCAAATGCCACAATGTTTACTTTGAAGTAAAGCAGCTGCTGCTGCAGTTCGTGATGTCCTAAGTTCTAGTATTTAGATTGGTTAGAGGCTCAAGACTATCTTGGGATACACTATCCATCATAACTCATTTTCGTATCAATGTTGCTGGTTCACAATACAATGATGTGATGGCAATACCATCGCCGAGAATCATATTGTGAACAGGCCTTAAGGTTAGCTGTGGTATATAGTAGCTGTTTCGTCTCGTGATCGAGGCCACCATCCCAATTGTGGTGGCACTCAATTGGTGTTTTCCAGAAAATGCCCCTTCAAGTTCAAGCAGCTACAGTTTCCCATTTGCCTCTCCTTCATCATCTCCATAAACGAAGGCCAAGATGAAACATAGTCTTGTAAGCCAGACCATTTACCAATCCACTTTGCCATAAAGAATTAATGAAGAGTCTGCTTCACGACACACACAATTGAGCATGTAAACAATGACAAGGGTAGAGTCTGACTAACATCACTGTGCTTTATCCCAGGTCATCTGTTTGTGCATCTCGAGTGTGATCCATCAAAACTGGCACCATTCCTTAATTATACAGCAACCCACTTAATGTCAATAAGCATACCAATAAAATTATGATGATTTAACAGTTTACAGCTCCTACCAATCAGAAACAACCAAGTACTAACAGGTAAAGTGAGACCTTTTCCAACTATGAATTCCCTGTTGCCCAGCATGTGTCTCTTAGTGTTCATGAGGTTATGGTTTTCTATCCGCCCTTCCGTTGCATACTGTCTCCATCAAACAAAGGCCAAAGGGTAATGATTGGGGAGGACTCTGCCTGACATCACCGTGGTTTGCATAATTATGGTCAACTCAATGTTTCTCCCTCAGATCACCAAAATACCAACAGCAAGATATGTTTTTTCTCCCTGGAGTTCTGTAACTTCTAAATTCTGTATTCAAACATGCCAATGAAGAATTCCAAATATTTCACTGTAACTATATAAACATCAGAAAGACCTGATCCTTATGCACATACAATAGCTACATGTTGAACATCGAACAGATTTTCCAGCCAGATATTTGTATAGGATAGCCTATACAAAAGAGTCGGTTATGCGCCTATGTAACCTCCGAGTTTGCGGTTACCCCGAGGCGAAGCCGAGGAATGTAACAGCAAACGAGTAGGTTACACTGGTGCATAACCGACTCTTTTGTATAGGCTATCTTACTTATACTGCATTGCGCATGCGCTAAACTACATGCGGTTAAAAGTGTAGGTTACGCGCCTATGTAACCTACAGTTATTAACCAATCAGATTAGCCACAGATCACGTGATGTAGTATAAATACCCATATCTAGCCAAAAGCACCAGGCGAAGCCGGGTAGCCTTGCTAGTTATTGTGATGAGTGTTATGATATTATGTACATGTGATTAATGAATAATTAGTTTTTGTGCAGTTTTACAGTGATATGATAATGAAAGTAGTGATGTCCATGATGCACTTATACAGTATATATCATTTTGTGTCACAAAGAAGTGCCACACCTCTCAGGATCCAGTGATCAGGGTGTACATTACTCCGCAAAGTAAGAGCTGTGATGAAGCCTTGATCAGTCCGACGTTGTTTCTTGTAAACGGGACAGACGTAGAGCTTTGGATCAATGATGTAATCCTTCATGTTGATAGCAAAGATGTGCACTACAGGCACTTGAACAAACAGCACCTTGGGGATGGGTTCCACCAGCTTCCCTCCCCTCTTGTCCCAACCAGCACCATCCACGTACAGGCCGTATACATACACACCCTCTGCAGGGGCAGAGGTCACATCTTCCTTCATCATCTTGGTCATCTCATTGTGCACCACCACGCTATCCAGAGCCCATCCCTTGTGTGCTCGAGTAACCTCCTGCCTCATGGCAGTCACGAAGCCTTGAGGGTTGAAGAAGCCTGTCATCCAGAAGCACTTGGGGCGACCAAGGAACAGCCAGCTATGAAACTGAGCATCTCTCTCCAACAGCTCTGTGTACCAAAACCCAATGGTGGATGAATCCCAAGAAATCTGCAAACAAAAGTGCAACAATAAAAGAGCAAGTCGTTTGCAGTGCATGTGATATAGAGAATCTCTCACCTTTCCCCAAATCATTGGCACCTTGGCATCATATATGTTATCCAGGGCATCTTGCAGGTTCTATGGAAGAAAGAAAAATAAATGGATTTATTTAAGGTTATGGGAGGTGTGAACTGTGACCAAGTGTGAGTGACTCACTCCACTCATGATGATGGTGCCATCAATAGCCAGCTGCAAGTCCTTGAGTGTGCTGCGCACTATACTGATGACCCTCTGCATGTGATCTATCTCTTGCCTGAGAAAGATGTTCATAGGAGCAATGGCCCCCATCTTCTGAAGCCGTGCCTTCACTTCATGTGTGATGTAGTTTGGTGGCAGCTTGTCCAGCATCTCCTGTGCCTGCCTGTACACTATGCTCTCCCTAGTCTCCTCTCCACCACTGACACTTTCTTTGGGCTGGATGGAGAGGATGGTGTCCAGACTTGCATTTGCCGTGTTGCTCTGATATCTGTCAGGAGAGTGCAATTAGAGGTTCACTAAATCATGAAGGGGATATGACAAGGATATTATGGTGTCATAGGTCTATTACACTAGAATAGTATCGCAAGAACTGTATTCTGTGGCATCATCTTATATTTAATATTTCAGGGAGTCAGTAACACTTTCGATATTGCTTTGACTCAGTTTTTAAAGTGGTGGATATTGCTCCCCCCCCTCGTCCCCAAAAACAACCCCATAGCTCATATAGCTATTAACTATAATTCATATCGGCAAAGACCAAAACTCATATTTTAGCTAGATTTGGTAGTTTCTTAACTTTACTAAAGACAGATGCTAGCTCCAAAAAGACTCCAAGCATGCCTTGAATCCTTCATGAAGGTAATAAACCAGGCCAAAAAGGCAAATGAAAATCTGAAAAAGTTTGACCTTCAAGGATCCGTGTTTATTTCATAACTTGCATACAATCGTAAAAACATGAGTGTAAACAAACTTCAAATGCTACAATATACATCCATGACTACTCAGTTTCTCGACTTCGGTAAAAAGGCATGGGTGGTAGCTACTGGCTCTAGATAAAGCTAGTTTACATGCTGGGATATAATAAGAGTGGAGTAAAGATTGCATGCATTGTGTATTTCAGAAGAACGAATGACCCACGCTCAGTTCTGCTGTTTGGTTCATGTAGTTCTTGCTCCTGGAAAACCATTACCAAGCCAAAAGGAAGATGTAGATGATGCTCTACCAAAACATCATTTGTTTAGTTGGTGGCATGTGCAACTGTTACCAAGTCCCTGAAGGAGGATGTAGCTGACCTACATAGATGCAATACAACACTAGCAAGAAGATGTGGTATCTACTGATAGTGTAGTTGGCAATATAGTCAACATTAGTAACAAGGAACAAGGCATGGCATGTTTTGATATATTGCAGGGATCAAATGAGTTATAAAAAGTGTTTAAAAGCCTAGGGGACCCTTTAGCCCATACTTGGTATAGATCTCCATCACTCAACTATTGGATTGACCTGTCCAAAAATAATGGAAACAAGACTATGCCCATCTCTATGTAAAGGGTGGTTAGGTGTATAGATACATACTGTCTTGTTCCCATTATTTGTTGACAGGTCAATCCAGTATAGTTTTCTTATATACATCAGGGAGTATGCAATGGACCCTATAGCATAAGTGGTCAATTATCAACTGCATTGTTCAAACTTGCTTTGTATTTCTGTCCAAGGTTGCACTAGAATCATACATGAACTAATCTATAACTTAACATTTCTAACAAGCCAGGGATGTGTAGTGACCAGTTCATTAATATTAGTTGTGAAGTGCTCAATAAGCAAGGATGACGCAGTAGAAAAATACATCGACTACATCTATATAACAAGACAAACTCCTCTCCACAATTATCGACCAAATTCAGAAATGCAGCCTATAACTTGGACTAAGAAAACTCAGCATGGCATATAATAGTAATTATAACATTTTAAAAACTCCACTAGTTGTAAGGTATCTAAGATCCCCAGTTTGTTTGAAAAAAAGAAAAAAATATGCACAATCATTGATATTTATGCCAAATACAACAATGAGGATATGGCTATTGCAGTGCACAACATTATTAACAATGTAGTCCTCATAGCCGTCTACTAGCACATTAAACCCATCCAACACCTTCTTTCCCCCCAAATTCTTGATAACAAACATAGCACTTTGTCACTTTCGATTAACCTAGAAATGGACCTTGTGCTCCACACTTAGCAACAACATTTTGGGGTCAAGTGTCATGCCACTCCCATTCCTATTGAATACCTAGGCAGGATTGTCCAAGAAACGATTTTTTTCTAAAGTACTATCTAGAAAATGTTGATAGCCTCTGTTTGTGGTGTGCATGTGCTTATATTTTCATGGCGAAGAGCTAAATCTGGTTGATAAATCTCTGCCACCATCCATCAGACACATAAGTAGAATGAAGAACATTTTTCTCACTTTACTACCTTCTCCACTAAAGAGAATACTTGCACAAAGAACAAAACTGACCTAGAAGGAAGAAGAAACTCGCTTGCCGGCCCATTCAGAATCAAGAGACAATGTCGACTCACTCCCACTGGTGGTGGACAATGCCTCAGCATATGCATTTGTGGCAATTCCTTGAACAGTCTAAGAGATGTCTACCACCATGACTAGTTGAACAGAGTGCCAACCATTTTGTCCTTTGACTATGAACAATGGCATGATGAACAAATCTTCAAGATGTGCTGGTGTAGCTGGTTTGCAGGGAGACGGCAGAAAGGATAACTACAAGCATCATATCAATGTGGAGCAGCTGGATGACCCTTGGTTCCCTTGGTTTTGGAGACATTGGGTGTTAGCCTAAAAAAATGTCAGCAGTGGCCTTACCATTAATAAGAGAGGTCCTTAACGCAGCAACTATCTTTGCACTTATGATCGTATAACATCAAGCTTCTATTGAACAAGAGAACTATAGAGCAAACAATACATTTTTCTATCAACTTAAATTACCAGCATACTTGGGTCTTCTTCGTTGAAACATTGGCCAAAAACTAATAAGCTAATAATCTTTTCATCAGTTGAAAATCCTCAAATCTAGCTTTAAAACATAGCTAGTCAGTCATTGGTCAGTTACAAGTTTCTTATTTCACTTAGAGTCCCTGGAGGGACTCTAATTTAAAGTGTGCCCTCCTGAGCACAGTAGTCGCTCTCCTAAGGTATTGCTTATTATGTTGTTTTTTTATTTAAATTTTTTAATCTTTTTCAGTAATGCAATTCTGGTTCCAGCAAAGGTTTTATCGCATTGCTGCTTCAGTTGCTATGAAATTCACTATTTGGTATACCTTCAGTTTTTGCTGTAGGCTTTAGCTACCTCTTCATCACTTAGCTCGAGCAGTATTTAGACATCAAAAGCCCTGGGTGGTGGCAACCCGAGGGCAGCCTGAGGGTTTCTAAACTTCATTGGTCGAGGTACCTACTTATTTAGAACCTAGCAAACATGCATCACAGCCAACTGGCTATAACCCAGGGCACTAGCAGAAGCTAGCATGCAATGAACTTCTTATTTAATGAAATAATCTTCCACAGGCCTAGCAAACTTGGATGAAGTATAGGAAACATCCACTGACCCCACCCTTACACTAGCTCTACTACTACAGCAGGAAACATCTAACAACCCCTCTCCAATCAGCTCTTCCCATAAAAAAGGTCGCTTAGCTCGAGCTAAGCAATGAAGAGGTAGCTAAATGCCATAGAAACATGAGGCAAGTGAGTTTCTTCTTCCTTCCAGGTCAGTTTTGTTCTTTGTGAGGAGATCAACAGTCTCTCCATGTTTTTATTGTGTCTTGTGTGCATTCACCAGATGTAGATGCTGCTGCACTGCTGCTACATGCTTAGACTTGCAGTGGGTGCAGTCAAATTCTGAACTATCTGTTTTGATAGAGAGGCCACAACTTTTTTTTTAGGATTTCATGGTCACATAATTATGGCTACTTTTCAGATAGATACCCCTCAACCATTGTGTTCCTCATAGATTCATACTCGACACACTATAAAATGATTTTATGTGTTTCATAATACCAGGCTGAGTTTCCCTTAAAGGGCATGTGCATTTCAATTTAAACAAAGGTGGATGTGCAGGTCTAATCTAGGGCACACATGGTTTTAACTTGAAGTGGTAAATAGTGCATAAGCTTTTCCAGGAAGTTATTAAGGATGCAGTCTATTCCAGAATGGATGGTATCTAGATAATAAGGGGATCGCCCTCTTTGGTCGCGAAGCCACTGAATAAGAATTGGTAGTTCACGAATAGCAATGTGTATACAGACTGGCTAGTAACGTGGTGCGCATGCGTGCATGTAGGACAATGATAATAGGTACGGATCGATTGTGTGAGAGTGTTTGCAGTATAGTATTGTCTATCTCCCCCCAAGTCTTTGGCCAGTATGGTTGGAGACTGAGTAGTTAGTATGTTCCAGAGCAGTAGTAGTCTGGTTTCCGATGGGTTCTCTTTGATCTTCTAAGTCCAGGGTCTGGGGTGGCTGTCTGGGTGTAGTGGAGTCTCCTAGGCTGGGCGACCGTGGCTTCTTTGGGGGTTGTATCCTGGTTCAAGGTCCGGTTTGTTCCAGGGGTGGCGATGGTGGGCGTGGTGTCCATGAGTGTGATAGGTGTTGGGAGGTTTCCTGTCGGGATGTGGTCCGAGTGGGTTTGGTCTTTGGTTTTAGTGGGTGTTGGCATCATTGGTGTGGTTTTGGTGATTGGTGGTGGAGCTTGGGTGGTGGTCTTGGTTCTGCAAAGGCTTTGTGCGATATCTTGGGTGATGGTTAGTTTGGCTGCGGGTTGTTGGTGTGGGGTGTTGTATCTTCTCAAGAACTTCCTGTTCCTGAGGGAGACTCTCCCTGAGCCGTCCATCTTCACCAGGTACTGGTGGTACTGCCTCACTTCGATCACCGTGCCGGTGCGATCCCATTTGTTGGGGTGGTGACCGGTCTGGTTTTGTACCCTGACGGTGTCTCCTTTCTGTAGTTGAGTGAGGGGTTTAGTATGCTCGCTCCAGCGTTCCTGGTTGATGTGATGTCGGTTTCGGAGTGCCTGTTCTCTTAGGTTTAGTGTGTTGCTCCAGGTCTGGTGTGGTATGTATTTCCCTTGGAGGACTGGTATCAGGTCTCTTGTTGGTCGTCCGAATACGCATTCAGCAGGTGACTGTTTTGTGGAGGGGTCTGGGCTGTTCCGGTATTGGAGCATAGCCTTCTGTCAATTGAGAGGTCTCCGTCTGTGCCTGTGTTCCCAGATATTAGTCTCTTGATGGTTTTTACTCCGATTTCCGCCCTGCAGTTGCTGTGAGGGTAGGCAACTGAGCTCATCCTGTGGTTTACCCCCCATGTCTTCAAGAAGTTTGAGGTGATGTGTGACGTGAACTCGGGCCACCGTCTGTGGCTAGCTCGTCGGGGATGCCATACGTTGAGAAGGTCTTTCTCAGGACATCGGTGAGGCCCTTTGCACCGTCTCTTGATCTCTCCACAATAGGCCAGTTGGAGTATCGGTCAATCACCACTAAGTAGTTTTTCCCTAGGTGGTGGAAGAAGTCAGCACATATGTACTGGAAGGGGTACACTGGTAGGGCTGGTGGGGTGGGGGGCATGGCTGCCTGGGATGGGGCCATCCCGTTGCAGATCCTGCAGTCCATTCTGGTAGCTGCAATGTCGGCAGCCAGAATATGGATGACTCTGCCTTGGATATCATTGCGGATGTACCTTGGTGAGCTGCATGGAGGGCTATTAGGCATGTTGGTCGAAGTGCTGGCGGGATGATTAGTCGGTCTTTGTACACCACAATGCCATCGATGGAGTACAGGTGGTCCCGATGGGTGTGGTAGTCTCTGATCGCTGGTTGTACTAGGTGGCATCTGTCCGGGAAGCCGTCTTCGATGGTTGTAAGGAGAAGCATCATGTCGTCATCTGAAGATGTAGCTGTCTGTACTTGCTCCCAGCTGATAGGCTGTATGGAGTCCATAGTCGATGCGAGTGATTCTTGGATTGTGGTGTCCAAGTGGTCGGATATGTGTGACTCATCTGTGGAGATGCCAGCCATGAGGTTCGTTGGGATCGTGGTTGTGGGTCTCAAGGTTTGGTCCGAGGCAGAGTGTGCATCGTCCGTTAGGGTCATCTTGTCTGGGTCCTGTGTGCCGGTGGGGTACCTTGAGAGGGCGTCTGGTATCTTGTTCTTGACGCCTGGGACGTGGATCATTTTGAATTTGTAAGGCAGGGTTTTTTCTTTCAGATTGCGGAGTCTTGTGTTGGTTATCTGCTCCAGGGATCTGTCTCCGAATATCTTGACGAGGGGTTTGTGGTCGACCGCAATGATGAGGTTTGTGCAGCCTAGGACGAAGTGGCGAGCCTTGTCCAGGGCGTCTGCCACAGCGAGGGCCTCTCCCTCAATTGGAGCATAATGAGACTCCGCAGTGTGTATGAATCATGACCCGACTAGGGTGACCTTCCATCCGGTTTGGCAGCAAAAGACGTCGTTGGATGGGCACTGGCAGTGCTTCTGGAATAGCCAGTACCCTATCCCGTTCTTTGACCAGTCGGTTGCTAGACAAGTTGGTTTGGTTTTGTCGTAGATCTTCACCCCTTCTTGAATTTCCCTGACGATGGCTAACTTGGAGTTGTTGAATGCTGATTGGTGTGATTCCTTCCAGGCAAACTTCTCCGAGGGTTTCAGTAGGTCCCTGAATGGTTCCCTGGACGATGTCATGCTAAATGTATAGGAGACTTGGTTTACCAGTCCGAACCAGGATCTTACATCTGTCAGGTTTTTAGGGGTCGGGAAGTCAGTGATGGCACGGATGTATTTTCTGCATGGCTTGACCATTGTAGGGGTGATCTCGAATCTGGCGAACTCCACACTGTCCTCCACGAAATGGAATTTCTCGGGGTTGAGGGTGACACCATTGGTGGCACAGATATGGAGCCATTCCACTGCCTGGGAGTATGCATCGGAGATAGTGTCGGACCATAATAGAGTGTCGTCTATGCACTTTGTCTTCTTGTTGATGTGGGACATTATGCCGTCATACCTGCTGGTGTACCCGTCCCCTGAGGCGATGTAGCCCTGCAGTAGCGGTATCTCCCCCATGGTGTAATGAAGGAGGTGAAGTGTCTGTCGTCCTCGTGGAGTGGTACGGAGTAGTAGCCATTCCAGGCGTCAAATATAGTCTTCTTTGTTTTCATTGGTACTGATCTTGCCTGGTGGAATGGGGATTGGGTGTGGTGTGTCTCCCTTGTGGCGTGTTGATTGAGGGCCTGGAAGTCAATGGTTCGACGAAGGGAGCCATTCTTTTTGGGGCAGATTACCATCCTGTGGCACCATGTAAATGGGGACTTTTTCGAGGACGCCAAGTCTGACGTCCCTGTCCAGTCCAGCCTTCACTTCGTCTTGCCAGTGGAGGGGGACAGGGATTGGGTTGTGGTGGGCAGTTGGTGTTGTGAGGGGGTCGATCCTTAGCCGCAGGGGTGGGCCAGTCATGAGAAGGAGTGGCTGGTGTTTGCAGGTGTTAAACGCACTTGAGCGATACAAGATTCTCAGGGATTCCTCTAGTTTGCTTCTGTTCTCTTCCGTAGCCGGAAGTGGTGGTGAGGTCGGGATGGGTGGTGAGGGTGATCTTCTCGGGCACTGGCATGGTCGGTTGGGTGGGGTCGTAAAGTGGATGGGTGGCGTGGCCCCTGCCTTTGTTGTGGTGCCTGAATCCGAGATCCTTGCGATGCCTGTTTGGGGGAAAGACTGGTTGATGACCCCTAGGTCGGTGCAGGCTTCCTGGCTGAGGAAGACCTTGGTCACGTTGTGGGTCACGTATACCATTTGTCTTGTGGTCCTCCCTGATATGGTGTCGGGTAGTCTCAGGATTGTGGCTCCTAGGATTCGCAGGTTGCAGTTGTTGGCGCAGTATACATGCGTAGGTTCACTGGTATGAGGTCCTCTGTGGTCAGGCCGAGCTTGTGGAGGATGTTTGTGCCAGCAAGGCAGCTCTGGCATCCTGTGTCGGCCATTGCCTCTATGGAGGTCTTTTTGTTGCCCGTCCTTAGGGTGTGTCCTAGGTGGCGGTAGTCGTCCTTGTTGAGGTCGATGTTGAGCCGGATGTACGGCTGAGGCTTTGATCTCCTCTTTATCCATAACTTCGTGGACTGGTTGTATACATGGTGGTCCAGGGTATTGGCTTTGTTGGTCTCGGATGTTGTTAGGTTGCATACCTCGTCGAACAGGGCGCTCTCGAACTGCGTGGTGTGTTGTTTGCTATCGCTCCTGAACATCCTGCACATCCTCTCAGAGTGGTGGTCTCTTCCACAACCAGTGCATTTTGACCCGAATGCTGGGCAATCTGATTGCCTTATTCGGGTTGGGGCGCTCCTGCCATGGCCTTTTCCTCCGCAATAAGAGCAGATATCCTCCTTTGGTGGGGGTACCTTCGTATTCTGGGGTTTCTTCTGTCACTTGTAGGTGCTTCCCAGCGCTTCGGCTGATTGTGAGATGGACAGTCTCGATGCCGACCTCTTCCCAGCCTCCTTGGCTTCCACGAAACGTAGGGCTTGTTCCACTGTCATCTCATGGTTGGCATCCCCGAGGAGGTCGATTTGTATCTCTGTGTCAGTGAACCCCCTGCATAGTACGTCTGCCACATTCTCCTCGGAGTAATCTACAATGTGCCCACATCCACTGCATGGTTTCATGAATTTACATACACTTGCCTATCCTCTCAGTCGTGCGCCGAATGCCTGTATCGGCTCATCGCGATCCTGTTTCATGTTATGGAGGGAGACTCGGGCGACCATGGCATTCTCTTCCCTCACTGCCAGTGCCTTCATGGAGGTGAATACCTCATCCTCAGTCTTTCCGGCCAGGGTGCCCCCCGCGTTACGGGTGAGGTCCCTGCGCAGCTGATCGTCGCAGCACTCTAGCAGTTGCATGACCAGGTCCGGTCCGACTAGCTTGGTGGCCCTAACGTAGTCACCCCACCTTGATCTGAAGTATGTCCAGTCTTCTGAGGTGCCTGCTGATGTGATGTCTGGCCTTTTCACCTTTTCCACCCTGGCCGTCTGTGGAGGCCCAGTCCTGTGGGTCATCGAGTGTGCTGACAGGAATGCAGCTGCCAGTACTGGGTCAACGTCGGGTATGACATTCGCAATCGTCGAAGGGGCATCTCATCTCTGCCATCCTACGTAGTGGTGTGCTCCAATTGGGGTCTGTCGATCTCCTCTCTTGGTCGCCTCTTTCTGATAGGTGGGGGACCTCCTGGGCTCTTCAAAGTGTTGCCCTTGGAGTCTGTATACACATAGATAATAAGGGGATCGCCCTCTTTGGTCGCAAAGCCACTGAATAAGAATTGGTAGTTCACGAATAGCAATGTGTATACAGACTGGCTAGTAACGTGATGCGCATGCGTACATGTAGGACAATGATAATAGGTACGGATCGATTGTGTGTGAGTGTATGCAGTATAGTATTGTCTAGTATCTAGTTTTTGGGAATTTTTGATTTTGGAGAACTCACGTGATGTCAGCGTTTGGGTGTAAACCAAATATCTCTGGTGTGTCTATCAGTGGGAGCGAGTCAACAATGTCCAGGTATTCCTTGATAGTACCACAGACAGCAATGCCATAGCCTTTGTAGAACTTGAATGTGGGTTTGAACATTCCCTCAAAGAACCACAGCTGTGAGATAGAACAACACAATTATAGGGAAGAGGTTCTGGAATATTGCCATATGTTATAGGATCTGAGAAAAGGGGTCTTATATAGAGAAAAATGGTTTTGTGGTATGACCAAAATAAGCTCAAAGTTATAGTTTGACGATTTTTTTTGGTAACAACCTTTCCTTTACATTTGTGTGAAGTTTGAAGATTCCTGCTTGCTTATTTGTAGGCAAGAGTGAGGTTAGAAGATTGGTGGTCAAGAAGCTTGCTATGTGTGTAACGGACTGCGTTGCCATGTAACGCGGAGGAAATACTGCCCGCGTATGCGGAAAGATGGGAACTACCACAAAATGGGGGGATTTCCTACTAGCTGCTATAGTGGCAGCATGGTTAACAAACTAACAAAGGAATGGCTTCATCAAGTGCACAAGTAGCTGCAAAAGCCATTAATTTAAAACGCATTTTTCTCAAAATGAATGCTTCAAGCGTCTAGCATTCAGGCTTCCATAACTTTTCTTCTGAAAGGAAATAAGTGATATTTTGAGTTCTAAAATGTAGGCATTGCTTTGTTCTTTCACTTGGTATCAATAACTCAGTTTTTTTAATTTTGTACATAAGACCGCTTTTCTCAGATCCTATCAGCCATACTTGAAACTCACTAACCCTGATATATGTGTTCAGCAACCTCTTGTCATAATTATCTGTCACTCTGCCACCATATTGGATCTCACCAATCATGTACTGCACTGCACCCCATGATATACCCTGCACACACCACACCCAAAACAATCACACACACAGACATACAGTAAGAGTTAATTTTTCTGTACAACTTTTTTTATATCTGGGTATATGTCTGATTGAAAACCAGTCACCTTTCTTAGATCAAGGTCATCGAGAAGGTTCATGATATATTGAGTGCTGGCATTGAAGTCTCCCTGATTGTATTCGTAGGGGATGTTCCACCCAAGAGACCCAAACTTGCGTCTCTCCTGAACAGTTGTGTGGAGGAAGGCCACAGTATAGTACAAGGGCTTCCACTGAGGCAAGTTAGAGTAATCTAAGGTCTCCTGGCTAGTGTTGCTGTAGGTTCTTTTCAGTCCAGCTTTGACTCCTTTAGGAGGCTCAAATGTGTACTTGATAGAAGCTTGTAGGAGGTTAATAGGGTACTTTGGGTGCACCTCAGTGGTCAGCCAGAGACGAAACGATTCATGTACCTTCTCAGTCTCAAGCACACTCTGTAGCAACTCGTCCAGAAAGTCAAGAGCCAGGTGGGTGTTCTGGAGTAGAGCCCAGCCTCCCTGCAGAAACGAAACAATATAAGTAGAAGGCACTCATAATGGATCTCTGCTGCATGTGCACATATTGTTGGTGTCAAGTAAGCTAGATGTGCCACGTTTTTCACATTCCCTTTGGACATCTTAAGATTATATTGCCAGTAAAAGACTTCACTTTAGAGGTAATCATGATGCAGAGAGTCCTATCTTGTTCAGTTGCTAGGTCTTATGAAAGGTGATGTTTATGAATCACATGGCTGGAAAAAAACGAAGTGGAAGAAAATCTGAAATCACAGGATGATTGTTTTCAGAAGATTCTTAACTATACTCCCTTTGCTAAACAGTAAGGTCCTGTATTTCACTGGCATGGTCCACTTGCACCTGAGTTTCCCTGACACAAATTCTACTCGAGTAGGAAGTGGATGTGGCCATCCAAAATCTGGTACTCTATTAATGCTTACTAGCATATGATGGCATTATAATGGTTGCAGAGGTGTGGTCACTGTGCACAATCAATAATTTGGATCTTAATCTATTCTGGAAGAAAGCATAGCTGAGCTCCTCATTCAGAGAGGCCCTGACATGGAAAATACAAGCAAAACTAAGCAAAGATGATCTGAAGCCAAAATTGGTGTGCCAGACAATTCTTTGTCCAACACTAGCCTTGGCCCTAGCTCTAGCATCTAGCCCTATCCTAGCAATGAGTTGAATGCTAAGGTGGGTGCTAGGCTCTGTTTCATGGGGAACCAAGCTACAAGTTCGTAGACAACCCTAGTCACTGTCCAACACAGGGAAAGCCAATAATCCAAGGTCAAGTCTATTTACAGGCTGCCAGAGGAAAATTGTGACTTTAACTACCTCTGTCTTGATAAATCTAGTCTCAATACTTATATATACCTGTGTCAGTGATCATGAATGGGTCAAAATTAAAGCTGGAGAAAAGTCATTCATGTCTGTCTGGAGTCCAAATGAGTGTTATTTGTGCATGTTTTATGTCTCTGTTATTCCTGCCATGAAATAGACCCATGAAATGACTTATTTATTACCATGAGGAATTACACAGACGTACAATTCATTTCCACAATATTACAACAGCTAATTTTTCAGCAACACCCCAAAAGATCTTTAACATAATAGACACACTTGTGTATGTGTGCAGTTTTGATCCTAGTTGAGCCAATTCACTGCCGCTAGTTTTAGCTACAAAGAAGTAGCTTCTGGAAAAAAATTAATATATTGGATTGACTTGTCCAAAAAGAAATGAAACAAATTAAGACTACATTCTTTACTTTTAATGTTCAAGGTAGATGGTCCTATTATGTGGTCTACATTGGTAAATTCATGTTTCCTTTCATGTTAATCTGATATATAATATAACATTTTTGTTGTACGACTACTGACATCGAACACTTTAAGGCTCTTTAATCAGCTTTTTTAAAATAAAATTAAAAAAAAATTAAGCCAATGTTTCAACCGAAATACTTTGGTCTTCATCAGGGAAAATTAAAACAAAACAAAAGAAAAAAACCCGAAACACCCTGAAAACTACACAACACATCCACACTCGCTGTCAACGCCATTCCACACAAATGCACGTGATTCATGAATTGCCTGAAACATAGCAGTGAATAGTATCAGATAGGCGAAGATGGACATGGTTTCACATAGTCCTGTTAGCTACATTCCTATATCTCGATTGAAATGCTGATTCCTAGATGTAAAATGATGTGCAATGCTTCCTTCATGCACCACCCAATCTTGTGGGAAAAGACCTCTGTGATTAATGGAGCCAACAGATAGAGAGAGTTGCTCGTGAAGGAAGCACTGCACATCTATGTTATACCTAGGGATCAGCGCTTGAATCAAGATGACCTCTGTGATTAATGGAGCCAACAGATAGAGAGAGTTGCTCATGAAGGAAGCACTGCACATCTATGTTATACCTAGGGATCAGCACTCGAATCAAGATGTAGGGCTGGAACTACCTGATTGCTGGATCTCAACTATCAAGACTATGCATGTGAAGCCACACCCATTTTCATCTGTCTGATGTATTGCGTTATTCAGATGATTCATGAATCACGTGCATTTATTGTGTGAAACACATTGTCAGTGAGTGTGGTTGTGTTGCGTAGTTTTTTTGTGTGGTTTTTCCCTGATGAAGACCTATTTTGGTCGAAGCATTTTCTTCAAAAATCAATAGTACAGCTATAATATATTCTGTACTTTCTGAAGATCAACACATTCATGCATGCACTATGGATCCATAGAATTTGTGCCCTTTTATAGATTTGTTCTATGGAATGCATGCCAGTATTACCCACCGCCATCATGTAGAATGACCTACAGATTATATGGCAGTATTATGCTAGTTTTAAGATAAGGCATTGTGGAAGTAAGCAAACCTTGCCCAAGCATATGGTTGCTTGCTGTCTTTTTACTTTCACTATCCATTTCTATTTGTAGGGAGTAGGGCTAGGGCTATTTCTAGTGCTTGGGATAAAGCTAATGCTTGTTGTGTTACTTTTACAAAACCTCATGCTATAGCTGTAGAAATAGCCCAAAACATTCACAATGAGGGCATGAGATGTAGTGTACATAACAAAACCTGTAGTACATTACTTTCACAATACCTCATGCCTTGCTTTAGCAGTTTGTGGCTATTTCTAAGGCTAGGCATACAATCCTAGCCTAAGCTTAGAAATATCCCTAGCCCTAGCTCTAGCCCAATGGCTAGATTATTTACTGCCCATTGTATAGTATGACCGGTTACTTTCATGCCTTGATTGGCAGCTTTGGACTATTCTTTGTGAAAGTAAGAAGATAACAAGCCCTAGCCCAAACTGTCATATGACCTGTAGCCCATTCTATAGAAAGAGCAGTAAATATTCCTCGTGCAGAATGGCACATATTTTATGCATTCTGCAGAAGGTGTGGAAAATGTACATGTGCAGTGATATGTTTTTACTGCTGGGCATGTGGAACTCAATCTGATCAAATACTACTTGCTGAAGACATACTTGTTGCTGGCATTGAGTGAGGAGTCTTCGTGCATGGACTTCTTGTCCTTGTCCCATAGACACTGAGCCAAATGCTGCATGGAAAAATGAAGAAAAATGAAGAAAAATCATTAAATTTTAGGGTTTCCATTCGGGTCTGCTAGTTTTATTTTACCAATGCCATTCTTCTTTGACAGTGTTTCAATGTAATTTGTGGGATCTGAGCCCATTGAGAGAAAGCAGATCATAGGCACTCGTGTGTTTGACTCAATCCACATATCTTCAATGTTGAGGATTACAGATTCTGAATATTTACTTCCCATACGCTCTGATATATATTTAAGGGACTGGGGGAGGACACGGTCAGGACACCAGGCCCGTATCATCATTAATTTCCTGAAAGTGTCAAGTGAAGTGTTATATCCATCAGGAATGGGAGCCTCTTCTGGGGCATCACTGTCAAACCAGACCTTCCATGTTCTATCGTTACGGCCAATCTAATATGTTTAATCACATTTAATCACATGTAACTTATGAATGTCACAACAAAGAGTTATTGGATGGATACACACGTATGATCAAGCCACAAAGTCCTACATACACACCTGATTAAGGACTTCTGAGAACTGTGGGAGTTTACTCAGCTCCACCAGGTTCAGCCATGACATGTCTGTGATCCACTTGGCCGCTTTGATGGGACATGCCTTCAGATCCAGTGCTGCCCCTCCCTTGATCAGCATACTAAACTCATGGTATTTCACATAGCCTTTCTGCATGTCAATTTTCAAGGCCACTAATAAAGTGAACAAGAATTTGTGGTTTTCATACAAGCCGCGGATGCAATATCTGAAGGCAGAAAGTGTTAAGTACTCAATGATGTTTGTGATCCTCTTTGAAGTGACAGGAGATTTGACTGAGCGGGCCATGGAGTTGTCGAATATTTCCAAAAACTGCTGCAAGGAGGTTTGGTACATAACGTTGACCATGGACATTTCCATGATGAGGAAATAGAGGACTGAGCCTCTGGCAGCCACTGGACGGTACTCCTCTCTGGCTGTGTTGATCTTAGTTTCTGTCTCTGCTGCCACTATCAGGTTGTGGGTAACTTCCTCGGCCGTCTTCTTGGTGGTTTTCAGTACTTCAATGAGAGACTCGTCATCCACCAGAGAACCTTCAGTGGTGGTGAGGCGGAAAAGGAGGCTGTCTTCCAGTTCTTTGATATTCATCTTGTTTGCTGTAACCTCCTTCATTAGCTTAGCTCTCTCCGATTCCAGCTCATTTTTCTCTGTCAAAATGACTCTTCCCAGAAGCTGATCCTCCAATCCTCGCATGGTTACAGTGAAGTCAATGATGGCAGTTCGAGCAAATATCTATGGTTTTATGATTCATATACTGATACATAATAATACGTTCCATATTTTAACCTAATACATACTTACCTCAGGTGTATATCTTGGGTTGGGAAGCTTAGTTGTGATATAAAGCATAAAGCCTCTCATGACATCCACTTCTTTGTCACCTACTTTCACTTTCAACATAGATCCTGACTTAATGAAATTTTTCTCTAAGACATTATCCAGATAGGGATCTAAATCCTCCTCCACGTCCTCTATGATGAGGGGGTAGCCAAGTGACAGACAATCTTCAAGGTGATTTCGGAAGTGTTTGTGATTTAGGGTTGTAATTGTCAGGCCTGACCTAGTTTCTTTGCGTTTGATCCACTTCTTGGCTTGGCCTTGAGGGTCTATCAGCAAAGGGAAACGTGTCGATTTTGTTACAATGATACCGTTTTGGATGGAGAGTTCGTCATTTGGCAGTCCTTGTAAGTTCCATTCTCCAAATGTGGTCGAATCAGCCAGCATCTCTGTCAAGTTAACCTTTGCAGAGAATGGGATGTGACGACTGCTCATTTCCTTCTTCCACTGCTCTAATAGAAGGCCTCTGAATTCCTGGTTGAATGGGCCACAATATGACAGGAAGCCAGAGGCTAGCAGAACGTTCCCTACAAGTCTGAGAGGTTGGGGGCAAAGGATGTCAGTTTTAGTTTGGCATGACAAGTCATAGTGTATATGTATACAGATCACTTCATTAGATTCCCCCTCTCTTTCCCTCCCATACTATTGTGAGTTTCAATGTAGGTATATAAAAGTGTGCATATTAAAACATGCATTTGTATTGTTCTGCAACATTTTAAATTGCAATCGAGTCTAGTTGAGTATAGAGTGATGTACTGATTTTACTAATCTAATGTGAACGGCCCTCCTAAGCATAATCCGGTTTTTGCAACAGGATCACCTTCTTAGTTTAACAGTGTCTATAGGTAGTGATGACATTTCCTTGAAGCTGTTGTATAAGCATAACTACTGATGACTAGGAAATATAGAGATATGATATCCCAGTTGCAATAAACATGTGACAGTATTCTTACCTTGGTTTAGGTCCATCAATTATCAAGTAAGGTTTGTGAATTGTTTAATTTTATCAATCTCATAAAATTATTATTTACAAACCTGCTAATTTGCTCCTTGAAGTCTTTGCTCTGTTCAGTCCACCTAGTTTTCTCCCCACTCAGCCCCTTAATGAGAGCAGAGGCTGCCTTCATCTTTCTCTTGCAAGTCTCAGCATCATCCTGGAGTGCTTGCTTCTTGGCTATTGCTTCCTCATACATGGCCCTAACCTCTGCTACTTCCTGCTCTTTCTCATGTAGTGTTGCATTGGCCTTGGCCAGCTCTTCAGAAGAAATCAAGTATCTTCCTTCCTGGACGACCAGGTTGGCTTTGAGGGGAAGAACCTCCTTATTAACGGCATAAAATGCTGCCATTGCCTTTGTCCAGGAGCACAGACCTGCTACATTGCCGCACACTCTCATCGCTACTTCCAGGTTGTAGTCTTCCATATCAAAGTAAGGCTGCATCAGTTCTACTGTCTCATCATTGATGGTGTCTTTGGTGAAGTTCTGTAGCAACTGAAGGAAGCCTGTTTGACTCATCATTTTTAGGGACTCTCCCCATGTGGGCTTTGGACCTGGTTTCTCTGGATCCATCGAATTGAGGTTGAGGTGGCGCTGAAAGAGGAGCAGCACACAGTCCATGATACGCATGATGAGGTGAGGGGGTTTCGCCAGCTTGCGCACAGTAGCAATATCTGTTGCTTTGATGGTCTGCAGTGCTCTTTCTGCCTCCTCTAAAGCTGGTCTTGCAGACTCCAGTTTTTCTTCAGCATTGGCCTTTTCTTGGGAGATGATGTCAGAAACCTTCTGGGCTTTGTCCTTTACTACTTGTACAGATGCCTTCACATTTTCTGCAGCTTGGGCTTTAGTAGTAACCTCCTTTAGCACTTCTTCTGCATCTGCACTAGCTATCACTAGCTCTTTCTCCTTAATCTCCAATTCTTTGGAGAGCTTAGCCACACTTTCACTGGCCTCCAGCAGCTTCTCCAGTCCAGTGTTCATTCTCTCTGACAGTTGATCAAGGCTCTTTTTCTGCTCACTATAAATCCCCTTGTAACCATTGATGAAGGAAAGATAAGACTTTGGAGTCACATGTGTGGACCTCCTGAAACGTTCCAAGTAGTTAAGGCAAGACTCAGCCACAAAGTCTTGAATGACCCCCATGGTCTGCACCACCTCATGCTTGGTCTCCTTGGTGCAGACAATATCAAAAGTGCCCACAAAATGCTCTGCTACTGCTATCAGAGCATCCTTTGGCCAGCGACTGAACCAGTCCATGGTGCAGCCACTGAATAGACCTGGAAATTTAAGTGACCTGCTGCGGAACTTCTCTCCTATGGGGGAGAAACAAAGCACCACATGCAAGTTTTTCCTTGCTCTGGTTAGGAAATAGTCGTAAAGGTTCTCTGGTGTAGGAGGTCGCCTGGGGTATTCTTTCTTCATGACAGGAATGAGGTTAGAGTTGATCTCATCAATCTCATCACGAGCAAAAAGGTTAGAGACTTCTCCTGAGGAGAGGACATTGTTGATGTATTCTAAAAAGCCTTCATCTTTGATCTCATTGTCAGTAAATAGGAAAACTATGCCCTTTCCCTGTTCTCCGGCTGTGCGATAGAGGAATTTGAGGTCATCCATGAGGTTATTAGCATTGTATGAGCGAGACAGCTGTATCTGGAAAGTTTTGTAGCCTGCGATGAAGGAGGCTAGGCGAGTCAAACTCTGCTTGCCAGAGCCTCCCACTCCTACTAGGAGGGCAGCTCCCCGGTCAGTGCGGATGATGCGTGAGATCTTTATGAGGTGGACCATGGCATCCTTGAAGAAAACCAGGTCCATCCCAGAACCACGGATTGTATAATTGTACTGAGTCAGATAGTGTGTCAGTTTCTCCATCACTTCAGGATATGATGAGATCTTAAGAAAAACAAAAAAAGGGAAATATGAGAAGTTATTAAAGCCCAATTTATATATATATAATGACATCTGGAGTACTCACAAGTACTAATTACTATATATGACTTATCAGTTAATCAGTTGTTGTTATTTTGGCCATTTCCTTCAGTTGTCATGAAGGCAAATGAAGAAAAGAACACAATGCAATGCATTACCCACTGGCAACACATTTCACACAAAATGCAGTGAAATGCTTGTGATTCATAACATGTTTGAATGCTGCAATGTATCATCACAATGACATAATGAACAGATAAATGTTGGGTGTGGTTTCACATGCGTAGACTTGAGAGCTGAGGGCCAGCAATTGGGTACCTCCAGCCCTACATCTCAATTGAAGTACTGATTCTGAGGTGTAAGACGGCTGTGTAGCACCTCTCTTACAAACGATCCCTTCATTTCTTGCTCTATCAATCACCAAGGTCTCTTCCCACAAGATTTAGTGGTACTGGTTCCACATGTTCTGCAATAGACTTTCAAATTTCTTCCTTCCTGCATGACCCTTATACTCCTTGATTTGGGGGGGGGGGAACTCCTTCACCCTTGTAATACTCACTTTCCAACAGCTGCAAGGAATCCTACGTGACTAATTAATTCATGGTAATTTGTAATTTATTTTTGATCCTGGTAAGCTGAGATCCTAAGTTTAAAAAATACCATAATTAGTTCAAGGTAATTTGTCATTTATTTTTGGTCCTGGTAAGCTGAGATCAAATAAAAAAATACCCTGACATTTTCTTGCCTTCTTCCCTCTCACCCAGGTGTCTCCTTTGATTAAGCCACAGTTGTATACATTGTTAGAAAATACCGATGAAAGTGGTCAGTTTGCCTTGCATGGTGGTCAATCTTCCTGTTCAGTTCTTCTGGCATGGTGGTCACTTTTATGTTGTTGTTTATTTTTCATATTGGCTGTATTTTGATATATACCAAGTGGTGTGAACCATAGTAAGAAGATATCTATCCATGTGTGTATTTTTTGTAAACTGTGGAGTCTAGCATGCCATCATCCTCTCTTCTATACAGGAAGAAAGGCAGTTGCTATCCTTCACCAACTCCATGGTGAACTTAATCATGGGCCTGATGCTGTTCAGATGGTTAAGGAGTTTTTCTGTCTTTCTCTTTATGATGCAGAATGTATCATCATCTCTTTTCCACATGACAGGTTTTGTTGTCAAGGCCAGCTCCTTAAAAAAATCTTAAAAAACTGATTAAAAGATGATTAAACTGAAAATTACCATACAAATTGCTATAAGACTTGGCACCAAAATTCTCAGAAACATATGCACTAAAAAGGATACAGTAAATTAGCCCATAGACACATACATACCGTATTGTACCTTAAATGGAAGACTTACAGGCTCATAAAGTTTTGGAATAGCAAACTCAAACTCATCACTTTCATCTCCTGTAGCTTCTGGTATTTCTCTACAATAAAATTGACACAGTGATAAATAAAAATTGTAAAAACAAAATAAGTTTAACCGAACCTAAGGAAGTCAACGAAGTAAGGTTCCTCTGGTAATAATCTACTCATTTCTACACTCATCTCTTGTTCAATGATATGAGGAATGCATCTGAGGAACCATTCATTGTCTTCAGCATTGGTAAACCTATCTGCTATCACACGTGTACATTCATGTTTCCACAGAGCAAGGAGTACGGCTGGACTAGTGCAGGTATCACTGTCGATGTGTAGCATTCCCTCCCAGATGCGTGACAAATCACGGAGATTGAAGACATAGTGAAACTTAGCTGGAGTAGGAAGCATTCGTGTCTTGGTCAGCTGCCAGAGACATCTGGTTGATATCACAAGGGAATTGATGAGTCCAATCACACTACTGGAAAAACCTCTTTCTTTGCAGAAATGACTGAGGCCTATCACTCCAAAGATTTTGTCCATTGAAGCATTGGAAGGAAGTGTGCAATTGAAGATGGCAAACTGTCGCTTTAGTCGTGAGGGGATATCATTCCTCCCTCCTCCTGGATGGATCATGGCAGCCACCAATTGCAGGTCTTGGATGTGTGTAAAGTCACCAGGTTTCTCCAGACTGTAGAAGCCGTCTGTCTCCATCAGCTGACGCACAATCTCATTGGTAATTTGGTCACCCCACTCATTGATGGTGGGCATGTTCACGTCATCTATGAACACTGTGCACCTCTTGCCTGCTGGAGGGCCATATGTGGTGCCCACACGCTTGTCAATATAACTCTCAATGGACCTCTGAAAGTGACCAGGCTGAGTAGCAGATGAAAAGGCTAGGTTCTTGCTAATGTGCTCTTCGATGTTGTACTTGGACATGTAGCCCTTGATGATGACAGTCTTGGCTGTACCTTGCTCTCCGATTAGTAGCACTCCTTTGGATTGCTTTGCGATGGTGTGGATGAGAAAGTCTGTGCGTACATTGTCCACATTGGGAACCAAGATTGAGGCATATTGTGGAGTACTGTCTGTTGGGTAGACATACTCTTCCACATGCTTCTTCCAATGCTCCCAATTTCCCTCCTTGTCTACTTTAAACTCAAAGATGGTGTCCCCTGAATCCTCTTCAATCTGTGGCATAGCCAGTTCTGTATTGCTTCTCATCCACTCCTCCATCTTGGCCCTATCATCAAGCTCCTGTAAGGCTCCCACACTCCACATAAGTGAGAAAATATACAGCTTCTCCAAGTGCTTCCTGGAGAGGGAGGAGTTGTCTTCCTTCTGAGGAATGAGGCCCTCTAGGATTTGGCAGGCCTGCATGATGTAACTGCATTCCAGAAGCTTCATTTTGGCATTGAGAGTGATGGAAGCAAAATGGTACAGTTCAATGAAGCTTGCTTCAAAGAGACTAAGAAGAATGCTAAATTCCTGCTGTGTGATCTTCTTCTCTGCCACCATGTGAAGAAGCCAGCCTTTGAGAATGGGATTATACTCCAATCCTGATGAACTCATATAGACCATGCCATTACGAGACACTGTGGCAGGAGATGCATTGTCAACATTATCAGGCTCAAATACCAATTTGCTATCGGGGTACATTGGTATTCTGTCCCCATTAGCGAGGGTGAGCGTTTTGTTGTCATCGAGAACACTGTTGAGGTTCTCTATCCAGAGGGTGTCCACTGGTCCATCGATTACAAGCCACACATGCTCTTTTTTCTTCAGCTTGTGAGACCTCCTCCAGAGAGTAGAGAAGATACCATCTGTCCAGTCATTGGTGGCAAAGTCAAGACGCCCAAACATCTCAGAGGTCGTTATGGCCTTTGGGTTCATCCTCCATTCTCTGTGAGAGATGTTGCATTCTGTCATGGCTTTTATGAGAGTAGTAATGCACTTCGTCTTTCCTGTCCCTGTAGGCCCAAGTACCATAAATCCATGTCTGACCTGCTGTGTTTCATATAGCTGAATTACTTTAAGAGTCCAGGGTGGATGGTTGATCAGGCCAGCTTCTCTTACCTGGTTGTTTATGGCTTGCTCCAAGTTAGGATAAGTTGCCTTTATGATTTCAATACCAGGAAAGAGATCATTGATGAGGGACATGAAGAGAGGTTCATCTTCATCAACTAGCTTGGAGAGATTCATGTCCCTGAGGCCTCTCATAACAATTGTTTGCTCACTGTCTTCTGGGTTGGCACGTTTGGCTGCTCCAAGTGTTCGAAGTACAGAGAGGATATTTCGAAGGCCGAAGTCATAGTGGACTTGTTTGGATAACTGGTCTTCACAAAGCTTGTATAATGTGTAGAATTTCTCAGACAGAACAATATTTTGCAAGAAACCACAACTAGCCAACTTCACTCGAATGATAATCTGAGGATAGAGAACAATCATGTGGAAGATAATATCCACCACAAGGTAGGGATTTTATTTTTCAATCACAATTTGTGCTTGCATAGTTCGTCATTATTACTGCAATGCCTTACAGTGCAGATAGGGTAAGAATTGTGTCTATCTTTTGGAATGAAAGAATGTGCACGACTGAACTAATGAATAACCAAAGAATAAATTAAAAAGTGAGTCTTTATGGTCGTTTCATTGTCATCACACAACACTGGAAAGTTATTTTGCCCTCTCAATCCAGCAAGCCATATCTTTAAATCACTACAATATCTGACAAAACTTACCTTTCTGTCAGGTACCATCATTGCAATCGGTCTGAAGTTCATCTTAAGATTCTCAGGTAATTCTTGCCTACCAGCATAACCAGGATTCTGAAGTAAGACAAAAAACAACAACAAATATACTTAGAGTAATTAGAAGTAGATTTTTTGCTGGTTATCTTACCATGGTCAGAAAAATACCAAATTCTGGGTTCATGTTTATAACATCCCCATCGGTGAAGATAAATTCATGTTTTCTTTCCTTTTTACAAGCAAGAACTATAGCAATCTGCTGTGCAGCTACTGATAGCACGGGTAGCTCTATGCGGTTGAACTCATCAAAGCAGCCCCAACTGCCTGACTGAGCCAGGCCCTTATAGATCCTTCCCAGTCCTCTGAAATCCATCTGGTCAGAGCAGTTAAAGACCACCACATACTTGCCCAAGGCCCTCCCCATATCTTTGACAGTCTCTGTTTTGCCAGTTCCAGCAGGACCTGATGGTGTTCCACCCATAGAGAAGCCCAGGGCCTGAGCCATAGTGATGTAGCAGCGATCAGTGAGTGGAGTGATTACAAGACGTTCTCTACAGCCAAGAAACTCATTCTGGTAAATGAAATCCACATCAGTGATGCAGACGAGCATCTTGTCTATGTCATCCTTGTAGTAGAATCGTGTCTGTTTCAGCCATTCAAAGTCAACAGGTGACCTAACACGCAGCTCGACCAGAGCATGGAATATATCTCTCTGGTGAAGATGAATTGTGATAAGTGTTTCAAACATAGTTCGCTTGATCGTGTTCAAGTCCTTAGTAGTCACATCAATCAACATGTCAAGGATTTCTTGGAAGTGGTGGTCAGTACACTGCATGATGTTCTTGTCTGTCCGTGCATTTCTGAGAGCAATTGTGGCATCAGTGGTCCAGATGACTTGGATGCCCAACAAACCAATCTGAAAGCAAGAATTGCAATAAGAGAAGATAACACTCTTCCTATAGATGCCTAGAATTTCTTATATACCTGTGCAGGGTACATGTTCAGGAAATCTAGCAGCTCAAAGTTGGGATCATCTATGGTAGCCATGGCACGGCGAATGACCAAGTGAGTAGATTGGAGTGACATATTCAGTAGTTTCCCCAGCCAAATTTCAACATTGCCATGAGCCATTACTGGCCTTTCCAACTAATAAAAAACCCAAAGGGTTACATTCTCTAAAATATTATGCGATATATACATAATATATATATTTGTGGTTAACTCCACCTGCAAAAAATTAGTTAACAATTAAAAATAAAAAGTATGACGTATGCACCTGAATTATATTGTTGAAGGCTCTATCGGCTTAAATGTCATTGCTAAACTAGCTAGCATAGTGACAATAAAAGTAAACAGAGCACTTGGAATACTTTTTTTTTGGCTCGCTAGCATTTATGTCAAAAATTAGTGGTTGTTTTTTAGCTAGCTAGTACATGTACCTCAATACTGCTGAAGTATGGATGGCAATGAATTTGTCTGCCAGTCTTTCCTTGTTATATTCTACTCATTTACTGACTTTAGATAGAGCTAGCTATGATGCTACTCATGACTTGTTTTTTCCAAAGATAATATTACTTGGCATTATAAATCTAGACATTTCAGCAACCGCCTTGTTTTATTAGTATAATAGTGGTTAGATAGCCTTGAGAACAAATAGCTTGAGTTAAGAATTCACCGTGCAACCTCTAGCATAGCTTTTAGTTATGCCTTACATACCAAGTTGCGTTCTTAGTGCAGTAGTTTGGGATTTTTTCGTTGTTAAATAATTTTCGTGAATGCAGTCAACCAAACAAAAATTTATGTAAATGAAAATTGTGTGATTAAAAATAAAATAAAATGCATACACATGTGCCTGTGTACCACGTGCTAGCTAACTTCGGGTATTCTCTGTTTCACTCATCTCACTGTCAGAGGCAGTGGTTGTATGGTTCTTCGCAAGTATTTTAAATAAAATGGACTGCCTGATCCCAAAGGCCCAGCATCAACATCGCTTTATTCACAGGCTAAGGCTGATTGAGAAGTTGAAGAATATCAAAACCGTCTTTAATGATTGCTAGTGCTTACTTTTCAC
This sequence comes from Cladorhizidae sp. MBARI D1340-BT2, assembly GCA_028752905.1. Taxonomy (NCBI): domain Eukaryota; kingdom Metazoa; phylum Porifera; class Demospongiae; order Poecilosclerida; family Cladorhizidae; species Cladorhizidae sp. MBARI D1340-BT2. The sequence goes on along the minus strand of JAQNBH010000018.1, from coordinate 2,667,447 downwards.
TTTTCTTTGACATTAATTGGTTTCTTGTTCACATCCAAGCTGCTCGTTAATGGCTGCCACCCGGATGTGGACAGCATGATACCCATAAATACAGCTATCTCTTGGTGTCATGCTTCTTTTGAATGGTCGATGTTGGTTCAAATTTTTTTTGCGTATTATTTTTCCATGCATCTTTTTTTGTGGGCAAACACAAAAATTATACAAACAAAAGTTTGGCACAATGAAATTTATTCTCATGAAAAATTTAAAAGTTATATTTTCCCAATCTATGATATATACAATCATCAGGAACATAAAAATTCACATGTGCAGATATATCTGCTATCAGTTCTAAAGAGTTAACTACAATTGACCATGATCGAATTCTGATTTTTATCGATTTAACTTTCTCCCCTCACCCCTCATTTTTACCTTCCCTTACCCACTGCTTCCTCTTACAAAAATAGGTTTTTGGTTTGAAACATTCAAATAATCAACAACATTAGAGCTCGGCAATAGCTACATTTATGAAAATGCCATATACCATATACCTCGATAGTTTCTGGCTCTCGTGAGTGGATATGTGTGATCCTGTCATAATCTTTCTCGTAGAAAGTGACATTCTTGATGTTGTCAAACACACCAAGAAGATGAGCTTGAATGGTATGTGAATTAGAAGCTTGACCCAGGATCTCAAGCAGAGATGGGTCAGATACAAAGAAGAATCTTGGAAAGATGAGCCGTTTATTCTCTAGGTAACCAGTGAGTGACTTCTGACAGAGCTCCAATTGCTCTAGCAGGTGAGGCAATAGTTGGCCTAGCGTCTCATCTCCTACACAACATTGGACAACATTAGGAACTTCGTGCCCTCTAGTCATGATCTTCACCCATGCTTTGTCAATGTTCTGGAACCTCTTGGCTTCCTAAACATAACACATATTTAACAGTCCATTAGAAAGTTGTGTTTGGTCTCACTTTTGGCAGTTGCTTAGCAATGTCTCCGGCCACAAATACTGCTTCAAGGTAGATCCACAGGTTTTGGACAATCAACCAGTTCTCAAGAATTTCAGCTGTGTTAGTGAGGTTTTTTACCCACTTTTGTATGCCCGTCTTGAATGGAGCATTGTATCTATAAATATAAAATACAGCCACCCCCTGTTAATATTATAGCCTTGGGACTCTCTAAATCTATGACAATATCAGCTATTACCAGGAGTGCAGTTTTTTAATACCAAAAACCATTGAATGTACATGTAGCTAGCTAGCTGAAATAGTCTGTGATGCTACGAAGAGATCAGAAGTCCTTTATTACTTGGGACTCGCTAAATCTATGACAATATCAGCTATTACCAGGAGTGCAGTTTTTTAATACCAAAAACCATTGAATGTACATGTAGCTAGCTAGCTAAAATAGTCTGTGATGCTACGAAGAGATCAGAAGTCCTTTTTTTCTCAACATTGTAAAAGTTAGTCATGTTACTATTCTCAATAAAGGCTCGTATTGTATATACCAACAGCTCAAGTGCTTCTAGTCCAGAAGGAGGAGGACAATCATTATTCGACCGAGACAATTGAACTGCTGAGAAAGTTCAGCCCGAGACACTCTATATTCCATTCCCTACCTTTCTACTCCATTCTCACCTTCTCTGGAGAAAGCTTGATGCCTTTGAGTGAAGGTTCACTTATGTTTAGTGCTCATTGAAAGTCAAAACATAGTGCCCTATTGCAGCAAGATGTATAAACACACACAGAAAAGTGCTTGATTGGGAATTCTGCATCTGCTAGATTTTTACCATGCATGTAGTAGTGTGGTTTAGCCAGAAGGCAGTTTTATATACAGTATATACATGTAGCTATTACTTCTTTATAAGGAAAGCATATGACAATAAGCACACCTGGCACTATTTGCCATTTAATGTTACACATGTATAGGAAGTGATTTGGGACTTTCATGTTGATGATAGTAAAAGGGCTATATATAGCATGATATTATCACTGATTGATGCAACAATCTACACGATCATTATTGATCTATTAGCTATATACCCATCACCAATTGTCATACATTATCACACCGATTTTTTTTAAATTGGGTATCAATTCAGAAATTGTAAGGAGTTGTCATTATTACAAACCTATTGCTCAAGAGTGACCCAAGAACCATCAAAGAATCTTCCAACAGTCCGATGATTTCTTGCGTCTCATCACCACGGAGCAAGAGTTCTCCTCGTGTCTTGAAGTTGGCAAAAACAAGATTCTGAAAATCCCAGTCTGTAGAAACATGCCTCAATTTGCTCTCAATGTCCTTTTCCTTCACAGCACTAATGCAGATATCCTAAATATATATAATAAATCATTATTTCATTCATCTTGCAAACAACTTTAATTCCAACCTCAATATCTTCCATATTCTTAATTAGAGGAGCCTCCATCACATGCCTGAGGATGAATCCTTCACTGTCCACATCAAACTTCCACCCAGTCACTTCTTCTATCCTTTTCCAATGCCTAGACTTCATTGACTTGTCTAGCATGTGCTCTAGAAGAGGACAAAGCCCGCTGAAGTCATCAATCTTCTTCTTGAGATCATTGTAAGCTTGCCACTCCTTCAGAGCTTTGGGAAGCTTTCGGCACCTGTAGAAAGTAATAGAATCACAATTTGGTTTATGAGAATTAAATACCTATTCTGGAATTCCAAAAGTTCATTGTTGATCTTTTCAATGACGACTTCAACCCAGAGAATCTCAAAGTAGCCATCAATAGAGTCCATGACCATATTGTAGAGATTGTATAAATTCTGCAGGAGATGCAGTTCTTTCTTCATGCCGATGATGCCAGGGTACTCAGTGACAATGAGGCCAAACAAGTCTTCCCCTCCAGTGTAAGTCAGATATTTGTTCCACAACTCATCAAACTGAGCCTGCAAATTAGTTACATGACAACAGCTATATATAATCGTATCGAAAAACATACCTGGAAAATGATAAGTTTGTCACTGGCTTCCCTGGGAAGAATGCTTTGTACCATGGGGCCATTCTGCAGGTGAGAGAAAATATAATCACATCATGCAGAGATATTCGACTACTACTGCAAAATAAACTTGCTTTGTTGTAATCTTCAGTGAATATTTGCACTTGTTCCTGATAGACAGCAATATTTTCCACTAAATGTGTGCGAAAACTGGGCTGAACTTTGAGCAAGGTGGTCTGAAGAACTGCCACCTGCTGGTGGAGTTTATTCCAAATGTAGCGAAGGGTATCTACATGCTCCATGTCTTCTTGGGCTACTTTGATCCGGTGGGTAAGCATTAGGCTATAGCTCTCCTAAGTCAAAGGCATGTGCAGAATAAATATTAGGATACACCCTATACTAATATTTCTCTTGGATCTGTCTGTCTGTTTCTTTGTCCTCAATGGGCACTCAACAAAAAGGACCCAGGGAGGGTGGGACTAAGGAAATTCAACCAGGAAAAGAACATGAGAAGGATTTGGGCCTGTAGGCAACACACCAAAAGAGCCATAATGGCTAACCTAGGTCAGATACAGTCTCCACTGTAATATTTCTCTCAACTTCTACCTATTCATGTTTCTTTGCCCACAATGGGAGCTCATTCAAAGACTCGAGGAGGGTGGGGATCAGGGGAGATAGGGGTAATGACTGTGGTGGATTTAGATGCATTTCATGCATATAAGCCTGCTAGATATGATAACAAAGAAGCAGCCAACCGCTTTGTGATAAATGATGATAAAATGTGCTAACCTCGATTGGGTCAATAGACATGTCGATCTTTATTTCATTCTCCCTAATTTCCTTCAGTGCTGCCATCACACTTCTGATATCATCCATGTCTACGAGTGGGCGACTTAGCCTCTTACTCCAGTCATCTATGGAGCAGAAAACTTCTTCCATCAGCAACTGGTACTTGTTATTCATGGTCCGGCCATAACAAACTACCCATGCCCTTGCCTCAGTAGTCAGGGCAAAGATAAGCTTTTCAGTTCTCAGAGCCAGAGGACCAGCTTGCATCACTTCAAGTTCCATAGAAATATCTTCCACTAGTTTACTGTAGTCATTCATTTCAGTACGAAATTCATTCACAGTTGGCTCGACTTCTTTTATGAATTCCCTCATCTTCGCATTTCTTTCCATAGTCCAGAGATGGGAGTACTTGGTGAATTGACTAGTAACAGTGTTTTTGAGATTTTTGGTGGAATTGACTGCAGTTGACAAAGCAGCAACTAACTTCTGGATTTCTTTGTGTTCGGATACCATCCGGAAGAAATTTTTCAAGCTTGCAACCCCAGTGTTAATTTTCAATGCACGAGCACGTTTGACATCGAGACGATTCAATGTAATGCTTCTTTTGGCCAATAATCCCTGATTCTGGTCTTGTGCCTGATCCTTGCCTTGTGTCTGTCCCCACATATACACTGTCTTGGTGATGCAGAGTATAGAATTAACGGTTGCATTTAAGCCCTTCTGAATGTCATCCAAACTAGGCATCATGATGATGTCAGGAATTACTAACATGAGGTCAGCTTCAAAGAGTGGGTAGTTCATCTTCTCATTTTTTGTTTCACCATATGAAACCATTTTGACTGCTAGTCTCCTGCGGATGGCCTCCAGAGTGGACCGCATTAATTTGACCTGGGCTTCAATCAGCATTTGCTCATAAGTGTGCCTCAGGGATTCAGCTTCCTGTTTGAGGTGTGTTTGCTTATCCTTCTTTCTCATCATTGCTAGAGCTCCTGGCTGAAGCAAGTCTTTCACTGTTTCTAACACAACTTCTGGCCCCAAAAGCATGTCAATAATTTCATTCATGACCTTCTCCATCACTTGGCTCTTGCGGTTTAGAGTGGAGCTTGCTGAAGAACAGAGCTCTTTGGTAGTGGTATAGAAATCTGTGATGCTAACAGTACCACATTCTGGAACATGGCAGAGCATGATTTCTTGGATATCTCTGAGTGCCACTAGGATACAATTTTCATGCATGCCAGTTACTCGATCTATGAGTAATTCAAACTCGCCAAGACGTTTAGACACAGAGTTAATGTAAGCAGGAAGATTGAGGGATGACCAACTAATGAGAGAGAGGCCTGGACTAATGATACTTTCTACCTCATTGTAGTGGAGCCCCATTAGAGGGTGAAATAACTCGGGGATCTTCTCATAGATCCGCTTTTTTTCATGCACTAGGAACTGCAATAAACATGAGAAAGATTATAAAGTAATAGCAGGAGTGGTACCCACTGCAAGAATGTGACAACAAGACTGTTGCAATAAAAATTGATAACTTGACAATGGAAAACTTACTGTAATTTGATCCAAGTTATTCATAAGTGGGATTTTTAGTGTGTATAAGATCAAGCCTGACCTGTTCACTTCCATACCCATCTCATTAAGCACTTGTATATCACGTAGTGTCTCCGTGATATGCTTATCAAAATTAACCAGGTATTGCCTGGTTTCTGGGTGTTTGATCAGAACGGTACTGTTGAGACTGGCTCTGGATACATCGATCTGCATGTTCCAGATCTGGTGGAAAACTAGTTCATACTCCACCAGCACTTGGGCCAGGTGGTTGTAGCGCTTGATGGCTCTCTTGGTCTCTGGCAAATCCATAAGCTTTTGGTTCTTTTTGAAAATGGACATTGGAACAGAGATCCTGTGATAGAGCTGGCGAGACCAGGCAATCCTACCAGAAGTGGGAGGAAGGTTGCGACCCAATGGAGGGTCCTCCTTATGCTCATTATATTCCTTCTGTACATCGTCCATATCACAAACAAATCTAGATACCAGCTCCAAGTACTTCTGCTCAAGCTTTAGCCCAGGAATATGGAGCCTGCAAATATATATGATATTCTAAACACAAAAAATGCAAACTAGAAAGGTGATCTTTAGCTCATTTCATAAAGATTTATCTATTAGTCAGCTCTTGTTCAGCTGAATGTTTCGATATTCATCACGGAAAATGGGGGGAAAAACACTGTGCAATGCATTAGTATTCACTGGCAAAGTGCTTAGAGAGGATAGAAGATACCAATAGAGCGATATAATAAACTAGGCCAGCATGAAGTAGGCAATCATTCTTATATGGTTTTCCAAAAAAAATGTACAAAAATGGAAGCTTTTCCTACTTATCAACTTTCAAAATGCATAGGTAGCTTAGTTTATCTCTCCACTTGGAGGAAAAACTGATAGATATGCGAGGGATTTGGACATTTTATGGATTAGTAAAAAAAAAAAGTGTATCTTAGTTCAGGTGAGGTATTGGAAAGTTTTGTGTATCATCTCTTTTCACTTGTGACCCATGGAGGCAGTTGAGGCGATACATGACTCATTGAGGAAGGATGGAAGGATGAGACCCGAGGAAGGATAAGACCCGAGGAAGGATGAGACCCGAGGAAGGATGAGACCCGAGGAAGGATGAGACCCGAGGAAGGATGAGACCCAAGAGAAAAGGATGGCATTCTACCAGATAGGATCACTGAACTGTGGGAAACTTGTCTGATGTTCAGCTACAGGAGGAAATTCTATGATTCGTGAAAAAAGGAGCTACTATGGACTCGCATTTCTGCTATAGTGGCCATATTTATATGATATTCAAGAAACTGGAGTCAGACCAACAAAACCTGTCTTATGGAAGAGATGTTGATGATATACTATGTGTCACAGGGACAGAAGAAGCATTCCTTGACCATTTGAACATTATCAGGTCCACATGAAGTTTACCACTGAGTTGGAGAAGGATGACTAGCTTTCTTTCATTGACTGCTTACTGCATAGGAGAGGAGAGGATGGTATGCTAGACTCCACATAGAAAGATCAACACTATTTTTGTACAGTTCACATCTCCACATCAGAAGAAGGATCATCAAGAGTCTATACAACAGCCAGAATATCACGCAAGGAGAACTGGACAGGGAGTGACCACTTACGCCTGGGCATTTTCTAACGGTGACTACATATCAACCTTCATCTGCTTGCAGCTATCTCAAGTGTCTCGCATTTTCCTGGAGACTCAGACTAAAGAAAATAAGGTTGTATTAGAGAAGGAAGAACTTGGGGGAATCTGCCATGGCAAAGCATGTATGGAATCACCAGCAACCAATCCTGTGCAAAGAAACCTCGGTGATTGACAGATCCAGAAAATAGAGGGAATTGCTTGTGCAGTTAGGGCTGAAACAACTGGGTTACTGGGCGTCAACTATCAAGACTGTGCCCATGAAACCATGCCTATCATTGTATGGTATGCTGCTGCGCTTACACACTATAATATTTATGCAGGACATGAATCACTTGCATTTCATGTAAAATGCATTGCTAGTGAATATAAATGTCACATGTTTCCACCCTGATGAAGACTGAAATTTTGGGCAAAAAAATGCAAAGAGCTGATTAAAAGATAAATATTTGGTACATAGTATGTAAAATGCCAATAACTTTTACCTTTCAAACCGTCTAACAAGGTCCATGGCCATTTGAGTTGTGGATCTCTTTGCAAACATTTCATCAAATAAAAGTTGAATTTGGTCCTGAGATAGCAGTTTACATTATATCAATGTTATAATCATTCCAATAATATACAACTCACTAAAATGTCATGAGTAATTCGCTTGAATTCTTCAAAGTCATGATCAAACTCGCTTTTTCTTTGATCCAACATATCATATGATTTCTTCTTCATGGCATTAATGATGAAATGGAAGCGACTACTGAGGAGGTCAATGCCTTCAATGTGAGATAAGCTCAGAACTGAATAAGTCTCAATTATGTTAAGCATTTCCTCAAGTTTTTCACACCTAAATAAATTTAACAAATAACAACCACAATAATTATTATTGGATGGTGGTTCTAACCTCTTAGTGAAGTTGTTGAACTTTCCAAACATGTACATCTCTGAGAAATTGAATGGTTTCTCTTCAGGGTGGTCCTTGAGCTTCTCCTTTGTTCTCTGGAAGCATTGCTGGTATTGTTCATTGAGCCTCTTGCAGTCAGCCAGCTTCTTCAGGACCACTGGCCTCTCCTGGTCCCATACGTTGTGTTGGCCACAGTCTGTCATGTGTGCCTTGCAGGCAGTGATCATCTGATTGGTCACTTTGACAAAAAGAGTTGTCATCCGCTCTGAAGTGTTGTAGTAACGAGAGTAGCTGTTTATCATGCGAATGGCACTGATGAGTCCAGGAATGGCATCCAACATGGTCACCTGCAGTTACAAATAAATTAAAGCTCCTCTCTTTTGTGTTTACATCACCGATGCTTGTCTATTCCTCCTCAACCATATGATACCTCTTTTCTTCTTAATTTCCATCTAGTAACTTTTACCTTGGCTCTACTCTTTCATTTCTACTCTCAATTATTCACTCCCTTCTTTCCCCTTTTCTTGGCTTCCTTATTCTCTTATTCCTCTTTTCACCTCTCTTCCCATTCCCCCATTCCTTCCTCCCTTAGAGGTTAGATCCCCTCACTCACTGGATTGCACTTGTAAAGAGGCTCACAGTACTTCTCCAGTGTGTACAGAAACTTGACATTGTCTTTGGCTTCATTGGTGAAGTCAGTAATGGTGATATCCAAGTCTTTCCACATCTGAAAGGTAGACGGAATCAATCACATATGCCAAAAAATAGGAAAGTTTATATATAATATATATATATATGGGGAACTGTATCTTTTAAATGCCCAAAATGATATTTGGAACTACCTTTATGGAGTTTACCTGCAGTACTTTGGACTTGGCGACCACCAAGATATTGATAATGGCCCTGCACTGAGGATTTTTAATGGAGGTAATGAGAGAGTCAAATTTGGCCATTCTCTTCTTCCAGTGTTCCAGTTCTGCTTGTGGCCCCACATCATCTGATTCCTTCCTCATCTGCTCCGACTTTGTCAGAGTCTGCTCAATCTCCTTGCACCATCCCTGCACACACTTCTCTGCCCCCTCCACCAGGTCAGGGTTGCTTGCAGCTGCCACGATGTCAGCAACAGACACAATACCGGCCAATGATGGGTTTGTGCAGGGACTGAGTTTCACAGTGTCAGCTATACTAGCACGGGCATTGGCCAGAACAGATACAAATGAAGATAGTTTTCTTAGGAAATTCAACCTGACTGACTGCCAATCAGATCTTAAAAAATCCCCCCACTTCTCACAGCTTGTGAGGGCTGGGATAAAAACATTGCCTATTAGGCATTCTATTGCTTCCAGCAAACAATCACCACTGGACTCTAGAGTTCCAAAATATACTTCCTAAAATATAAAAATATAAAAATATTTTCATAAATCAATATTATCTACTATTATAATGCTATTTTACCTGATGTATATTTATCACAGTAATTGGTTTGTTCGTGTCCAAACGAAGAAAAAATAAACAGGTTCCAGTATATGCATCCTTCGTACCATCAGTGATCCATAGCCTTCTTTTATCTTGCTTAATACAGTATGGACTTGATGTAAGTGAAGAAGTTATTACACCACCACCAGTGAGAGGCTTGTAAAAAAAGATCAGGGCCTGACGTCCTCCGGTAACCAAAAAATCATTAAATTTTCTGAGCTATAATAGAATACAATGATTAATGATTCCAGGAATTTAACAAACCAGCTTACTTGATCAGACTCAAGCATGAATTCTTCAGCCTCTTTCAGACTCATGTCTATTCGTTCAGCTACTGCAGTGAGAATATACTCGTGACGGGCATCCATGCTTTCTCTCTTGGCTTCTCTCTCATCTCTCACTTTCTGCTGTGGGAGAGAAAAAGATGATAGATTAGATGTTGATAACATCTTTAGAATACTGTGTGGTGTCACGTTTTTTACATTGCCGGCATGCACATAGGTTATCGAAACTGTTGAATCGTCGGTAGATAATTTTGTGTTGTGTTTTAGGAAATGCGCAATGCAAAAATGGAATGGTGAAAAGAAAGTCCTTACTGTATTAATATGAACTGCTTGCTGTAGTAACATGAATCACTTACTCTTGTGGTCATATGCCTGCTTTTCGTTCGTTTACACACTGTCTGTTGTGTAGTAGTGGTAACAAATTCCTATATACTGTAACATAGTTTCATCTACTATGTATAAGTATTGCAGTAGAAACTGCTAGATATGGCACCTATCTTCGAGGAATGACACGAATAATTTTAGACTTGGTTTCTCTATGCTCTTCTCTCTTCTTCATTTCTTCTGTATTTTCTTCCTCTCTGTATTATTACTCAAGATAGCATACTCTGCATATTCTTGCTCTAGATCAGTGACAGTAAGTTTGGCAGATAAGAGAGCATGCCACTTGCAAGCTATATATTGTTAAGTACCTGAAGAGTATCTACTCTGAACTATATTGCATTAGCTATAATAACTAGTTACTTTTAAGCAATACAGTAAATCTTCACCATGTAGTGCGTTACTCATCCCTAGATGCAATGAGAGCCTGTGCTTAAATGGAAGGCAAAATATCTGAAAACTGTGGTTTACCATTTAAGGTAGCATATCTTTGCACACATTCATGCTATGGACACATTCATACTATGGTTCTGATTTATATACCAAAATATAGTATGCTTTCAGATGATATTTTTGTTTCACCATAAATGTTTATTTTTTGCAATTGCTGGTTGGAATGTGAAGTAAAATCAACCCCCTCAAACTCATTTCGAACAACTACTTTCCATTACAATAACCTTCTCAATAATCAACTTGAAATTGTATTCTCTCGACGTTTCGACTAGATGCTGTAGCCTTCATCAGGAATAATGACTTTCCAGGATCAAGTCTTGAATGGCTACAATAACTGTGATTGATAGACCTGTATAAATACACGAGTACATAGTCCTACATGCAGGTTTTTGGTTCCCCACCCCCCCCTCCCCCCTGACAACATTTATTTTGACTGAGTTAGCTTGCTCTAGACACCTTTCCTCGTTAGGTTACCGTCGATATTTTACCTTGTTAGCCATTTGAAGGTCTCTGGAGTGTCAGGATTGAGAAGACCTCCCAAACAGCTTCTACTTTCATAGTAATTTTTTTTTAATAGATTTATGTTTGTTTATGGACTTTGGAATTCTCCTAGTGCTTAGTATAGAAGGCTTCATCTGTGATTTTGAAGCACTACGGCTTTTACAACAAGTAGACTGTAGCCAGAAGCATAGGCCCCTACTTTTGATTTGTGTACCTTTTTAGCTAGTCTTTAGTCTCCCTAGCTCTAGATCATTTTTTACATTGTGGTTTAGAGGAATGCTGAAACCTAGGTAATTACCCCTCAGTGGAAGCTGTTTTCAAATATTTACTCACTAAAAAAAATGTGTTGATAACATTAGCTATCCACCCAAGATCTACAAGAACTATGTAGAGGAAATCTGAAAAGCTGCCCTAGTAAGTATACTGGTTATAACTGTCAGTATATACAGCTAGTGTAAGAAGCGTATAATGTTTACAGATGCCATAAGATTTCACGAAGCCTATATATGGGGTGTGGCTCTATGTTGCAGGAGCCTAGGTACAGGCTTGGGCCTGCAAAGTGTTTATGATGACTGTGAGCACACGTTACTCTTTGTAATGATGATTGACCATCAAGGATCATGAACTAGAGGAAGAGTAACTTATAAATAAATGGTATTACTGGTCAATGTGTACTATTATGTCTTGTTTACATGATACCTCTATCTGGATTTTAACCCCAGGGTTTTAGCTTACCCACTTGGGTCAAAACCCCTGCTAATCCACATTAATAGATGACAATCCAGATTAAATCGTGGTGTCAGTGTAAACGAGGTTATAGTTTACAGTGGTTCAAGATGTTAAGTGTAAACGAGGTTATAATTTACAGTGGTTCAAGATGCTATACGATGTTATAATTTACAGTGGTTCAAGATGCTAAGTGTAAACGAGGTTATAATTTACAGTGGTTCAGGATGCTATTGCTCATTGGACTTCCAATATTTCACCCAAGTCTCAGTTTTTATTTCCTTACTTTCTTTTGAAATACTTCCTTTCAGCTAGAGCAAAGTAATAGTACCAACAACAACAGCAACAATATTAACAGTACTGAAGATTTATCTTTTAATCGGCTCTTTAGCTATTTTTGACAATGTTTAACCAAATGCTTCAATCCTCATCAGTCACTCAAAACCCCACACAAAAAATGAACACAACACATACCAACTGGCAATGCATTTTGCATGTAACGCATGTAATTTATGACTTGTCTGAATGCTCTAGTATACAAATGCATACCAGACAGGTAATAATGGGAGTAGTTTCATGCATAAAGTCTTGAGTTGAAACCAAGCAATCGGGTAGCTACCCTACATCTCGATTGAAGTCGTTATCCAAGTAAGGACATCATACATGTTTGTTAAAATTTTAATGTCCGGGTCATTTTCGAACTAAAGATCTCAGCTTACCAGGCCAAAGATAAAATACATTCTATCATGAGTGAAACTATTTTTGGTGTTGTTAGTTGGAAGTAATCGTGCATATGCAGGAAGTGAAAACTAGGAATCGCAGAGCATGTGTGGAACCAATCTTGTGGGAAGAGACCTGGTAATTGATAGAGCCACAAACGGAGGGAATTGCATGTGAAGGAGCTACTGCACATCCATCTTTCATCTAAGGATCAGCACTTCAATCGAGATGCAGGGATGGAGTTACCCGATTTGCAGGGTTTCAACTTTGCACGTGAAACCACACTCAGCATCACCTGTCTGATTGGAGAGCGAAATGATCCCTCAGTGGGAACTTGTATGGAAAACTGGTATTGCATATCTATCTATATAATTACTTATGCACTTTATATTCACCTGTAAAAAAAAAATTAATGGGTTACCCACCTTAAATAATGTGGGCTAATGTAACCCAGGAATGGTCGTCATAGTAAAGAGAAGGACTGAGAGAATACCTGGAAGCAGATAGAAGCTAGACTGGCTGGCTATATTGTGCACTGTGCAAGTGAGAATGGGCTGCATGCTAGCTGATGCTACCCCTTACCAGATAACAGAACAAGCCAACCTGAAGTAGGACAAGCAACAAACCAAGACCTAATAACCCCACCCTCCAATCACTCCAAAATCACCACCCCCTTAGGCGCCTCACACCAAATAATTTATTGCACAAGCACGTGAGAACAGGCAGCATGGCTAACAGGAAAGGACGATGGCCACAGTTACTCGGTTCATCAACATACTTAATCTTTTTTTCTTTTATTCACTCGCTAGTCCATGCTTAGCATATATCACTAGTATATTACTGTGCTTATATACTAGAGCATTCAGACAAGTCATCAAGCACATGCATTTCATCAGTGAGTATAAATGCATTGTGTTGGGTTCATCCATTCATTAGCCATAATGAGGATTCTGTTGAAATGTAGGCAGAAAAACCAAACAGCTGCTTAAAAGATAAGCCTAAGTATTTTTTAATGAAGTCAGAAGAAAATTGCAAGACAAGTTTAACAACAACAATAATAATAAATATGCTTGTCCGTGTGTGTGTCACACCACTTAAGCAGGCGCAGTGCAACACATAGCAACTTTCATTGACCTTCAAAATGCCGTGAGTCTGAGATAGAGCTACTGCAGCAGAGTGACAGAGGCAGAGAAGGAATGATTGAGATGAAAATGTAAGAGAAAGTATCCGAGTATCTAATAGGAAGGACATTACCATTCAAGGAAAGAAATATCCGGAGAGAATAGAACAGAGAAAACCCTTCCTAAATAATCTACCATTGTATGGTCTATTCTTTGTTGTTTGCAAATTTATTTAGCACCATAATTATGATATATAATAAAATCAAATATGCTAGAAAAGGGTAAAGTAGGTATTAGATTCAAAAATACTTCCTGAGAATATTATTTTTGGTGCGAGTTATTCCTGCCTGACCCCTTGTTGCTGAATGCAGCCCTCAGTACTGTCCTCCTCCCAGTGTTTGCTGCTCTCTCTTCATCCTTTACAATCTCTGACAGTGCAGCCTTCACTTCTCTCCACCTACCAATGTTTACTGCTCTCTCCTCACTCCTTGCACTTCTGGCAGTGCAGTCCTCAATTCTTTCCTTCTACTGGTATTGGATGATCTCTCCCCATCCCTTGCACTCACTGAACTTTCTACTTTGTTAAGTGTCATTTGTTCTCGGATAGATCCTCACTTTCTCTGTAGGTATCAGCTCTCCACTCCCTTTTGTCTTTCCCAGTCAACTTTTCTTGCAGTTATTCACGCAGTCTCACTTGCTGCATCCCTTCTTCAGCTGTGGAGTAGCCATTCTATACTTACTTCAGGATTCCGTATTGGGATGCATGCATATAATCATGATGCATACGGTTTTTCCAGGATTCCCCGTAGTTATGACAAAGGAATATTTATTTAAATCTGCGCATGCATATAAGTGTGATACACTAATAGATGGATGGACGGACAAGGCATATTATTTAATAATAATAAATAACAATATCATAATAATCTCTCAAGAAACTATCACTTGACATAACAAAATTACAATGACCTTCTCAATAATCAACTCGAAATTGTATTCTCTCCATGTTTCATCTAGATGCTCTAGCCTTCATCAGGACCAGTGAGATGCTAACACTCACATGAGCTTGTTATATACCAGTAGCTGGCTATCTACCATGAGAGCAAGAGTAAATTTCAAGTTGATTATTAAGAAAGTCATTGTAATAATAATAATAGTAGTGGTGTTGGTAGTGGAGTTGGTGTTGATGACGACGATGATAACGATGATGACAATATAATATGTTTCTTCCATTCTAAATCCTTCACTTCTTTTAGGTGATGGACATGTTGTTTCCAGAATTGATGTTCCCTAGTTTCGATCAAATAAGACACCAACCTGGTCTTGGTAGGTTTTTCACCACCACTGACTGTCCTAAAATCCATTCACGGTCTTGTGTTCGACGATCATGATCTATCTTTTGCTCGGCCTGTTTGCTGACTACATAGGCTAGGATCAGGTTTCAACAGATCTAGTCTGGTTCCAAGACTTCTCTGCATGGTGAAACTCCTGGAAACGTGCCAAGTACTCCTATATGTACTCCTATATGTAAGCAGGAAATCACATAGTCTCTGAGTAAGACTTCTTTCATCTGACACACTTACCTTCAAGATCTGCTTCACCGACTGAACGAACCATTCTGCCAATCTGTTTGTGGCAGGGTGATAGGTTGTACTCGTGATATGGCGAATTCCATTCCTGTTCATAAAGATCACAAACTCATCTGATGTGATATTGTCACTAAACAACTGTTATGATAATCCATTGCTGAAAAGATGTCTCAACACATCAATGGTCATACTGGTAGTGGTGGTTGACATTTGGTAGACTTCTGGATATTTGGATCCTCAAACACAGTTCCCTGGAATGGTCCTGTGAAATCAACATGAACTTATTCCTAGGACTTTACTGACCATGTCCATGGTCTCAGAGGTGCAACAGCTGGTGCATGCTTCACTGACTGACATGTCTAGCCAAGGCCACACACATAGCTTCTGGCAATCCCCTTCATCCTTAACTTGCCAGTGTTCCTTATGAAGTTTTGTACAAGTTGGGACTGATATTTCTCAGGTGTGATCGCTCGTAATTCCCAAAACAACCAACCGACTTCTATTGATATCTCATCCCTACATTTCTTGTAAGCTTTCAACTATTGCCCACCTGCTGTGGCCATCTCTCCTTCATGTAAAGGAAAACTTTACTCAACACCTTATCTGTTGACGTACAAGTTTTCAATTGTGGAGGTTACAGGTTAACACTCTGGCTGAAAATTCCTGGTTCTGAATAGTGACCTTCCAAATACCCTTCTTCCAATGGCAACCGAAGAGCATCAGCATAGGCATACTTTAGCGTTGGTCGAAATTTGATTTCGTAGTGATATGTTGAAAATTAAACATTAGTGCACATGGAAATAACTATGACATCACACATCACAACTAAACCACACTGATGAATATCATAATCATAATAAGAATGTCACAATACCACAGATATCTTTGTAGATTTCGATAATCAAACAAATCCGTGACAAATTTTTATGGTTTGGTTTTATAATGAACTTGCACGTGCGTTTGATAGTCAACACCTCTTTTCAACTTGGGCTGGAAAAGTATGGAAATGTTCGAAGTCGAGTCTGTGGTTTGAGGTTGAGTAGTTTGGGTCACTATCTTAGGCAAGCAACTGCAGCGTTTACATTGGATTAGAATCAGCACGATCATTTTTTGTTATGGTCATGATGAAGTCTTCTGGACATCTAGTTAGTTACATTCTCAGAAAGATGATTCCCTCTTCTTATGATGAGGTGGAGAGATTCATTGCATAGTTACAGGTGCTAGATGGCAAGTGTCTTAGTTGCTTAAAAAGTAGCGAAACAGACATGGGGGGAAAATAATCTCTAGCTAGCTATATAACTAACAGTCAAGCCAATTCAAGGAGTAATCTCCTTAGAGCCACACTAAGGATGCATGTTCAAATATGTGCAGTTATTCTATAAACAGTCTCGATAGCTAGACCCTTTATTGGCTCACTAAGGCTTTGGCTTGTAAAACTATAACAATCCCTTGGAAAAAAACATGTTTATTTAACCATGGAATTACGAAAATATTACCCCACAGATATTACTGGCTTTCCATTACATACGTACATAAATAAATTCATAACAGTTGGCTTATTCTCATTTATTACATGTGAATATCTATGTAGATACATCCAACACACATTGCTTCATAAAGCTAATAATAAACAATTCCCCAGAAATTAATTAATTTCTCATTAGCCACTATATAGCATGAGCTCATACAGAGATGATTAACTATGTAAGGCATTTTAATAAACTCAGTATGATCTGGTCTGCAAGGGATTTGGGTTTAGCTAAAGCCCTCCACCGACTCCACAAAAAAAAACACAACAAATAAATGACAACAACAAAACAACAATAACTAGTATAACTAGTAAAACACAGCAAACATAACTTTATATTTTTCTATATAGCAAGGCCTAAGGCTACCCCTAGCTCACTAATCTAATTTGACTTGTAATTGTCACCTCCTTACTTGCAGTTCTCTTATGGATTCTCCAGGCATTGGTACACTCTTTTTCTCACTTCTTGAAGTTACATCTCTACGTGAATGATGCCGCCGCATTGCAGAAGGAATGCGCTGGAGGAAACTTCTTTTCATTTCTTCAGCCATTTGTTAAGGTTTCTTTGGAGCCCACAAAGAATAACTGTAATATAAATATATTGTATATAGCTACAAGTAGATTAAACACTTTACATCGGTCCTCGACCACTCTTCACATTGCATCAGCTGCCTTTTAAAAGTAACCAAGGTACTAGCTGCTCGGTCTGCGCACGATGCGCTTATCGCCTTTAACCGCGGTTGTGGGGTAGGGGGCTTTCCCTTTCCTTTTACTGGTCACCCCCTCGACTCGAGTGCCTAGCTGACCCTTTTCCCTTTTAGTCAGTCATTTTGTATGTGAGGTGGCTTCAGCTACCCAGCTTTGTCCTGAACTCGACTTGCTTACGAAGAAGTGTACCAAGAATGAATGCAGTCATTTTTATGAATCGTAGATTGCTAGGTTTCCTTTGGAACAAGCCTGTAGTAATCAGAAAAGTTTTAGCTTTTTCTAGGCACGCAGGGAGACTCTTTGCTACAGGGATGGTAAGCGTGCAGTGATGGTAAGCGTGTATACTAACTTAGTCTTAGTGGTTTAAAACTCATTTTCAGGGGCTAGCCCATAGGTATATGTATACCGGTATTACAGGGCCACGCTAAATGAGTGTGGTAATATTAGACATAGTCCAAACAAGTATTCTACCCTTTCCTGATGCTCTCGTAGTATATAATCTCCCTCTTGACCCAGTCTCTTTTACAGTCCTGCACTGAACTTCATAAAAATTATGTCCGTTGTTTAACCCCGTTTCGGGGTTAATCATTACTGGAGGGTACTTGGTTACGAAAACCTCGGCAGTTAACGAATTTTTTTTAATAGCAATCAGGCATGAGTGGAGCAGGCTTATTGTTGAGCGTGACAGCAGTGGGAGCCGCACAACTGAAAACTTTGCAGGCTTCTGAAGCATCTCGAACGGAGCAAGGCTCCTCTGAGAATGGTCACGCCAAAAAAGACCTCTCGCAGATCATTCTGACGGTAGACGAACTGTATGACGCCAACGCAATGGAGAAAGCTCTCGCTTTTCTAGAGAGATACAGCGACTCCAAAGAAGCCGATGTTCTATGGAGATTGGCTAGACTCTGCTACAAGGTATATTGTGGTTGTCATGAATTGGGTGACTTCATGAAAAGAATATGTTACACCATGAATATCATGTGTAATCTGGAAGAAGAAAAAAAGAAAGAAAAAAGTAGTCCTGGCCCTAGTTTTGATTTAACACCTATCTAACCCTTGGCCTGGCTCTAGTTCTGATTTAAGCACCTATCTAACCCTCGCCCTGGCTCTAGTTCTGATTTAAGCACCTATCTAACCCTTGCCCTGGCTCTAGTTCTGATTTAAGCACCTATCTAACCCTTGCCCTGGCTCTAGTTCTGATTTAAGCACCTATCTAACCCTTGCCCTGGCTCTAGTTCTGATTTAAGCACCTATCTAACCCTTGCCCTGGCTCTAGTTCTGATTTAAGCACCTATCTAACCCTTGCCCTGGCTCTAGTTCTGATTTAAGCACCTATCTAACCCTTGCCCTGGCTCTAGTTCTGATTTAAGCACCTATCTAACCCTTGCCCTGGCTCTAGTTCTGATTTAAGCACCTATCTAACCCTTGCCTTGGCTCTAGTTCTGATTTAAGCACCTATCTAACCCTTGCCCTGGCTCTAGTTCTGATTTAAGCACCTATCTAACCCTTGCCCTGGCTCTAGTTCTGATTTAAGCACCTATCTAACCCTTGCCCTGGCTCTAGTTCTGATTTAAGCACCTATCTAACGCTTGCCCTGGCTCTAGTTCTGATTTAAGCACCTATCTAACCCTTGCCCTGGCTCTAGTTCTGATTTAAGCACCTATCTAACCCTTGCCCTGGCTCTAGTTCTGATTTAAGCACCTATCTAACCCTTGCCCTGGCTCTAGTTCTGATTTAAGCACCTATCTAACCCTTGCCCTGGCTCTAGTTCTGATTTAAGCACCTATCTAACCCTTGCCCTGGCTCTAGTTCTGATTTAAGCACCTATCTAACCCTTGCCCTGGCTCTAGTTCTGATTTAAGCACCTATCTAACCCTTGCCCTGGCTCTAGTTCTGATTTAAGCACCTATCTAACCCTTGCCCTGGCTCTAGTTCTGATTTAAGCACCTATCTAACCCTTGCCCTGGCTCTAGTTCTGATTTAAGCACCTATCTAACCCTTGCCCTGGCTCTAGTTATGATTTAAGCACCTATCTAACAACCCTTGCCCTGGCTCTAGTTCTGATTTAAGCACCTATCTAACAACCCTTGCCCTGGCTCTAGTTCTGATTTAAGCACCTATCTAACCCTTGCCTTGTTTTTGCTCTGGGTGTGATGTGACTGCTGCTGGTATGGGTATCTAACTCTGCTGTATCTAAACCCTGCTGTCTAAATGCTACTCACCAGACACCTAGCTTATCCTGCCTAGGCCCTACTTTGATTCAAGTCTATCTAACAACCCTTGCCCTGGCTCTAGTTCTGATTTAAGCACCTATCTAACCCTTGCCTTGTTTTTGCTCTGGGTGTGATGTGACTGCTGCTGGTATGGGTATCTAACTCTGCTGTATCTAAACCCTGCTGTCTAAATGCTACTCACCAGACACCTAGCTTATCCTGCCTAGGCCCTACTTTGATTCAAGTCCAGCACACCGCCATCCATCAGCATTTCCCATTGAATTATACATTACTCCCTGGACCAGTTTTGGTGTGCCGGGCTCACTGTGGGTTGGGAAAATTATATTATCATTTCCCCCAGTTCTGTGTTCATATCGACTACTATACTATATTGACTACTAATTGGTTTCTATCTAAGTATTTCCAAATTATTATTATACACAGGGAATATTCAAGTATAGTGAAAATGAGTGTGTGTGCGTATGTGTTTTGCATAACTAGATTGGGAAGTTTCACACTGTGAACCAAACAGAGAAGGTAGAGATGGCAGAGAAGGCAGTGAGGTATGGGGAGAGAGCTCTCGAGGCAGACAGCAAAAACTTTGCCTGCCATAAGTGGATGGGCATCATTATCAGCTGGTCCTCAGGATTCTACGGGACTAAGAAGAAGATTGAAAAGTCATTTGAAATCCAAGAGCATTTTGTGGTCAGTGAGTTGAGTGACCACTGGTATGTATATGAATAGTAAATGAAAGCGGTTCCCTATTTAGTGTTGGAGACACTTGACTGGCATGTACATAGGGATACTTACAAGCTGTTCCTTGATAATGTGTGACTGTTCTCTTTGAGTGTGGCAATGTGTTTGCCATCGCAATGCCTGTTCTCTCTGTGTTCTGTAGAAGGCCATTGAGTTGAACCCTGCAGACCCTACCTCCAGACACCTGCTGGGCCAATGGTGAGTATTGCTTAATACTTTCTCTTTCCTTCAAAAATGTTCAGTTTCCTCTTTGCCTGCTTGGCATGTAGCAAAACCTTATTATTATTTGAAGTAGGTAGAAGTACATACGAACTGGCTGTGTGGTTCTGGCTGTGTGGTGGATTGTGAGGTCGACTCACAATCATTCTGGCTGCATGTTCACCAGCGATTTAGACAAATTGGAGGGCGAGCTTTTCAAAAAAGTTGTGATAAGTTCGAACATGCCTGCACATTATCTCCATTATGCCAGCGATCTAGACAAATTGGAGGGTGAGGTTTTCTAAATTTTTGTGGTAAGTTCAAACATGCTTGCCATTATCTCTATTATAATACTTAGCTGGTGGCTCATGGCTCCTGGAAATGAACTTGAGACCTTCAAACCTCGTTACTAGTTTTTGATCATGGCCTCCACCTCCAACGAAGATAGCATAGCAATAAGTTAGTGGTGGCCTATCTTGATCTGTGGTTGTATGACCAGAAGACAAGCCGCTCAAAGTGGAGGAGTGTTTGTGTGTGGGTGTGTGCTCTGTCAACATGTACGAGGGTTGCTATAGTGTCACTTCCCTGGTAATAAATTGAGAGTTCTAATCTTGCAAAAGAAGCTCAGAATTGGTGTGTATGTGTGAGTGAGGCATTGAGTGGTATTGTGACTGGCTATGTGCTTGTTTGCAGTCTGAACAATCGCTTGAGTTTATCCCCGACAGCCTGTGGCTTCATGGCCTCTCTCCCTCCCTTCATTCCTCCATCATTCCCGTCTCTCCTCATTCTCCTCCTCCATCTCCCCCTCGCCTCTCTCTTCTATCCCCTCCCCCCCCCTCTGTCTTAACCCCCTCTCCTCCTTTCTCGCGTCTCCTCCCCTCCTATCTCTTCCCAACCTTCTTCCTCCTCTCTCCTTTCTCACCCCCTCCCCTCTCTCTTCCCTCCCCCTCCTCTCAGGTGCTACAGTGTATCCGATGTACCATGGTATCAGAAGAAGATAGCCACAGTGGTGTTTGCCACACCTCCCTATTCAAATTACAAAGAGGTGGGCAATAAATAGGTGTATTCATAGCCAAGTGGAGAAGAGAGCCAAGTCTAGTTTGACCAGTCTCATGTTCTTGTAGGTATTCTATCTGACGGTGTGTTGGCACTCTCTGTATTTGATTGGACTCGCATATCAAAGTACCAAAAACGCACACAAGCAAGAGATAGCGCCAAATATTTCAGCTGCAATACACTTAGACAGCTTCTTAGCAACTGAAGTGTTGGGTTCAGCTGTGCTCAGCTCATGAAACACTTCCCATCTAATCTGTATTATAATAGGTTAAGTGTTCTAGAAATGTTTATGGTCTAATGGGCACATTTATTGTTTCCTCTCTGATGTGATGATATGAAGTTGTAGCGTTCCACTTGTGCGAGCATAGAGTGATGGCTGTGTGTTGTAGGAGTGTGTGTGTGGCCCATGACTCTGGCTGCTGTGACCTTGGCTCTGGTTGCATGTGCACAGTGATGCCTGCATCGTGTGGTAGCACTCTCTACTGCATTGCAGCGATTACTCTGTGTTGCATTGCAGCGATTACTCTGTGTTGCATTGCAGCGACTACTATGTGCTGCATTGCAGCGACTACTACAGTATGTGCTGTTTTATAGTTGGAATTGCGTCGAGACCACAGGTGCTGTATAATGTATAATTAACAGAATGAATGACTTGAGTTGTTTGCTGCTGGGCGCTTTGCCAAGCCCAAAGGAAGCTTTAGCTGATTCTCTAATTCTCCTGTGCAACTGTTACCAAGTCCTTGAAGGAGGCTGTCGCTGACCCTGCATGGTACAGTCGTCAATAGCAATAAGATTGGATGGTACATATGTGCTGATATGTGCAGTGGACAGCAGCAATAATACGTAATTCTCAACGAACTCTCAGTTGACATAGTGTAGATACGATGACTTTCTCCGTAATCAACTTAAATGTACTCGCTCGACATTTCGGCTTGATGCTCTAGCCTTCTCCAGGAATTTTTTTTGTAACAATAAACAAGTTTTCTAAAGCCCTGGAGACCCTGAAGCTCACACTTGGTGTAGTCCTCCACCACTCAACTATATACAGGAACAATAGACAAGTTAGAAAAAGTGTTTGAAAGTCATGGAGGCCCTGAAGCTCACACTTGGTGTAGTCCTCCACCACTCAACTATATACAGGAACAATAGACAAGTTAGAAAAAGTGTTTGAAAGCCCTGGATACCCTGAAGCTCACACTTGGTGTAGTCCTCCACCACTCAACTATATACAGGAACAATAGACAAGTTAGAAAAAGTGTTTGAAAGCCCTGGAGACCCTGAAGCTCACACTTGGTGTAGTCCTCCACCACTCAACTATATACAGGAACAATAGACAAGTTAGAAAAAGTGGTTGAAAGCCCTGGAGACCCTGAAGCTCACACTTGGTGTAGTCCTCCACCACTCACAAACAACAACACGAACAAGTTTTGTTCAACTATAATTGGATTGACCTGATAACAAGTCTGTACCCATGTTTACTGACCACAAACAGTTTGAAAACCCTTTACCTTTTATAATTGCCAAACAAAAATCAGGTTTGCTCATGAATATAGTCATGAAGAGGTCTGGCAAGTCTTCATGTAAAAACCACTAAGTACATGTATGTGTGGATACCATGGTAGCTGTCAAGCAGCTGCTTCCTAGTTGCCCAGTTCAGCTATAGCTGTGGTTTGCAGTTCCTCACAACATTTCTGTCTGCTGCCACTGGGAGGTTTAGGAAACCTCAAGGTCTGTTATCATAATATTAGCAATCAATCATGCCTAGATTGATTGCCTACTAACTTTCTGGAGCAAAATACACTTGTTTAAAATACAATGAAACTTTTCATTCTGCTTAGTGCTACAGGCTGTCTGGGTCAAGACTTCTCAAGTTCAGAGGGAGTAAGGGAGGTTCAGTTTTCAGCTGCTCCCAGTATAGCTTCAACCTGTTTATTTAGTTCAGGACGATTGCATGGTGCCTCCACCCAACTACTACTGCTATCCTTGATACATGATACAGTGTAGGAGAGAGAAGCAGAGGGAAGAGGACATTCCTTTCAGAAATAAAGTAAATGGACCAACATTGGACCAACATTAAATGTAGTCTAAGTTGGTATAGGATTGGCAGTAAAATATGTTGGGAACATTATGTCTTCACGCACAATCACTCTGCAAAGACGGGCAGTAGTAGCAATTTTTTATTTTTAAGGGGAGACAACGTGGGCAAACACCTACTGCACTCATTCATCATTCATAATGCTCTTGAGATTGCCCCTCCATCTTACTTCCCTTCAGTACCCAGCTAATAGCAAATCTCAGCTTGTGTAGAGTCGAGGCGACTTGCTGCATGTGGATGGAGGTGTTGTCTCTAGCTTGTGGAGTAGAGGTGACTTGCTGCATGTGTATGGAGGTGTTGTCTTTAGCTTGTGGAGTAGAGGTGACTTGCTGCATGTGTATGGAGGTGTTGTCTCTAGCTTGTGGAGTAGAGGTGACTTGCTGCATGTGTGTGGAGGTGTTGTCTCTAGCTTGTGGAGTAGAGGTGACTTGGTGCATGTGTATGGAGGTGTTGTCTCTAGCTTGTGGAGTAGAGGTGACTTGCTGCATGTGTATGGAGGTGTTGTCTCTAGCTTGTGGAGTAGAGATGACTTGCTGCATGTATATGGAGGTGTTGTCTCTAGCTTGTGGAGTAGAGGTGACTTGCTGCATGTGTGTGGAGGTGTTGTCTCTAGCTTGTGGAGTAGAGGTGACTTGGTGCATGTGTATGGAGGTGTTGTCTCTAGCTTGTGGAGTAGAGGTGACTTGCTGCATGTGTATGGAGGTGTTGTCTCTAGCTTGTGGAGTAGAGATGACTTGCTGCATGTATATGGAGGTGTTGTCTCTAGCTTGTGGAGTAGAGGTGACTTGCTGCATGTGTGTGGAGGTGTTGTCTCTAGCTTGTGGAGTAGAGGTGACTTGCTGCATGTGTATGGAGGTGTTGTCTCTAGCTTGTGGAGTAGAGGTGACTTGCTGCATGTGTGTGGAGGTGTTGTCTCTAGCTTGTGGAGTAGAGGTGACTTGGTGCATGTGTATGGAGGTGTTGTCTCTAGCTTGTGGAGTAGAGGTGACTTGCTGCATGTGTATGGAGGTGTTGTCTCTAGCTTGTGGAGTAGAGATGACTTGCTGCATGTATATGGAGGTGTTGTCTCTAGCTTGTGGAGTAGAGGTGACTTGCTGCATGTGTGTGGAGGTGTTGTCTCTAGCTTGTGGAGTAGAGGTGACTTGCTGCATGTGTATGGAGGTGTTGTCTCTAGCTTGTGGAGTAGAGGTGACTTGCTGCATGTGTATGGAGGTGTTGTCTCTAGCTTGTGGAGTAGAGATGACTTGCTGCATGTATATGGAGGTGTTGTCTCTAGCTTGTGGAGTAGAGGTGACTTGCTGCATGTGTGTGGAGGTGTTGTCTCTAGCTTGTGGAGTAGAGGTGACTTGGTGCATGTGTATGGAGGTGTTGTCTCTAGCTTGTGGAGTAGAGGTGACTTGCTGCATGTGTATGGAGGTGTTGTCTCTAGCTTGTGGAGTAGAGATGACTTGCTGCATGTATATGGAGGTGTTGTCTCTAGCTTGTGGAGTAGAGGTGACTTGCTGCATGTGTGTGGAGGTGTTGTCTCTAGCTTGTGGAGTAGAGGTGACTTGCTGCATGTGTATGGAGGTGTTGTCTCTAGCTTGTGGAGTAGAGGTGACTTGCTGCATGTGTGTGGAGGTGTTGTCTCTAGCTTGTGGAGTAGAGGTGACTTGGTGCATGTGTATGGAGGTGTTGTCTCTAGCTTGTGGAGTAGAGGTGACTTGCTGCATGTGTATGGAGGTGTTGTCTCTAGCTTGTGGAGTAGAGATGACTTGCTGCATGTATATGGAGGTGTTGTCTCTAGCTTGTGGAGTAGAGGTGACTTGCTGCATGTGTGTGGAGGTGTTGTCTCTAGCTTGTGGAGTAGAGGTGACTTGCTGCATGTGTATGGAGGTGTTGTCTCTAGCTTGTGGAGTAGAGGTGACTTGCTGCATGTGTATGGTAGTGTAGTGCCATTCAGTAGAGTTAGGTGTAGAACACTTGTTGTATGCTTTGGGTATCTGACTTAATTCGTGGCAAGCTCGTCTGCCCCTGTTATTACAACCATGCCTCAACAGTGATTCCCTAATGCCATCTGGGAGTTCTTGGTGGTCTTCATGTTCACTGTTACAAGCAGTGCTGTGAGAGCCGTTGAGTATGTCAACCCCTGGAGTCCAAACCCCTGGAGTCCAACCACAACAGCTTGTCATTAACTCAACCCTCTCACTATCTACAACAACAACAACATTCCACCCACTCAAACTGAGAAGGAGAACATGCTGAACAGAATGCTTGTAGGGAACTATGTGGTGTCACCAATGACCCCACACATGGCAGGTAGTTATGCATTACAGCAAGCTTATTCACACCCCATCACACTTTGTTACTCCAGCACATGGACAGGTAGTTATGCATTACAGCAAGCTTATTCACACTCCCTCACACTTTGTTACTCCAACACATGGCAGGTAGTTATGCATTACAGCAAGCTTATTCACACTCCCTCACACTTTGTTACTCCAACACATGGCAGGTAGTTATGCATTACAGCAAGCTTATTCACACTCCCTCACACTTTGTTACTCCAACACATGGCAGGTAGTTATGCATTACAGCAAGCTTATTCACACTCCCTCACACTTTGTTACTCAGCACATGGCAGGTAGTTATGCATTACAGCAAGCTTATTCACACTCCATCACACTTTGTTACTAGCTTATGACACTGATGCAAATCACTAGATACAGAGTCTCAACCTCATAGGCTCCAAGAAGACAGACCTATCATCTCTCTGAGATACGCTCTACCATCACTGGTGGTTAGGGCATGTGTGAATTGCAATCAAAGATGAGGAGCTGGACAAGTGCATGTGGAGGACCATTATTCCATGGCTGAAATTCCATGGCTGAAGAGTCAGCATACAGGAATACCTAATGGTGTGGATGGCTCAGATGAATTTTTTTAATATCATCTTCATTACAAGTTGCACTAAAAAGAGAAAATTGAGCCCATAGCACTTCTTTAGGATAGCATATATTCTACAGTATGTACGCGCATGTGCTTGCATATAATCATATGGTTCGGTGGTTCTAGTATAACTTTACTATGGAAACTTAGACCTTAGCACATACTATTCCCTGTTGCTACGGTTACATAGACTCTTCTTGTAGTGGCTGGGAGCTTGAAGCACTTTACAAGCTTGCTGGCTAGGAGTAATAATAGGAGGAGCAACTTCTACAAGCTTGCTGGCTAGGAGTAATAATAGGAGGAGCAACTTCTACAAGCTTGCTGGCTAGGAGTAATAATAGGAGGAGCAACTTCTACAAGCTTGCTGGAGTAATAATAGGAGGAACAACTTCTACAAGCTTGCTGGCTAGGAGTAATAATAGGAGGAGCAACTTCTACAAGCTTGCTGGCTAGGAGTAATAATAGGAGGAGCAACTTCTACAAGCTTGCTGGCTAGGAGTAATAATAGGAGGAGCAACTTCTACAAGCTTGCTGGCTAGGAGTAATAATAGGAGGAGCAACTTCTACAAGCTTGCTGGCTAGGAGTAATAATAGGAGGAGCAACTTCTACAAGCTTGCTGGCTAGGAGTAATAATAGGAGGAGCAACTTCTACAAGCTTGCTGGCTAGGAGTAATAATAGGAGGAGCAACTTCTACAAGCTTGCTGGCTAGGAGTAATAATAGGAGGAGCAACTTCTACAAGCTTGCTGGCTAGGAGTAATAATAGGAGGAGCAACTTCTACAAGCTTGCGTAATAATAGGAGAATTTACAATCTGTGGGTTTTTTCCTACTCTCCAAGACATGTGACCTGCTAAGCTCTATGGCCATATAAGCTAGACCTAGCAGTGCTGGTTGATATCGCCCATGGATATTGCTAGGGGGTTTTGAGGTTTGAGGGGAATATTATTGTGCAGTGATTCTAAATGGTAAAGGGTCATCAAACAGTTTGTGGTCAACAACATGGGTAGTCTTGTTCCTTTCTTTTTTGTCAGGTCAAGTGAACAGATGTTGTGAGGAGTTTGAATGCTCGTGGTTGTGCCTGGTCTTGTGCCGACTCTACTCTACTCTACATGTTTACTTGTATTGCACAGGTGGAGGAGCACAAGACGAGTGAGGGGGGGGGGGGGTCACAGTCCTTCTCCGACTAGCTAGTCAAGTTTACAAGAGTAGCTATGGACACTTTTGAGACTATCACAAGAAGATCATGTGCAAGACTCGAGAGGTAATGGAGCCACAAGGGTGTATGAAGTAGTTATTGAGTGGCTAGTAAAGCCTTCGGGAGATTCATGTGTAAATCCGAGTCAGTGGAGAGACGATGGAGTATGCTGGACAGTGTTCATGCAGAGAGGAGCCGTGGGATACCCCCTCTCATGATTCAGGTTCCTTTCTTCAAAAATTGCAGTACTCTGCATCTGTAGATGGACCCAAGAACACTTAGTAATAGTTCTTTGCAAAGAGATTCTGGGATGGAAGTATTGCTCATCCATCTCGCAATAGCAAAGCCCATCTGTAATGTAGCCCTGCACCAGCCTGTTTAACCTGTTTAATGCTGTAACAGAGGAGTTTGATTCTTGTAAATATTCCGTTGCCCAATGCAGTTGGAGATGCATCAGATACATCTTTGGGGAAAAATAATTCAGTCATTTAATTAACTAACAAATATCTTCAGTTGTGGTTGCACGTGCCATCTGGTTGCAAGTGCCATCTGGTTGCACTCTGTGATACTGCAGGCTTAAAAGGAAACTGCCAGTATCAGTCGATACCTTCTCATCAATATTTATCATCACTTTCAATATTTAGCAATGAAAACTCGGAAATAGAAGCCAAATTTGTATAAAACCGTTAGAATTTCTAGAGCATTGGCTCAGTTTGGAATTGGAACATTGTATTACATGTATTGAGAAATGATCTGCTCTTTATAGTTTGACCTTGAGGCTAATGGCTCAAAAGCTAAGAGTGTGTTTGATAGATGGTCCACTTAGAAAGCTCTTATGCCATTTTGTATCGTTTCCTTAGAAATCTCTTGTCAGATTTTGCTACTGTCTTGTACACAAGACTTGCTCCAATCAGAAGTACCTGGTCCTTATATCATTGTATATGTCAGTGTTTGTATCACTATTAGCAAAGTGTTCTTATATCCTGGTATGTATCAGTGGTTGTAACACTATTAATAAAGTGGAGATGTATGTATGTATGTATGTAACTATTGACATTTGTGGAGCTTTTGGTAGGCTTGGTAGTGCACGTCTAAAGGTTACTTTTAATGGCTGAAGATGGTGGGCCTTGTAGTTGGCACATCTAAAGGTTACTTTTAATGGCTGAAGTTGCTGGAACCTCTGAAGATGGTGGGCCTGGTAGTGGCATGTCTAAAGGCTACTTTTAATGGCTGAAGTTGCTGGAATCTCTGAAGATGGTGGGCCTTGTAGTTGGCACGTCTAAAGGTTACTTTTAATGGCAGAGTTGCTGGAACCTCTGAAGATGGTGGGCCTTGTAATTGGCACGTCTAAAGGTTACTTTTAATGGCTGAGTTGCTGGAACCTCTGAAGATGGTGGGCCTGGTAGTGGCATGTCTAAAGGCTACTTTTAATGGCTGAAGTTGCTGGAATCTCTGAAGATGGTGGGCCTTGTAGTTGGCACGTCTAAAGGTTACTTTTAATGGCTGAGTTGCTGGAACCTCTGAAGATGGTGGGCCTTGTAGTTGGCACGTCTAAAGGTTACTTTTAATGGCTGAGTTGCTGGAACCTCTGAAGATGGTGGGCCTGATAGTGGCACGTCTAAAGGCTACTTTTAATGGCTGGGCCTGGTGATCAGTGAACGTTGTTTTTTCTCATGTGTATGCTCTTCTTGAAATTAGCGTAAAAATTTCTCGACAAATTGCCTTCTGAAGATAACCACACCCAAGAACTGGCGTTTCTTGACCCTTGAAATTGCACCATTCCAGCCATCAGTGGCATCGTTGATCTTGCACCTGCTTGACACAATTTTCAACAGATGAAATAGATATTCCCACTATTGAATTCGCTCTGATAGCCAAGCTCTAAAATTTGACCCTAAAGAAAATGTTGATTCCTTTGTGGCTGAAGTGAAGAGTGGGAGTGATCGTGAGCATGTCAGGTTTGTGGTTTGACATAAACAACAAACATAATAGAAACTCCTTTATCAAAAACTTGATCGACACAGCTTGCTCAAAGATTCCTGGTATGCTCCACATTCCTGGAAGGTCTTCAGCACGGTTGGAAAGATGGTAACGAACCACAGAATGCGCTTCAATTTTGCAGCACTTGGCTTGTTCTCTCTTCGGCCTGATCTAGTTACTAGCTTAGATTGTCAGCCCATCATGCCACGCATGTGTCACTACGTACCTACCAGTGGGTGACACAATCTGCTTATGCGTACCTGCTTCACACATGAGTATCGCAGGGGAACATACAGACTCTTCTCTTCTGGTGCGGGTAACCATGACAAAGTGGAGGTAGACAACAGTACATTTGAAAACCAAAGCTGATTAGGAACTCGCTGCAAGTGCGTGGAGCATTCCAAGTGGCTCCAGCCACCTTCCTTAGTTGCAGGCATGTATTGGTCTCAGTGAGGCACAATGTGGTTGGATCGATTTAGGGCAGCTGCCTTTGAAGATGAACTGAATGATTGTGTGGTTGATTAGCGTGGTGGTTTCTGTTCTGCAAGACTGAAGGACTGAAGACATGAATGTCATTCAAATCACCAACAATATATAGTGGCCTCTCACCAGATTTTCATGCACATGAGTTTTAGTTGGTACCCAGCCACCAGTTCTTCATGCACAGGAGTTTTGGTTGGTACCCACCCACCAGTTCTTCATGCACAGGAGTTTTGGTTGGTACCCACCCACCAGTTATTCATGCACAGGAGTTTTGGTTGGTGCCCACCCACCAGTTCTTCGTGCACAGGAGTTTTGGTTGGTGCCCACCCACCAGTTCTTCATGCACAGGAGTTTTGGTTGGCCAGTTCTTCATGCACAGGAGTTTTGGTTGGTGCCCACCCACCAGTTCTTCATGCACAGGAGTTTTGGTTGGTGCCCACCCACCAGTTCTTCATGCACAGGAGTTTTGGTTGGTACCCACCCACCAGTTCTTCATGCACAGGAGTTTTGGTTGGTACCCACCCACCAGTTCCTCATGCACAGGAGTTTTGGTTGGTACCCACCCACCAGTTATTCATGCACAGGAGTTTTGGTTGGTGCCCACCCACCAGTTCTTCATGCACAGGAGTTTTGGTTGGTGCCCACCCACCAGTTCTTCATGCACAGGAGTTTTGGTTGGCCAGTTCTTCATGCACAGGAGTTTTGGTTGGTGCCCACCCACCAGTTCTTCATGCACAGGAGTTTTGGTTGGTGCCCACCCACCAGTTCTTCATGCACAGGAGTTTTGGTTGGTGCCCCCCACCAGTTCTTCATGCACAGGAGTTTTGGTTGGTGCCCACCCACCAGTTCTTCATGCACAGGAGTTTTGGTTGGTGCCCATCCACCAGTTCTTCATGCACAGGAGTTTTGGTTGGTACCCACCCACCAGTTCTTCATGCACAGGAGTTTTGGTTGGTGCCCACCCACCAGTTCTTCATGCACAGGAGTTTTGGTTGGTGCCCACCCACCAGTTCTTCATGCACAGGAGTTTTGGTTGGTATCCACCCACCAGTTCTTCATGCACAGGAGTTTTGGTTGGTGCCCACCCACCAGTTCTTCATGCACAGGAGTTTTGGTTGGTATCCACCCACCAGTTCTTCATGCATAGGAGTTTTGGTTGGTATCCACCCACCAGTTCTTCATGCACAGGAGTTTTGGTTGGTGCCCACCCACCAGTTCTTCATGCACAGGAGTTTTGGTTGGTGCCCACCCACCAGTTCTTCATGCACAGGAGTTTTGGTTGGTATCCACCCACCAGTTCTTCATGCACAGGAGTTTTGGTTGGTGCCCACCCACCAGTTCTTCATGCACAGGAGTTTTGGTTGGTATCCACCCACCAGTTCTTCATGCACAGGAGTTTTGGTTGGTGCCCACCCACCAGATCTTCATGCACAGGAGTTTTGGTTGGTATCCACCCACCAGTTCTTCATGCACAGGAGTTTTGGTTGGTGCTCACCCACCAGTTCTTCATGCACAGGAGTTTTGGTTGGTATCCACCCACCAGTTCTTCATGCATAGGAGTTTTGGTTGGTGTCCACCCACCAGATCTTCATGCACAGGAGTTTTGGTTGGTGCCCATCCCACCTACCAGTTCTTCATGCACAGGAGTTTTGGGTTGTCTTGATTAAATCTTCCCTGCTAGTGGGCAATAATGAACTGGACCCTCTTAGCATTCAGAGGCAAGGCGAGATACCTGATAAATTGTGGTTGCGACTTTGGAGCTCCATAGATACTGCACCCTTCAATGTGTGAACTAAATATATAGCTAAAATGATAGATCACTCTGTGTGCTCTCTTTTAATATTAAAAAAGCTGCATATGTAGGTATAGCGATGCTAAAGTTGCATCTGCCAAAGTTGGGGAGGGACCTCAAAATCTGAGTCCCTGAACTGTTTGTAGTTGTGGTTACTGATTGGGAATTGCTAGTCTGTTGAAATTGTTATCTATGACTAGAGGAAGCCCTACTCTATAGAACGAGCGTATTCGTTAGGCGCTAATACGTGACAAATCAGGCAAGTCCGTGTCTGGGGGAAATGGTTCAGCGGATTTTTCTAAAGTGTATACGTATATATTCAAATAAAGCTGAAGTTATGGGGTGTGGTTATAAGATAAAGTTCAACTCAGAGCTTCAGGGTCTCCAAGGTTTCTACGCACTATTCTGGTTGGTTGTATGCTCCTCATTTGAACACACACCATGTCTTGCTGCTGTGGACTCTTGTAAGGTCAGCTATAGCCTCCTTCAAGGACTTGGTAATATTGCACAGGAGGACTCCAACCAAACAGCAGATGTTCTGGTACAGGATCAGCAAATTCATATGCATAGCATGTGACAGTGCATTATTGACTAATGCAGTACATTATTAACTAATGCAGCGCATTAGCGGGATTGCATCATCGACTAATGCCATGCATTAGCGGGAATGTGTCATCGACTAATGCAGCAAGTGCATTAGCATGATTGTGTCATCATGCACAAACACAGTGAGTGATCCTTACCAACGTTTTATTCCGCAGTCAAGATACAGATTGGTCATGGACGTGTTTGGACTTTTCTACTAAAAGTTGAATGAATAGGCCTGTTGTGCGAGTTGTGCGAGTGGGGAGGCAGAGATCTGGGAGATCCTTGAAAGGTTTTTCCGCGCTTTCTACGGGGGGGAAGGGGGGAGGGGGGTTGGTCTGTCAGTTGCTACGTTGGTAATGGATTCAAGGCAAACCTGCTGTCTTTTTGAAGCTAACATCAGCTAAACCATCATTTACATTTAGGCCAGCCAAGAAGCTTCTGGTGTGAGTTTTAGCTAGGAGATGAGCTCAGTTGTTGGGTGTTTTTTTTGTTGTTGTTGTTGCTATCCACCATTTTGAAAAGTGGGTCAAATAAGCTCCCAGATGTAGATTAGTAACAGATAACAGCACATCACCAGTAACAGATAACAGCGTATACACTCCCTGGTAGATCACTAACAGATAATGATCACTAACAGATAACAGAACCTCCAAAAGCTACTGGTGTCATCAATATTTGGCAAGGTGATCCCCAGTGGGGGGTTGGATGGAAAACTTGGTATTGCTGCGATGACCTATCTACCTGTGTATGTTTCTATGTATGTATGCACTGTACGTTCACCTGTAAAAAATGTGAACAGGTCACCCGTCTTAAATAAGTGAGTTGTTGAGAAACTGAAACTGGAGGTTTGACCTCGAGGTTCATACGTAGCTAGGCCACTCTGCAACTGCTGCTAGTAGCTGAAGACAAAACTCTTTCTTTATAATGAAAGTTTGAAGTCTGATAACTAAGATATACCTCAGCTAGCTCTGTAGTTTCATTTATGTCTGTAATCTAGCTAATTAGTGCAGGGTAGCTAATTAGTGCAGGGTAGCTAAATAGTGCAGGGTAGCTAAATAGTGCGGGGTAGCTAAGTAGTGAGGGATAGCTAAATAGTGAGGGGTAGCTAAGTAGTGAGGGGTAGCTAAGTAGTGAGGGGTAGCTAAATAGTGAGGGGTAGCTAAATTTAGTGCAGGGTAGCTGAGGGTAGCTAAGTAGTGAGGGTAGCTAATTAGTGCAGGGTAGCTAATTAGTGCAGGGTAGCTAATTAGTGCAGGGTAGCTAAATAGTGCAGGGTAGCTAAATAGTGCGGGGTAGCTAAGTAGTGAGGGATAGCTAAATAGTGAGGGGTAGCTAAGTAGTGAGGGGTAGCTAAGTAGTGAGGGGTAGCTAAATAGTGAGGGGTAGCTAAATTTAGTGCAGGGTAGCTGAGGGTAGCTAAGTAGTGAGGGGTAGCTAAATAGTGAGGGATAGCTAAATAGTGAGGGGTAGCTAAATAGTGAGGGGTAGCTAAGTAGTGAGGGGTAGCTAAGTAGTGAGGGGTAGCTAAATAGTGAGGGGTAGCTAAATAGTGAGGGGTAGCTAAATAGTGAGGGATAGCTAAATAGTGAGGGGTAGCTAAGTAGTGAGGGGTAGCTAAGTAGTGAGGGGTAGCTAAATAGTGAGGGGTAGCTAATAGTGAGGGATAGCTAAATAGTGAGGGGTAGCTAAATAGTGAGGGGTAGCTAAGTAGTGAGGGGTAGCTAAATAGTGAGGGGTAGCTAAATAGTGAGGGATAGCTAAATAGTGAGGGGTAGCTAAGTAGTGAGGGGTAGCTAAGTAGTGAGGGGTAGCTAAATAGTGAGGGTAGCTAAGTAGTGAGGGGTAGCTAAATAGTGAGGGGTAGCTAAATAGTGAGGGGTAGCTAAATAGTGAGGGTAGCTAAGTAGTGAGGGGTAGCTAAATAGTGAGGGGTAGCTAAATAGTGAGGGGTAGCTAAAGAGTGAGGGCTAACTAATTAGTGAGGGGTAGCTAAATAGTGAGGGGTAGCTAATTAGTGAGGGGTAGCTAAATAGTGAGGGGTATCTAAATAGTGAGGGGTAGCTAAATAGTGAGGGGTAGCTAAGTAGTGAGGGGTAGCTAAATAGTGAGGGGTAGCTAAATAGTGAGGGGTTGCTAAGTAGTGAGGGGTAGCTAAATAGTGAGGGGTAGCTAAATAGTGAGGGGTAGCTAAATAGTGAGGGGTAAGTAGTGAGGGGTAGCTAAATAGTGAGGGGTAGCTAAATAGTGAGGGGTAGCTAAATAGTGAGGGGTAGCTAAGTAGTGAGGGGTAGCTAAGTAGTGAGGGTTAACTAAATAGTGTGGGGTAGCTAAATAGTGAGGGGTAGCTAAATAGTGAGGGGTAGCTAAGTAGTCAGGGGTAGCTAAGTAGTGAGGGGTAGCTAAGTAGTGAGGGGTAGCTAATTAGTGAGGGGTAGCTAAGTAGTCAGGGGTAGCTAAGTAGTGAGGGGTAGCTAAGTAGTGAGGGGTAACTAAATAGTGAGGGGTAGCTAAGTAGTGAGGGGTAGCTAAGTAGTGCAGGGAAGCTAATTAGTGAGGGGTAGCTAAGTAGTGAGGGGTAGCTAAGTAGTGAGGGGTAGCTAAGTATTGAGGGGTAGCTAAATAGTGAGGGGTAACTAAGTAGTGAGGGGTAACTAAATAGTGAGGGGTAGCTAAGTAGTGAGGGGTAGCTAAATAGTGAGGGGTAGCTAAATATTGAGGGCTAAGTATTGAGGGGTAGCTAATTAGTGAGGGATAGCTAAATAGTGGGGGTTGCTAAGTAGTGAGGGGTAGCTAATTAGTGAGGGATAGCTAAATAGTGAGGGGGTAGCTAAATAGTGAGGGGTAGCTAAATAGTGAGGGGTAGCTAAATAGTGAGGGGTAGCTAAATAGTGAGTAGTGAGGGGTAGCTAAAGAATGATGCTAGCTGTTCAAAATTATAATTTTTTTACAAAAAACAACAACATGCATGGTGGTTTTGCTTGGGTATTCCTATTATGGTGTTTATAAATGGCTAAAACAGCCACAAATACAACTACTAACCAGTAAAGTAAGTTGAGGTCAGAACAAAGAAGCTGTCACAATACTATGATAATGGTCTTCAGGGTCAATTGTCTTACTGAGTGACTTACCATATATTCTGTACATCCTCATAAGTATTCACATAATACATAATATTGACATTTCATTTGTAAACTAGAAGGCTAGCCACCTGCGGAGTGTGAGGTCAGCTGAGCACTCTCAGCTTACCCACAGTATTTGGTGTACTCATATGATGCAATAGTGCTATGGATTGCATCATGCACCTTCCCGAACCTTGCACTGGATTGATTGCCAATACTTCTCTGGTATAGAACAGAATAAGCTGCAGCTTAGTAGGTGGAAGAATGTGCATCATTGAAGCATATATGCTTAATTAATACACTTCTACTGAGCTAAGAGCTTGTCTTAGGTGGGATGTAAGTTTCTAATTAGGACACACCCCATTCGACCTAAGCTATAGCAAAAGCTACCCCCACTGTGTCAGTGATGGTGTAGATGTGCTATGTATGTGCCAATATGCATTGCAGTGATGTGTGTGTACCCACTATGTATGCCAGTGATGGTGTAGATGTGCTATGTATGTGCCAATATGCATTGCAGTGATGTGTGTGTACCCACTATGTATGTCAGTGATGGTGTAGACGTGCTATGTGTGTGCCAATATGCATTGCAGTGATGTGTGTGTACCCACTATGTATGTCAGTGATGGTGTAGATGTGCTATGTATGTGCCAATAGGGTCATTCCATGTCAATTCAACCAGTTTTTAGAAAAGTCCCCGGGTGACCCTCTCAGAATTCAACCATTTTTGGCATGTATGTGCTACAACGTATATTATGAAGCTATGCAAAATTTGGGGGCAAAATATTGAATATTTTGGATGATATGACCCTTAAATCATGTCTGGGCGGTGCAAATTTCGCGGGCTTTTTTTCGCGTATTGATTTTTTGGTCATATTCAAGAGCCTGTAACTTTTGATCCGGAAGAGGTTAAGCTCTGAAATTTTCAGGATTTGTTCATCTCACAGTCTGCTATAAGGAGATGTCAACATAAGATGATTTATGTATACTTTTTTGTGGTACTGATCAAATCAAAAAGGATGATTTCACCAATAATAATGCTTGCGAACCAATGTTTGGCCACCAACCAGGCAAAAACTAACTGCTAGAATACCTTGTAACTTTGTATACAGCATCTCTAGCACCCTGTTCACTAGTGTGTATAATATGAAGTCTCTGATTCCTACAACTTCTGAGATATAGGCATCCCTATTTGCAAAAAATGAAATTATAATACAGTTTCAACCACAATTTTCGTTATGTGTGATAGGTCATACTATAAAAGGTATTATCTCACAAGAAAGAGTACAATTTACTCTTTCATTAGATATCAAACATATCTTGCTTCCGTAAAGCCTTCAGTAACTAATTGATAATTGAAAAAGAGACATTTTTATCATTTGTGACATTTTACAGTACTACATGCATATATATACGTATAATTATTGACATTTAAAATTACTTACATTTGTGTGACATGTCCAGTTTCAGCACTATTTCTAATTCGCCTCTTTCCCTATCTTAGTGTTGTGTTTCAAAAGCATCAAACTTCATAGAAAACCAGATGAGCGGTGGTGCAGTGTGTGTTTATTTTGATCGCAGCACCAAAAACACTGACCAACTAACCTTACTGAATAAATACAAGAAAACTAAGATAGGGAAAGAAGGGAATTGATGCTATTGAGTTTTCCCTGGTGTTTGCCCTGGGATTTTCCATGGGGATCTCCACATTTCTCCATGCTGAATAAATACAAGAAAACTATGATAGGGAAAGAAGGGAATTGATACTATTGAGTTTTCCCTGGTGTTTTCCCTGGGATTTTCCATGGGGATCTCCACATTTCTCCATGCTGCTTATATAAGCCTAAAAATCCCACTTGATACATAAAAATCCCAGGTTTCAGTTGAAGATGCTTGTTAGGTGAAATGCTACCATTTTCTAATTGATTCAGTGATATACACTAGTATTCAAGTTGGACTTGCAAAACATTGTGCCGGATTTAAAGTGTGACACCATGGCTACAAATTTGGAATCTTGTTCAATTGGTGCACATAGAAAAGATCCATGTCATAAGAGGACATATTGTAGGACAGTTGGCTTTGTAAATGTTTCTGATTTGACACTGGAAGATAAAAGTCTTCTGTTTGTAAGATGTGGATTGGAAAAAACTTCTGTCTCTGAAGTTACGACTGTATGTCTTCACCATAAGCAGTTATTCCTTGACAAATTCGAGTTTCTACAAAAAACGTGTTGTGATCCATTTTGTGTCCATAAAACAACTGCTAAAGGAAGTCTTCGTAGCCTGGATAAAACTAAAGCTAAAAGTTTGAGTAAACTCGCACACAAAAAAATAAAACCAGGCCAGAAGCTGTGCCCACGATGTATAGCAATGATGGGAAGTGCAGTGCCATCACAAGAAGATTCATCAAGCAGTGATGAGACATTTTTGCCTGATGAACTGGCAAATCTTAACACAAGTATAACATCACTTGGATGCTCACCTATGAAAGTAGACGATGTTAGCCAAAGAGATATTTCAGGTTATGGTAAAAGAAAACTGTTGCAAGCTCATGAAGCTCTCAAACAAACAATTGCGGGAAAAAATCCATGTCAGTCCCAAAACTCTTAGCAAAGAGGATATCACAAAATGTGAAAAATGCTCTGATCTTGAAAAAATGATCACGGATATGAAAGAACAGTGTGCCGTTGCAACAAGACAAAAACAACTTCAGATTCTCACAATGGCTCCATCAAGTTGGTCTGTAAAGCAGACAGCTGAAGAGTTCAATGTTTCCCAGTATATGGTTAAAAAATCCCGAGCCTTGAAAAAATTACACGGTGTGTTTGCCGAACCTGGTGCAAAGAGAGGAAAGGAAATATCTGATGAGATCAAGAAAAAGGTAGTGGACTTTTATGAAGATGATGAGTATACTCGTCTTTGCCCAGGTAAAAAGGAATTTGTGTCGGTGAAAGTGAATGGACAACGTGTTCACAAACAGAAAAGACTGTTACTTGCTAACCTTCATGAGCTGTATGCACTGTTCAAAGAAAAGACAGGTGGTGCTTACAATATAGGAGTTTCTAAGTTTTGTGAATTCCGACCTCCTTGGTGTATTACAGTAGGTGCAAAAGGCGCTCATTCAGTCTGTGTGTGTGAAATTCACCAAAATGTGAAGCTACTTTTAGCAGCTATTGCAGAACTGAAGCTGGATTACGCAACATTGCTGTCGATTATTGTATGTGACATTAAATCAAAAGACTGCATGATACATCGTTGTGACCAGTGTCCAGGTATCAATGCCTTACAAACTCATGTGCATAATTTGATCTCTGAACAGTTAGACATGGATGATGATGATCTTATCACATTCAGCCAGTGGGATCACACCGACCGCACTACAATAGTCAGAAGGCAAGAGTCTGTTAGTGATTTTATCACAATTCTCTGCGATCAGTTTGACAAGCTTACCACACATCACTATATTTCAAAAGCACAGGCAGCCTATCTCACCAGTTGCAAAGAAAATCTTCGACGGAACACTGTGTTGGTAATTCTAGACTTTGCAGAGAATTATTCTTTCCTTATCCAAGACTCTATTCAAGGATTTTATTGGGAGAATAGACAGGCAACTCTCCACCCTTTTGGAGTATATTTCATTGACAGTGATGGAAATCTGTGCAGCATGTCTCTGTGTGTGATAAGTGACTGTATGCAACATGATACAGTGAATGTTTATGCATTCCTGCATGCTGTTCTGCAGCATATCAAAGATGTGTTACCAGATGTGAAGCATGTGAAATACTTCAGTGATGGAGCTGCCAGCCAGTACAAAAATTATAAGAATTTCTCCAACCTCTGTATGCATGCTGATGATTTTGGATTATCTGCTGAGTGGCACTTTTTTGCCACAAGCCATGGCAAGAGTATCTGTGATGGAATAGGTGGAACGGTAAAACGCTTGGCCACCAGAATGAGTCTCCAGCAAACATCTGCAGGATATATTCTGACTCCTTCAGAGCTATTTCAGTGGGCTACTGCACACATTCATGGCATTAAAATGTTCTACCTTTCTGTTAGTGATGTGGATATATATCGCCCCAGACAACTCGAGCGATTTGCTGATGCACACACAATTCCAGGTACAAGAAGTCATCATTGTTTCATTCCTGTGGACAATAACAACTTGAAGATTAGTAGAATTTCAGGAGATAATACAGGAACAAATGTGACAGTCAATCAAACAGAAGCTATTCCAGTATTCCAAGATCTACATCCTGGACAATACATTGCTGCCATCTATGATCGGGATTGGTACATAGGAAATATCGCAGAAGTATCAGAAGATGCTGCAGATATTTTGGTAGACTTTATGCAACCCAAAGGACCAGCAAATTCCTTCACTTGGCCATATCGAAAAGACCAATGTTGGGTCCCAGAACATCATGTCCTGGCATTAATTGAAGGCTTGACGAGTTCAACTGGACGGCAGTACAACCTTGATGCACCCTCATTGAAGAAAGTTTCTGACGGTTTTAGGCAGTTTTGTAAGAGACACAACTTGTAATTATATTTTTGCACCCATTGATATGCAATGTTAGTTCTAACACAAGGTCATGTTACATCATCTGTAGGTAAAGTAAATGTTAATATTATGTCAAGAATGATAAAAATGTCTCTTTTTCAATTATCAATTAGTTACTGAAGCTTTACGGAAGCAAGATGTGTTTAACCCTTAAGGCCGGTTCACAATATGTCGCTTCGCCTCGCGTCGCCTCGCGTCGCCTGGAGCAGTTCACAATATTCGCCCAGTCGCTTCGCTTCGATACCAAAAATTGAACTTTCACCCGGAATTACGAACTCCACCTATTAATTTCTTCGCCCTGCCCCCCTCTATTCGAAACCAAGCGCACTCGGCGTGCAGCAAAATGTTTCCAGGCATTCTCCCTGGCCTTCAAATCCCTGTACGACTTATGAGAAACATCCCATATACTGTTGAAGTTCCGCACAGCTTCTATCAATCGTTCGTCATTCATTTTCTTGTTGCAAAAACAATACACGTGGAATATCGCGTCACAATTGTC
Organism: Cladorhizidae sp. MBARI D1340-BT2; assembly: GCA_028752905.1. Lineage (NCBI taxonomy): Eukaryota > Metazoa > Porifera > Demospongiae > Poecilosclerida > Cladorhizidae > Cladorhizidae sp. MBARI D1340-BT2. Next base: position 2,626,656 of record JAQNBH010000018.1, on the reverse strand, counting down.
GCTAGAATAGAACTCAAGTCTATTCGAGCGAAGCGAAGCGAAGCGACGCGACGCGAGGCGAAATCATGTTCACAATATCACAAATTGACGCGTCGCGTCGCTTCGCGACATAATGTGAACCGGCCTTTAGACCGCTTTAGCTGTTGTTGTTAAAAATACCCCAGACGCCGTGGCTGTTTCCTCCCCAATAACCGCCGTTTTTTAATTAATCAAAAAACCACCGATTTTTAATCAACGCCTTTTTTTGTCGGTCGGCTGATTTAACACCAGATCTAGGCAGGATGCAAGTCGATCATTACCATTTACAGAACACGAAGCCTAAAGAAGTAAAGCTTCTCCAAAGTAAGTTGAGTACTTTGATATTAGTTATTGGGTCAGTTTAGCTTGTGTATAGGCTTCTGCCAACTAGCTAGCTAGCAATGGAGAATTAGCGCTATCTCGGGGATGAACTAAAGGTTCCTAGTTACAGATACTGTGTAGTGTAGATAGCTATGCTAAGCTAGACACGCTAATTATAGGCTTCTGCCAACTAGCTAGATAGCTATGGAGTATTAGCGCTATCTCTGGGATGAACTAAAGTGTTCCTAGTTACAGATACTGTTTAGTGTAGATAGCTATGCTAAGCTAGACACGCTAATTATAGGCTTCTGCCAACTAGCTAGATAGCTATGGAGTATTAGCGCTATCTCTGGGATGAACTAAAGGTTCCTAGTTACAGATACTGTGTAGTGTAGATAGCTAAGCTAGACACAATAAGCGCTAGCTCCTTCTAGTATTTAGAACTGTTGTACAGAGATACAAACACTAGCTTGTCTATAGGCTTCTGGCATCTAGCTATGGAATATTAGCCTCTGAGATAAACAAAGGGTTCCTAGCTACAGCTGCTGTGTAGTGTAGATAGCTACGCTAAGCTAGATACGCTAAGCTAGATACACTAAGGGCTGGCTGTATGTTAGCTCCTCTGGTCTGTTTTACGTAGAGAGAAACACTAAGCGCTGGCATTTTCTTATCTCCTACTGATATTTTGTGCTCTAGCACTGCTAAATACCAGCAGGAGCTATATAGGAAAATGCCAGATCAGCTCATGAACTAACCTATCATTATTACTTCATTGTATACTTTGTGGATATCATTATAGTGATGAAGATATAGTCTGATTAGACTGCTGGAGCTGGAAGAGGTCTGGCTGACAGTTGCACTGCTGGAACTGGAAGAGATACTGCTAGCAGCACTACAAACCCTAACACAACCAACACCACCCTCCACCAACACCACCACTATCAACACCACCATCCACAGCACCAATAGCATCATCGTCACTACCACTATAACCTTCTTCATCATATCCATCAAAATCTTCATCACTGTCTTCAGCATCTAATAATCTTATAACATCATCTCTATTAGCTATATCTGTCCATCATTTGTAACTTACTTCAGGGTACTTGCCTACTTCAAAGAATATCTAAAAACAAAACACAACAGCCAACTAGCTGTCTGTATCCTATGTCAAAAGAAGAATAACAGATCTCTCAGATCAACTACAGCTGTAAGAATAAGCAGCTGCGCAATAAACCACTAAACGCTAATCTAAATCAATTACAACGCTCTTCAATGTACTTGCCTAGTTTAAAAAAATGTTTTTAAAAAACATACAACAGCCAGCTAGCTATCGGTATACTTTCTCAAAAGAACAAGAACAGATCTCTCAGATAAAATACAAAGTGCAGCTGTAAGAATAAGCAGCTACGCAACAAACGCTAATAAAAATTTACATATTTAGGAGCGTGTATATACGCCACCGGCGTGTGAGAGTAGATTTCAATTGGCGTGTATAGACGCCGGCGGCGTTCTAAGAGTTAATATCAAATGAAAGAGTAAAAAAATTTCTTTCTTGTGAGATATAACATTTTATAGTATGACCTAACCCACATAACGAAAATTGTGGTTGAAACTGTATTATAATTTCATTTTTTTCAAATAGGGATGCCTATATCTCAGAAGTTGTAGGAATCAGAGACTTCATATTATACACACTAGTGCTCAGGGTGCTAGAGATGCTATATACAAAGTTACAAGGGATTCTAGCAGTTAGTTTTTGCCTGGTTGGTGGCTAAACATTGGTTCGCAAGCATTATTATAGGTGAAATCATCCTTTTTGATTTGATCAGTACCACAAAAAAGTATACATAAATCATCTTATGTTGACATCTCCTTATAGCAGACTGTGAGATGAACAAATCCTGAAAATTTCAGAGCTTAACCTCTTCCGGATCAAAAGTTACAGGCTCTTGAATATGACCAAAAAATCAATACGCGAAAAAAGTCCGCGAAATTGGCACCGCCCAGACATGATTTAAGGGTCATATCATCCAAAATATTCAATATTTTGCCCCCAAATTTTGCATAGCTTCATAATATACGTTGTAGCACATACATGCCAAAAATGGTTGAATTCTGAGAGGGTCACCCGGGGACCCCTGGTTGAATTGACATGGAATGACCCAATATGCATTGCAGTGACGTGTGTGTACCCACTATGTATGTCAGTGATGGTGTAGACGTGCTATGTGTGTGCCAATATGCAGTGATGTGTGTGTACCCACTGTGTATGTCAGTGATGGTGTAGACGTGCTATGTGTGTGCCAATATGCATTGCAGTGATGTGTGTGTACCCACTATGTATGTCAGTGATGGTGTAGATGTGCTATGTATGTGCCAATATGCATTGCAGTGATGTGTGTGTACCCACTATGTATGTCAGTGATGGTGTAGATGTGCTATGTATGTGCCAATATGCATTGCAGTGATGTGTGTGTACCCACTATGTATGTCAGTGATGGTGTAGATGTGCTATGTATGTGCCAATATGCATTGCAGTGATGCGTGTGTATCAATGGAGACCACTTGGATAATCTGTGTTGAAGCTCTAGCTGTTGTTATGGCAACCTCTTTCTTCCCACCATGCAGGCACTTTCTCACTTTCAAGCAGCAGAAGATAGTAAGTAAAATTAGCTCGTCCCACATGTGTGTGCTGGTTGCTCTGTAGCTCCTCCCACATGTGTGTGCTGGTTGGTCTGTGGCTCCTCCCACATGTGTGTGCTGGTTGCTCTATAGCTCTCCCATGTGTGCTGATTGGTCTATAGCCCCTCCCATATGTGTGCTGATTGGTCTATAGCTCCTCCCATATGTGTGCTGATTGCTCTGTAGCCCCTCCCACATGTGTGTTGGTTGCTCTGTAGCTCCTCCCATATGTGTGCTGATTGGTCTATAGCTCTCCCATGTGTGCTGATTGGTCTATAGCCCCTCCCATATGTGTGCTGATTGGTCTATAGCCCCTCCCACATGTGTGCTGGTTGCTCTGTAGCTCCTCCCACATGTGTGTGCTGGTTGCTCTGTAGCTCCTCCCACATGTGTGTGCTGATTGCTCTGCAGCTCCTCCCGCATGTGTGTGCTGATTGCTCTGTAGCCCCTCCCACATGTGTGCTGGTTGCTCTATAGCCCCTCCCATATGTGTGCTGATTGGTCTATAGCTCCTCCCATATGTGTGCTGATTGCTCTGTAGCCCCTCCCACATGTGTGTTGGTTGCTCTGTAGCTCCTCCCATATATGTGCAAGGTTGCTTTATAGCTCCTCCCATGCACCAGCAGTACTAAGGGGTGGGGGGGGGGGGGGGGGGAGGGGAGGAGCCCTAGCCCCCCCCCTCCCCCCAAACCAACACAGCTTTACCAGCCAGCTAGCAAGCTATTCACACAAATCAGTCACACAGAATTTGATGCCGAGTCAATAATTTTGTTGACGCCGTATGTGAGTCACATTGTTGGGATCTGTTCTCTAGACAGATCCTGATAAACTAACCACACTATATTCCACAACATCTTTTTACTAATACTATCCATGAGGTCCAGGTCAGGTGAGCTTAATTACTCTACCTGACCCTTTACCTGATGATGACCACAGCTCATTTACACTCATTACAAGCAATCAAACATACTCTAACACTATTCTCCTTCAGTTATGTTTTCTATGTGTTTTAGTTATTGTTCTGTTCGCTTGTTGGAGCTCTTCTAGGTTGGAAGATCCCCAACACTCCTCCCTCCTCTCCCAGCAGGAAGTCTGTATCATCTGCTTCTTCTTTGTCGGACTCCCAGGCTTGTCTAGACAACCCATCCGCATTCCCATTGTCCTTGCCTGGCCTATGGATGACTTTGTAGTCATACGGCTGCAACCTCAGCGCCCAACGCATGAGTCGTCCTCCAGAGTCCTTCATGCTGTGAAGGTACTTCAAGTATCCGTGATCTGTCACCACTGTGAACGGCAAACCTGTTAAATAAACAACTGTTAAATAAACAACTGTTAAATAAACAACTGTTAAATAAACTTCAAAGTGCTTGATACCGTCCACAATAGCTAGGCATTCTCTCTCGACAGTAGCGTAGTTCATCTCAGCTTTCTTTAATTTTGTCGAGAGGTAAGCCGCGGGTCAGTCCTGTTCATGTTCGTTGAACTGGCTCAAAACTGCTCCAATGCCAATCTCTGAGGCATCTGTCTGGAGCACAAATGGTTTTCTATAGTCTGGGTCAGTCACGACTGTATCTTTCTTTAGTTTCTCCTTCAGTAACGAGAAGGCTGCCTGCTGCTGCTCTTCCCATTGTAACTTGTCTGGGTGCAATTTTCCAGTGAGATCTGTCAAAGGAGCGGCAATGTCTGCATAGTGTGGTACAAAATGCCGGTAGTAACCAGCCAGACCGAGGAAAGCTGTCCTTTTTCCTCTTTGGTACTTTAAAATCCTGGATGACAGACACTTTAGCTTCATTGGGTTGCAGTTTGCCGTGTCCAATTCTTAGACCCAGATAGTCACAGGACGTCATGTCAAACTGGCATTTCTCCAGCTTGATTTGCAGCCCCGCATCTGCTAGTCTCTTCAGTACCTCTCGTAGTTGTGCTATGTGGTCCTCCCATGTTTCAGAGTAGATGGCCCGATCGTCCATGTACACAGCCACCTTTCCATGTAAGTCACCAAATAACTCATTCATGAGTCTTTGAAAGGTGGCTGGGGCTCCGACTAGCCCAAATGGCATTACCATGAACTCATATTTCCCAAAGTCGGTTGAGAAAGATGTCTTCTCCCGAGAGGCTGGCTCCATTGGGACTTACCCTCTGTCCAAGTCGAAGATCGTGATAAATTTAGCTGAGGACATCCCATCCAACAAGTCATCAACTCTTGGGATGGGGAATGGATCAGGTGTAATTACAGCGTTCAACTTGCGATAATCGACGCACATCCTCAGACTGCCATCCTTTTTTGGCACTAAAACAATTGGTGCAGCCCATGGACTGTGGCTGGGTTGAATGATACCATCCCTGAGCATCTCCTTAATCTCCTTCTGCACAATCGGTTTCCGGGCATGTGCTAGTCGATGAGGTTGTGAACTTGATGGCAGGGCATTGCCAGTCTCTACCCGCATGGTGGCATGATCTGTCCTCGCTACAGCAGTGCCTCTTGCTTCCTTGTATATTTCCAAGGCCTCCTTAACCCTCCAACCGTCACAAGAGACTTTTGGCACAGAGAGATTTAGCATCGCAATAGTAAAAGATCAAACCGTATATTTTATATCATAAAACTCTATTTATGCACCAAATAACGTGACCGTATGTACGCGGTAACTAGGGTAATTTTTTTTTAACGTTTGGATTATTTCAATTGCACAATGGCTAAACGACTGTCTCTCCAAAAGTTCCTTGCTCTTGTTCAACACGACGACTTTGACATCTATGAGGAGTCTTCTAGCGATGTAGAAGGGGATGGCATCCATGCGTACCTCGGAGAGAGAAAATCTAGCCATGGAACAGTTAATTCTTTGCTACTGTGGTTGCGTCTGCTTGCCGGCCAGCTGATTGTAGCACTACAGCTAATCACGATGTTTTTCTCTCTAATTATGAAGAAGGAAGTGATGAACAAGGATACTAAGGTTTGTCATGATTCTAGCTAGCTATAGATAAAGATTTTGCTTTCTAGTAGCTAAGTGGGGCTTTTTTTTTTAACTTGGGTAGCAGAAGGGATAGCTTGTGCATGCACCCATGCAATAAGTTTTTATTGTATGTACATACAGACAACATGATGGATACTGGACTGCCTGTGCTGCTTCCACCAGTGTCTACATCAGCTGCTCTCTCTCCTTCAGTGACATAAGCTGGCATGCCTCCAGAGATTAGCATAGGCTGGAACAAGATAACCATATTCATAGCTTGTGGTCAGTTGCTTAGCAACCGGTTGTCCACCACAATGTTTATCAACGCCAATGCTATCCTGTCAACCATGGTTGCTAGGGACTTTAGTGCACCCCTGACCTGGTATTTATTATTTTTTATACCATGGTAATTTTTTTTTTAATCCTGTGTAAATCCGACGGTGAAAGAGTTAATGTCTCCCTCCTCTCTCGGATCAGCTTTGTCTCTATGTGTGGCTGGATGGCATCTGTGTTTCCCATCTTCCACAGTGGAAACTCCGCTCCAGTGTTGTCGGTTATCTTTTCCATTTCTTCTGTGCTAACCAAAAAGCAAGAGATAGATCTTTCGCAATAGGCGATTTGGTGTTGGTATTGCGGCCGTCTTCCACGAACAAACTAGAACAAACTACTAGCTAAGTGGATGGGCCCGTATGCTGTTGAGGAAGTGTTATCCAACACAACCTACAAAATCGCTATTCCCCATGCAAGGAGAGAACTTTCCACGTTAACATGCTCTTAACGTGGGAATCTCCGTTAGCTGTCTGCCTGTTGATACCAAGTCTCCATCTCTTGCTTGGCTTTTGTTTCCATTGTGATGGCAATGTCTTTTTCCTCCTCCAAACGGTCATATGTCTGTCTGAGGTAGGAAACAACAGATTCTTTGGTCTCTGTTGGCTCTTCCCACTCCTCCTTCAAAACATCAAGTGGTCCTCTTGGTTGCCTGCCAAAGATGATTTCAAATGGGCTGAAACCTGTCGATTGATGAATGACACTTCAACATGCAAACAGTACATACACGTATGGTATCGATTTGTTCCATTCTTGTGGGAATTTGTCAACATACTTGCGTAGACCGGACTTGAGTGGGCATTATATCTTTCTACCATCCCGTCTGTCTGTGGATGGTAGGAAGAAGTATAGATGCCACGTATTCCCAGCATCTGGTAGAGCTTGTCCATTAAATCTGAAGTGAAGTTGGAGCCTCTTCTGTCTGTCAATATGTCTTTGGGCAGGCCAACCCGAGAGAAATACTCCAACAATGCCTTCTGCCACGTCTTGGCTAGAGGTAGTCCTGAGAGGAATAGCATCAGGATATCTTGAGCCATAGTCTACTATAGTCAAAATGTAACGGTTGCCTTCTTCTGTCCTGGGCAATGGACCCACCATGTCCATTGCGATTCTTGTGAACGGGACTTCCATCACTGGCAATGGCACCAACTTGGCTTTTCGAACAGATCCTCGTGCCATCCTTTGGCAAGTCTGGTAGCGTTTGCACATTTCTGCTACATCGCGTCTCAGGCCAGGCCACATAAAATGCTTGAGAATGTATTCGGTCGTCTTGTTCCGACCAAAGTGGGCAGCCAGTGAAGAGATATGTGCTAACCTCAGTATCACTTCTCGATATGGTGCTGGTAAAATAAGTTGGTGGCTTTCTGCTTCTCTAATGGGCAATCTGGTGATTCGATACATCAGCCCATTCTGCTTGATGTATGGTCCTTCATGGGCATCACATTTTCTCCTGATGTCGCACAGCGACGGGTCTTCCGTTTGAGCTTTCTTCATCTGCAGCACTTCGCCATCCAACGGTATTGAAGCACCCCACTTGGCTGCATGCAAATGCCTCTCTTGTCGCCTCTGTGTTCTGGTGAGGTTGCTCTTCACTCTCGCTGCTGTGAAGACGTCATCAGACCAGCTGGGTAGGTCAGACATGTCTGTTGCTTGGCTGGTAGATAACTCGGTGTCTGCTGGTTGGGATTCAGTGTTGTTTGACTGCTCGCCATCTGTGGCGCTCTCCTCTTCATTGGAGCTTGTCATTGAGCTAGAATCCCTCTTTGCATTGTCCGTGTCGGATTGAGGGGCTGCTGAAGAGTGAAGACTCGTTGGAAGGGGTTGTGTAAGATCTTGGCCTTTTTTGCCTTCTGCGTTTTGTTTTGCTCCTGGTTTGGACAAGATAGCTGCACTTGCGTTCTTCGCTTGCCAAGATATCCACACCAATGAGTCCATCAGATGCCAAATTTGGATTGACAACAACTTGAGTCGTGATGACCTTTCCCAAGACTTCTATGTCTACTGTACATAGTGGTTCTTGGGTTTTCACATCTCCATAAACGCAAGCAATCATGATAGGTGTCTCCCGTCTGTAATCCGGAGCAAGTCATTTTGGGTGAACTTGTGTCACCTGGCAGCCAGAATCTATAATTAGGTCCTTGACTCTCTGTCCATTAATGGAGCCTTGCGTTCTCTCCAAATCTCTTAGTTGTACTGTAGCCATCAAACATAGTTTCGTTGGACATAATTTGGCTGCTATGTGGCCATACTCGTTGCATTGGAAGCAACGCAGCCCTTTGATAGCATCGAAAGCCGGAGGTCTCGGTGGCCTGTCAGTGTGAGTGGCTGTTGGTATTGTAGCTGCTGGCGTGCTTGGTCCTGAAGGTTTGGAGTAGTTGGTTCTGCTCAGTTTGGACTTACTCCATTCATGATTTCCTCCAGATCTTGACCATTTTGGTAGCTCCTCTCTCTTTGGGTGAAACATCACATATGTGTCGGCCAGTTCTGCTGCAGTACTTGAGCATTGCTGTCTTGCTCATGTTCGGACTGATGGTTCCATCACATCCAGCAACTTCTCCCTGTTCATCATATCTATGACGTCTGCTCTTGTTGTGGCTGGCTTTATCCAATTGTAGGAAATAGTCTGCGTCCTGTGCGCACATTGCTGGTGTGATTCACCTACTGCAATTTTGATCTCATTCCACTGTGTCCGATAGAAATCCGGCATTACTCCAGCCATGGAATGTCACTAGTTTGGCAGCCGATACATCAAAATCCTGTTTGTCCGCCAAATCTAACCCACTCTGGAAGTTGAGTGATTTATCATCTAGGACAGCCAGCAGATTAGTGGACCAGTAGGCTTTCTCTACACCATACATGGTCATCTGATCCTATTTTCGATGTCTCTACCATCCTCCAAACGAGGCAGTTGTGGCATATCTTTTGCTGCTCGCTTTCTGTCCCTCTCCAGGTGGTCGCTTTGCTGGTTCATCTGGGAAAACTCCAATTCATATATCTGCCTCCGAACTTCCTCGTCTTTCCGCCTTTCTTCCTTCTCTTTCCTTTCGCTTCTCCTCTTGTCTTTCCTCTTTCTCTCTACATCTCTCTTCTCGTATCTCCCTCCTTCTGTTGTCCTCCAAGCGGGCTGTTTCGGCCTGTATGTTTATTTTAGCCATCATCTTGAGCATTTCCATCATTTCACTGTTTACCGTGACTGTTCTTGCTGATGATGTTGAGGACATAACACTCACAGATTCTGACCGATTCTGACTCATCATCTGATATCTCTAGTTGCATCTGCCTTGTGTGGTCGATGCCTGCTCTGGTCCTCTGTACGGAGGTTGGTTGAACGGTCTTGCTCCCTGTTTCGTTGTCCTGCTCACCACACTTGGCTAACTTCTGTTTGCCAGCTGCTTTCCTTGACCCTCTGGTCTCTGTCTTATGAATGGTTGAATTCTTCATCGCCATTTCCTTTTCACTGTTTCTGTCTCTGGTTTACACTTTTGTATACACTTTTGTAGCACAATTCAACCGAAATCTGGCTAGTCAGTCACAAGAGGTAGGAACTAGCTAGACACTACAACTAGTATTCAACTCTAACTGCACTCTTCTGTTGTTTTGGTATATAGCGAACTTTGAACAGCTAAGGTAGGTCTCCTAGCTGCCACCAGTGTTAGGGATCTGTTCTCTAGACAGATCCAGATAAACTAACAATATTATAACTCCACACTATATTCCACAACATCTTTTTACTACCCATGAGTCAGGTGAGCTTAATTACTCTACCTGACCCTTTACCTCGTGACCACAACTCATTTACACTCATTACAAGCAATCAAACATACTCTATTCTCCTTTAGTTATTGTTCTGTTCGCTTGCTGGAGCTCTTCTAGGTTGGAAGATCCCCAACACATGATCCACGGACCACTATCACGAGAATAAGATTGAGTCGAGTGCTTGCTTGCTATTGCAAATTGTAGCGTGAGCTAGCAGCTAGTGAATGTGCTTGTGTCGTAGACTCGTAGACACCTAGTGAAGTGCTAGTGTAGTAGAGAGCTAGTTCAATGTGAAATATGGATATCCGAAAATATTTCAGTATCAGCACTAGCACCCAAAAAGAAAATGAGCAATCTTCCGCTTCTACCACAGAGCATCTAGACTCTCAGTCTGCTGGCCCCAGCCTACTGGAGGTGAGAACCAATGAGGCTACTTGTACTGATTTAGCAACAAACAGTTCATTAGCTGATGATCTCCCTGTCCCAACACCTGGAAACGTAATTCACAAAAGAGATATGGTAGTCAAAGGCCCCACCCAACCACGTAAGTATAATCTTCCAAAGAAAAAGTTCAGCAAAGGTAATTTATCATTCAATATCATTCAACCCAGCCTGGTATGATGTCAAAGAAGCAAGTGGTTGGTTGGAGTATTCTTCAAAAAGTGACAAAATGTATTGTTTTGCATGTCGTTTATTTGAAAATGATCTCAGAGAGAAAAATGAGCCAATTTGGATGTCGATAGGAGTTTGTAACTGGAAGAAGGTGCTGGAAAAATTTTTAAAAAAGCATTATATAAAAGTACTCAGCATAAGTGTGCGGAAAGTGCTCGTGAATATTTCCTTCAGATCAACAGGCACGTAGATGTCATGTTAGACAAAGGCCAAGAGGAAGAAATTACAAGAAGGCAACAAGAAATTGAGATAAATAGACGCTACCTAGCACGATTAGTAGATATAGCAAAAACATTAGCAAAGTTTGGCCATTTAGAGGTCACAATGAATTACAAAGGGGTTGTAAATAGTTGGTTTGTAAAGTCGATGGGACCCAATCTTTGCTGAATACATGGAAAGTGGAGCAAGAAACTGTACATACCTTTCTAACAGGGCTCAAAAAGACCTTATTAAAGCTATGGAAGATCTTGTACTGAGGCAGTTAGTGGAAGATGTAAAACTGGCTAAAATTTTTACTGTCATGATGGATGAAACTACTGATGTATCTGGAAAGGAGCAAGTGTCTGTCAGATTTGTGGATAGTGAAGAATTCATCCAAGAGCGCATAATTGACTTCAGTGCTGTTGCAAAAACAGACTCAGAAACACTATTCAAGCTTCTCAGTGATACTTTGAGTAGTTGTTGTCTGAGCTGGTCACAAGTAAGAGGCCAGTGCTATGATGGGGCCAGCAATATGAGTGGACAACATCATGGTCTTCAGGCAAGAGTCAAAGTTGAAGCACCCAAAGCTCTTTATGTGCACTGTTATGCACATTGCCTCAACTTGGTGTTAGTAGATGCAATGAAGAGTAACAAGATAGCAAGGAACTTCTTTGGAACTCTTGAAGTATTGTATTTCATTCGCCAGAGTACTTGTCGACACAGCTTGTTTCAGACACTGCATGTGAGTTTGGGACAACTACTGATGAAACTGGAAAGCTTGCGATCAAAAAGCTTTGCGAAACTATGTGGGCATGCAGATATGAAACCATAAAGGCAATCGAGGCAAATTTCCAAGTCATTTTTTAACTACTTTGTACTATCGAAGATGAAAATCACAGGCAAAGGCTGCAGCTGATGCTAGAGGCTTATTGCACCAATTTCAGAGCTTTGAGTTTCTCCTGGCCATGACTGTGCTAAGGCAGCTCCTGGAGCTTACCAATACCATAAGTCAGTATCTTCAATCTAGGAAGATTGACTTAGAAGCAGTAGTCTCATCCATCAAGGCCACACTCACTGTTTTAAGGAGACAGAGAACTGAAGACAAGTTTCAGGAGTTCAGCTACTTCTCTTGCTAACTCCCGCTGCAACTTGATCATACGTGGCCATACCGAGCATCATCACGAAATGGTTGAAAATAAGTACAGAGCAGAATTTTACTATCAGGTACCGGACGTATTGATAGAAAAAATAGAAAGGTGATTCTCACAAGAAACACAGAACCTCTTAGTTTCTTTCAGCTACCTCCAGCCTGAAAAATTGCTGAAGCAACTCCTGTACAGTCAGTTGTTTCCCCCAGTCTTTGAATGTGCAAGCTAATTCTCTCCAACTTGTTTACATGTGCCCATTTTAGGGTTGGGTTAACCTTCATTTCTTAAAAAATTATTATTAGTATATATATTTTGGCTGTTGAGTGTATGGCTGATAGATAATAGGTAGATCTTTCATTAAGGTACTGACTGCCATGCACAGAAATACCATCCAACTCCCCAGTGAGCTGCTTTACTTACCTATGTTAAGTATTTCAGGATCTGTGGCTTAGAGTCAATCACCCTCACTAGGCACATCCCAGGATGTCCTAAGAAGTGAGGTGATTTGGCTATCATGGTTGAGCTTGAGGTATTGCAGCTTGTCCTCAACTTAAGACTATGTAGTGCAGTGTTACTGTGGGTGATGTCTGTGTTGTATGCAGTTGAGCCTGGCTTGAGCTACAGTATTGTAGAGGCTATGTAGTGCAGTGTTACTGTGGGTGATGTCTGTGTTGTCTGCAGTTGAGCCTGGCTTGAGCTACAGTATTGTAGGGACTATGTAGTGCAGTGTTACTGTGGGTGATGTCTGTGTTGTATGCAGTTGAGAGCTACAGTATTGTAGGGCCTCTGTAGTGCAGTGTTACTGTGGGTGATGTCTGTGTTGTGCTGTGCAGTTGAGCTTGGCTTGAGCTACAGTATTGTAGGGACTATGTAGTGCAGTGTTACTGTGGGTGATGTCTGTGTTGTGCTGTGCAGTTGAGCTTGGCTTGAGCTACAGTATTGTAGGGCCTCTGTAGTGCAGTGTTACTGTGGGTCTGATGTCTGTGTTGTGCTGTGCAGTTGAGCCTGGCTTGAGCTACAGTATTGTAGGGACTATGTAGTGCAGTGTTACTGTGGGTGATGTCTGTGTTGTATGCAGTTGAGAGCTACAGTATTGTAGGGCCTCTGTAGTGCAGTGTTACTGTGGGTGATGTCTGTGTTGTGTGCAGTTGAGCCTGGCTTGAGCTACAGTATTGTAGGGACTATGTAGTGCAGTGTTACTGTGGGTGATGTCTGTGTTGTATGCAGTTGAGAGCTACAGTATTGTAGGGCCTCTGTAGTGCAGTGTTACTGTGGGTGATGTCTGTGTTGTGCTGTGCAGTTGAGCTTGGCTTGAGCTACAGTATTGTAGGGACTATGTAGTGCAGTGTTACTGTGGGTGATGTCTGTGTTGTATGCAGTTGAGAGCTACAGTATTGTAGAGGCTATGTAGTGCAGTGTTACTGTGGGTGATGTCTGTGTTGTGTGCAGTTGAGCCTGGCTTCTACAGCACTAACTGGCTCTTCCTTGGCAAGTGCTACTTGCAACTAGGTCGTGTGCAGGAAGGAGGTGAGTGGCTGAAGAAGGCTGCTGCTTATTCCAACAATGTGGAGGAAGACTTGGAGGCGAAGCGAGAGGCAACAGAACTGCTCAAAAAACTTGGTCTTAGCACAAACTGATGTCATGGAGCTAGTGCAAATTAGTGCAAATATTTATTTACATGGTCACAAGTTTATTTACTTGCTACCAATTCTATACAGCATTGTATTTACAACTTATCGTATTATGTATGTTTTTACTTCCAGTAACATTGTGTATGTGTATATATATTGTCATATTTACCAGTTGACATGCACACAAAATAAATTCGTCTTGTGTGGCTATCACAAATCATTGAATATAACTGAGTCTCTGATGTACATGTACATCTATATAGAGCTGCATTGGGTGTCCCTAGGTGATGTATCTGTGTGCTCTACCTGAATGTGATGGGATCAGGAGAAGAAGGGGGGGGGGAAATCATATATATTAAGCGATGAGAGGGGTCATTTTAATTAAGTATGTCTTCACAAATAAGTGCCGATAGCTGAAGAAACTGGAGTTTTGATGATTTGAAACCATGGGATTGGATGGGGGGGGGAGGGGGGGGGGGGAGGAGGGAGAGAGATCAGTAAATCACCACTTGCGCGCATATTTCCCACTACAATTATTGCCTATCCTACCCCATTAACACGTTACCTGCTATAATTATACCAGTTTACTCAACATTAGCCTTCATCACCTTCACTTCTCCACTGCCACCCACTAAATTCAATGCCCTCAATCATATCCTATAACCTTCCTGTACACCAGAGAGCTCCTCACAAGAGAGCCAAGGGTCCTGCTGGTTACTTCCTCAACCTCACTGAATCCTCATACATTTCTTTCTTGTCCACTCTTCTTTAGCCAACATGTTACCACTTGAGATGGGATTTCCCCCCCACCTCTTCCTGCCACCTTTCGTCCCGAACATCCCCACCCAGTTCTTTCATATTCCATGCCAGCCTACTATATACTCGGACTTCCCTTCCATCCCAAATTCCTTTTCATCTCACAAAACTCAGCCCCCCGCCCCCCCCCCCCTCAATCATTAACAATGCTACAACTGATCTTCACTCATTCTCTGCACCTCCATTGCTTCATTTCTTCACTTCTCTCCTCCAGCTTCCTCCGGCTCACGTCTCTTCTTATGGCACTCTTGCAACTATATCCCTCCCACCATTTCCTGTTATCCTTCTGTGGATTTTTCTAAATTTTAGCATGCTCCTGTCCACCACATTTCACTCCTTTGTAATCAAGTATATATATATATAGGCTACATATGCATCTCTGTGGACAAGAGATGATTCATGATCTCTGAATCTATGAGCTGCTTTTTTTTCTAGTAGAAAAAGCTGGTGGTTCAGCCTTGCTTCACCACCCATTGCAAGCAGATAGTAGCAGTAGAGTTACTTTATACTCGGGTGAATCCATGGGAAAATCTTGGGCCATGAAGATAAAAAACATCTTTAGCGCCATGTATTTGTATATACCTGTTCCCATAGGGGTTTTTTAGTATTTTTCAAAACCTTTGGCTTATGCCAGTGCCATAACAACAAGAAGACTCACACAATGTGGATGCAGAGACCTTGCAAGACTGTGCTTCAGTATGACTATCTGAGTCAGAATCTCCTTCAGGTATATATACTCGCAATCGGTTATTTTGATTATCAATCAGACTCTGTGTAGAAACAAGCTCTTTAATAACTAGACTAACTTTGAAACTTCCTTTCAGATTCGGCTTCTGCGGAGGAAAAAATGAAGTTAGTAATCACTGTTTTAATTAAGCTGCAAACTCTCCTCTTTGCCACCGTCAACTGAATTTACAATGTATAGGGGCATAAATACATCAACTATTTGCAATGTATAGGGGCATAGTGTGAGGGTTGGATGGGCTATGGTGTCTTAATCACCTCTACTGTGTGCTGCCACCAGTCTCACCTTATTTAGTAGAGGCAAGCTCTGCTTCAAGAGATAAGTCCATGTTTAGTTATCTTTCTTAAAGTTAGAGTAAGTGAAGACTGGCCACACACTACTGAAGTGTTCCATTAAGTAACTACACTCATTGTTTGTGGCCATCACATGTTTACACATAGGATCATTCTATCTTTAACCAATGAACTAAGCTCTAGCTACACAGATACATACAATTCAATAAGCACTTAGATACTTATGAAGTAAAGTGTCAATTTAGGTTTCTAAGGAGTGACCATTTCCAAATTAGAGCGAGAGTGTAATTAGGTAGTGTTGATGTGCATGCATATTTCTGTCTTTAGATGATGTCATCCTGTGACATCACTCCTGTCTGGACCGGTGCTAACATCTCCCCCTCTTGAGCCTGATGACAGTCCTCTGATGTTGTCTGACCACGCTTGTCTTGCCATGGCATCTGCATTGGCGTTGTCCCAGGCCGGTGACAGATGTTAAACGCAACTTCAGACACCACTGGGTAAGCCTTGGGTTGAGCCATGTCGAGGAAGACTAGGGCTCGATGATCTGTTTGTACTGTGAAATTCTGTCTAGTCAAGTATATTTCGAAGTGGAGAATGGAGTCTACCACGGTCCTTCCAGCTCTGTAGCCGCATAATTTCTCTCCACCTTGGTGAGTTTTCTGGAAAAGAATACAGTTGGAAGCTCCTTTCCCTCTCTGAGGACACTCAGGATGCCTGAGATTCCCTTCCCAGAAGCATTGGTCTCAAGTATGAAGGAGTCTCATCGTCCTGTGGGACTACTAAAGCAGAGGCATCAGCTAAAACATTACATAAGTAGTGGAATTCGTCCAACATGGCATCAGACAAAATAATATTGACGGGCACCACCTTACCTTCTTGCTTCCGTGAGGAAATGAGAATGTTGTGTTTAGTTGGGTATAAATCTTCGGTAGTGCCTTGTGCTGCCTAAGAAAACTCTCAGATCTGTTTGAGATTTGGGTAGTTTGAAGTCCCTGAGGTTCTGGACTCGGCATTCAGTATGGCCTTCACCTGCTATATGGCTTAAAAACATGTGATCTTGGAAGCTCCCCAGGTGCACTTACTAGGTTTTATGGTAAGACTGTGCTGGCTAGAACCTCAGCAATATGAACTAGATACTCTAGATACTCCTCCTAAAAATGACACATAGTCTCACGGAGCTGTCCGGCTTTATGATGGGTACTGTAGTTATGGGCTAAATGATGGCTTCAGGATGCCAGCATCTGCCAGTGAGCTGATCTCTGTCTGTAGCTGCTCCCTCCAAGCGGGTGGGACTCGGTATGGATAGCCGCATTTTGGTGCCTCTGAGCCAATGTCAATTTTCAGGCATACCATCTCTGTTCTCCCAAGAGTCTCAGTGATGACATCAGAATTTTTGTCCAGCAGCTCCTGGATCTGTATGGACTGCTGTAGGTTAAGGTTGAGGTTGGTCTGGGTATAGGTAGAGTCTTCTTCCTCATCCTGGGCGACTGCCACCCGAAGGACGGTCACCTCAGAAGTAATCCAGGGTTTGACCCAGTTAACATGTACTACTTGAGTCTGCATTTTTCCAGAACTGCGATTTCCAGTTAACTGCAGAAATAACTCTGATAATCTCGTTAGGTCCTTCCCAAGTATCTTCTAGCTTTCCCTTTAGTTCCAGTATCCTAATCAATACCATATCCCCTTCCTTGAGGTTCTGGCTCGTGATTTTCTATCATACTGGGTCTTCATCGCACACTTGGCCTGCTCTTCTCATTGGCAGACTAAGTCCCTGGAAGTGGTAAGGTGATCGGCAAGGTCGTTCACCCACTCGGCTGCGTGTTTCTGAGAAAGTTGACCATCAGACCAGCCTTCGTGTATGATCTCCAGGAGACCCCTCAGTGATCTGCCATATAGGATTTCAAACAATGAGAACCCAGTGTTGTTATGTGGTGAATTCCTGTAAGCGAATAAAAAATATTTGAGGATAAGATCCCATTCAGTTTTCCTTTCCTGACACTTCTTAAACATATGCTTCAGGGAGCTGTACCACCGCTCTAAGGCACCATCTGTTTGAGGATGGTAGGGTGAGGTTCGTAAAATTTGAAGAACTGTTTCATTAGCTTGCTCATAAATGCAGACTGCTGGTCCGTAAGGAGTTCAGCGGGTAGACCAGTGCAAGAAATTATGTCCATCATACCCTCAGCGATGGTAGCTGCATCATGAGAGGGATTGCATCTGGGTACTTTGAACTAAGGTAGAGACAGGTTAGTAAATATCTGTAACGTCTGGCCATCCTCGGTAATGGTCTGACCAGGTCAAATACCATCCTAGTGAATGGTGTGGTAATGACAGGGAGTGGTTGCAATGGAGCTCTAATAGGGTCAGCCTTGGTTGCTCTTTGGCAATCTGGGCAGGACATGCACCAGTGCTAAATATCTTTAATCATACCTGGCTAGGTGAATAACTTTTGTATGGCTTTAGTAGTACGCCCGACAGAGAAATGACACAAAAGCGATTACTATGTGCCATCTTGGGATTTCTTTCCTCCTAGGTGTGGGTACAACAATTCTATCTGTTAATAACCCAGATTCCTCCTTCTTAGCTTGACGTACAACACCATTTCCCCAATAATACCTTTGTGATTGTTATTGGCTAGGTTACAGATGTCAGCTAAAGTGGGATCATCTGCCTGCTGTTGCTGCAGTAATGCACAGTCAGCTTTATCAGCCTCTAGGCTGGGTATGGGCAGGGTTTGGCCTGTGCCATCAGGTGAGGTATGCACCAGGATGACTGTGACACAACCTGAATAGTGGTAAACAAATCTTTGTCAAAGTCAAAGACTTCTGTGAGAGGAGTGGGTGCGGCCTCAGACTTCTGGTCTGCTAAGGTATCTTCTAAATCAAGCTGTTGCTCATGCTTCTGCTGAGCCTTGGCTAACAATATGCTGCAAGCTTTCTTCTGCTCCTTAGCTAGTTGAATGAGATAGTCTGTCAGCTGCAGATCCCTACCCAGAAGAATTCTATCCAGACAATCTGACGCAACTAAGACTAGCTTCTCCATACTATACTCACTCATCTCCAACCTAACCTTGGCTAGGGGATACTTCCATAACTTCCCGTCAACCCCCTCTACATACATCTTCTGCCCTGTCAATTGGTGAGGTTGCACAAACTTATTGCCTACCACTGTAATACTGGCACCTGTATCCACTATCATATCACCCTTGAACTCACCAACCATTCCTTTGATGGTGATGTCTGGAACAACATTGATGATGTTGACTAAGGCCACAGTGGCTCTGCATTCCAGACTCTTATGCCCTTTTTTTCTGGACTTGTGGCAGGTTGGAACCAATAGTGCTTTACTTGGTGAGTGGTGAGCTGGAGTTGGGCTCTTGTCCCTATCTTCTGTTTTCTCAGGGCGTCCTATCCTGCTGCCAGGTGTGTCCAGACTTGTGCTGGTATCATTCCTTTTTGGCAGTTTGCCAGTCCTCTGTGAGGTTCGCTGCGTCCAACAAAGATATTGGCTTCTACAATCTGGCATCATCTGGGGAAATAATAGAGAGAAATTTATTATAGGTAAGTAAAGATGCTACCTCCTGGATGGTGGTAACCCTTCTATCATACAATTCATCATGTACTCCAAGGATCTGGCAGTTTCTGGCCAGGTGTCTGAGAATTTCTTCGTGTATGTCCAGAATTCTTTCTGGCGTTTTCCCATGGAATTTTCCAATGCCTTCAAGAGCTCCTTCCTGAGTTTGAAGTACACCCTTGCTGCCTCCCTGGGCACCGACGTGGTGTAGCAAGCTAGCTCCTTTCCTGATAGCTTGGCTACTAGTCTGACTGGCCACTCCTCCCTGTCTATTCCTGCATCTCCATAATGTCTTCAAAAGATCGCAAGTAGGCAGTTGGGTGGTCGGAATCAGTCCATGTAGGGAGTTTCTCTGCCATTTCTGCCACTGGCTTCTGTCCGACTGTTTCTGTTGGTTGGCTAGGAGTTTCTTCCAATGATTCTCCTCAACCTTTTTCTGTCGGTAGTCCTCTCTCTCTTCCAGCCGCAACTGCCTGTCTTCTAATTCAAGGCACTGTGCCTCTGCTCTCTCTTCTTTGCCCATCATTTCAAGCTTGGTGTTGTTTAGTTACTCTTGTTGAAGAGCCAGCCTTTCCTTATCTCTCTCGTGGAGATTTCTAAGTATGGCTATCAAATCTTCGAGAGTTGTGCGAGACTTTGTAGCAGGATGCTCTCCACCATCTTCACATCTGTTCATCTTGCTGATGATAATTTAGTGCATATTAGCTTCAATGAGTGTAGATCCGCAGGCTGCTGCCACCATATGTGAGGGTTGGATGGGCTGTGGTGCCTTAATCACCCCTACAGTGTGCTGCCACCAGAGTCTCTCCTTATTCTAGACAGAAGCAAGCTCTCCTTCAAGAGATAAGTCCATGTTTAGTTATCTTTCTTAAAGTTAGAGTATATGAAGACTGGCCATGCACTATTGAAGTGTTCCCTTAAGTAGGCTGCACTCGTTGTTTGTGGCCAACACATGTTTACACATAGGATCACTCTATTTTTAACCAATGAACTAAGCTCTATCTACACAGATACATACAATTTAATAAGCACTTAGATACTAATGAAGTAAAGTGTCAATTAAGGTTTCTCCATTTCCAAATTAGAGTGAGAATGTAATTAGGTATATAGTGATTTGGTGCAGGCTTCTGCCTGCATAGTTCTGTCATCATGTGACATCACTCCTGTCTGGCCTGGTCCTGACACATATATAGCTAGAAGTTAAAGAGGTCAGGAGGTTTATTGAACACACCTACGACCTTGAGGAGGAGTAACCTTACAATATTTGACAAGCTATGTGTCAATTAAACTAGGTCTTTCATTATCTCCAGCAGTCCCCGAAGTTGACGGTGAGAACAAGTGAAGGAGTTACTGCTCCAGACAGAAGCTACATGAAAGGTTAGTTGATTATCTGCTTTTGTTAAAGCTGACAGCTACTATAATAACATATTTAATAGTTACCTCCATCATTCCGAGGGTGGTAGTTCTTGTTATATCGAGGACTGTTTTTCCTGCTCATAAAAAAGCAGGAAGGCCAGCTAGTGCCTTATTTTATGAGATTCATAATGTCTTTGTGGAAAACAAATTTGAATACATTCTGAATAACAATTGATTTGAGGGGGTCTTGAGCAAGTTTTGATGCTTTCTTCTTGCACCATTCTGGGGAGGAGAAGTGATTGAGGAAGATTTGCCTGTTTATGAGACACTCTGAGTCTCACCTGAAACAAACAGTGGTTTGTAATAGTTTGAACTTCAGTATTACGCAAAAACAACAACAATAGCTGCGCTCCCCATGAAGCAGGGCCTAGGCATCCAGTAACTCTGCTTCCCATGTGATGCAAGGCCTAGGAGTCCAATTCCTGATGAAGACTAGAGCATCAAGTCGAGAGACTACAATTTCAAGCAGGGCATAGGCAACTATTATATAGCTGTGCTACAAAGGTGTGCATGCTTCTCTTTTCTGGCGGTATGCACCTTCTCCTGATCGCCCCACCCTAGGTTGCTGCTTTTGTATTTCGTAGCTTTACCTAACTTATAGAGGACCTCGCGATGAGCCCCTTTTGTTTTTGCGAGCAGCTTCTCCCGAGTATAGTTCGTTATCTCTACTATTCCATGACTAGTGTCTAGGTTAACGAAACTACACATTTTTTGTTTTAGTTTTTGTCGCTTGGTGATTCCAGGATGATTGGAAAATCGTTAACTGCTTTCCCAAGATTTAGGTTTGTTGTTAGGGTTTTTCTTGCGATTGTGATTTCAGGTGATTGTTTTTAGCGTAGTAGTTGACAATGGGATTCACTAACGATCTGAGGTGTACACGGGTGTGTGGTTACACGAAAAGGTGTGGTTCCAGTCATGTGATAAATTTCCGGCGGGAAAAAGTTCTGGCGTGGTCGGTGGTGGAAACTTCTATTTGGAATGGATACTGCTTCCTAAAAAGCTGTGATGGACTGTAGCTATGCTGCTCTATCATGTCAGTGATAGTATAAACATTGTTGCTTTGACACAATAGCTGGCAGAGGGTTTTTATGAATCTCATGGGACTGGCACTTGAATATAGGGCTAGGGCTGGGGCTAGGGCTATGGCTGGGGTTAGGGCTGGGGCTAGGGTGGGAACAAAACTTTCAAGGGCTGGGGCTAGGGTGGGAACAAAACTTTCAAGGGCTTTTGGAGGTGATACAGCATTAGCAAGCTATTGTGTCCAAGCAGCAATGTTTATACTAACACTGTACATGATAGAGCAGCCTAGCTAAGTCCATCACAGGTGTTTAGCAAGCAGTATCCATTCCAAGCAGCAGTTTCTAACCACCGATAACAACCCTACGCCTGACACTTCCCCCCCCCCCCTGTGAAAACCACACCCCTGATAGCGGAATATCATATGACTGAAACCACACCTTTTCGTGTAAACCATACCTCCGTACCTCAGATCCTAGTTGACAAGTGGTTACGTTGTGCATTTGTGAAAATGCATGCGCAGTACAAAATGGCGATCGCGAAATTTCAAAAGAGTTTTACAATGGTAGTAGTTTCTTAGAAATAAGCGGTCATATGATAAGTATGGCTTCACCTGGTTGCTTGTTGGGTAGTTGAGAGGAGATGGGATGAGGAAGGGGAGGGGTGGTTGTTAGAGTTTGCGAGAATGTTCATGACTGATTATTCAATTTTCTCCCAGGAGTGCAGTCAATGTATGATTATCAGTTGACATTAAAATTACAATGACCTTCTCAATAATCTCCTTGAATTCTACTCCCTCAAGATGAGAGCTTGCATGAGAGGACTACACTAGGTGCTGACAGGATTTCTGAACTGTTGGAGTTGTGCCAGAAACCCACCTGTGAGAAAAATAGTCGAGCAGGAAGAGGGTGTAGCAATGGGCTCTCCAGTATCTGCAATGGTAGCCAACCTTTATATGGAATTCTTTGAAGGATTTGCACTTAAAACTGCCCCACTGAAGCAAAGGGTTTGGAAGAGATATGTGGATGATACCTTCTGCATTGTGAAGAAGGGAAGTGAGCAGGAGTTGTTGGACCACCTGAACAACATCAGGCCATCCATAAAGTTTACCATGGAGCTTGAAGTGGACATATCGTTGCCCTTTCTGGACTGCCACCTATACAGGAAGGAAGGAAGGCTAACAGCAACCATTTACAGAAAACCCATGCATACCAACCGGTACCATAATTATAGATCACATCATCCTATCCATATCAGAAGAGGAGTGGTGAAGAGTTTATATGATAGAGCCAGAAGAGTAGTGACTGAGGAGGAGGATCTTTGGAAGGAAGAACATCATTTGAAATAAGGTCTTTATTGAGAATGGTTATCCACAAGCCTTCATCAACCTTTTGACTGCAGAAACATCTAAACCCAGAAAAGAAGATGAGTACACCAGTACAGGCAACAAGGGGTGGATCCTATGATAGTGATTCCTTGTGCAGCAGGGATGAGTGAAGACATCAGGAGGGTCTGCAGAAGTTCAATATCATAGGTCGCTTCCTAGGGGAATGACCAGAATCACTGGTTTGCTTCCCTTGTTGGTCTTCGCGGCCATTGAAAACTCACTATTACGTGAAGCGTCTTCTTCACAAATCGGGAGTACTCAAGTTAGTATATAATTATAAGTCCAGAATGGAGCATCCAAATCTTCTCCAATTTGGAAGGCAGCATCTTGCATGTACTGTCATCATATTTTGGGGGGAAAACAACAACAAGTGTATTTCTCACCTTTCCATTCCTCTGCTAGTATACCGAGCGAACTTCTCATGGCTCTCCTGAACAACAGTTGAAATGGTGTGTATCCTGTGGTAATGTGAGGTGAGTCATGATAGGCTATCAACAGCTTCGGTAAGGGAATGTTCCATTCCGAGAGGTACTTTGGTGCCTTTTTCAGCATGCTCTTTAGTGTGCCATTGAATTTCTCGACCATCCCGTCCATCTGAGGGTGATAGGGTGAGGTTCTGATGTGGAATGCCCCCAGCTGTGAGTAGAATTGTTCCATCATTCATGCACAAAAGTTTAAGCCCTGATCTGTCAAGATCTCCTTCAGTCTGGCACTGTGTTAAGTCAAGGCTTCTGCTACTGTCACTGCATCAACTCTACTGAGTGGCATCACCTCCGGCCACCTAGTATGGTAGTCCATAAGTACAAGACTGTAATGGTTACTTCTCCTGGTTCAGGGAAGTGGACCAACAAGATCCATCTCTATCCTCTGAAATGGTGTGGACATGATTGGGAGTGGTATGAATGCTGCCTTTGGCTGTTTGTCTCTTGACTACCTCTGGTATTCTGCACAGGACTGAATGTTGGCTGTTACACCTAGCCACCAGAAGTGTGTGGCAATCTTCTCTGACATCTTCCTCTGCCCAAAGTGTCCAGCGATAATCTTGCCACGAGCGTCCCTAAATAAAACCTGTCTCTTGTGGCAGGACTATCCTGTCTCCTGAGCATCCATTTTGAGCAGCTCCTTCCATTGTTCTGAACCCAGAATCTCCTGCTCAGACTGTGGGCCAAGCATCCTTGAGAGACAAATCATCCCTCTGCCTGGTTGGTTTGTACTTGGCTGGTCTAGTTTCTTCTTCATTCCTGTATGCAGCTGAGTGTTGTCTCAGACAATCTTCTTTTCTGGTTGAATATTAGGGTGGCTGTGTACTCACTCTCTCAGTGCTGTTCTCCCTCCTTTGGTAGTGCTCCCTGGGACTTGAGTTCCCATGTCAGCTGCCACTTCCGTGGCTGTGCATCCAGGAGCTAAGAAGGCCTCAACCTGCAGCGCAGTGGTTTGTAAATCCTCTGGCCTCTTGTCCCTGAACTTCTCTTGAAGCCACTCTGGCAAGGTTGTGAGATGGTTCATGATGCACACTTGCTCCAAGGCATCGTCCCCGTTGTCGAAACCCTGCATGCACCGGCGTAGAAGTCGGCATTTTCTACGGGCCTCTCCATTGGCTCTCCTGAGCAGCCCATACTGTTGTGCAGTATCAGGATATTGCCACGAACCTACTTAGCAGGCGTATCTTCACTTTGTTGTAGTTGTTTGGCATCATCGGGATGCAACCCATCATAGACTTTCACTGCATCAGGCTGAGGAAAGAATGCAATAACCTCGACCATTTTGGTATCTCATGCATCCTCATTTGTCTCTCAAAGCGTTCGAGAAAATTGTCTACATCCTCATCCTTCTCTATTTTGTGTAGGCTGAGTGGAGGGTCAGGAGCTCCTTCTCATCTTCTCTAGCATCTTATCTGTTGGGTTTCCCTCTGTCTGCGGGAAGGGCTTGTTGGGGTGTCTCTCTGGAGATGAAGCATCATATCTGAGCAACATCTGTGTCCTCTTCTCCCCTCCTGTGTTGTCTGGTTCTTGATCTGATTCTGAGCAGCTGCTGAGTCCTCCTCTTCTCCAGACTGATCCTCGTTATAGTGATGGGAACGGTGACAATCCCTCTGGAGTCTTATGGCGGTCTTCCACCATCTCCCGGTTCTTCTTTATCTTCATATTGATTGAATAACTGTCCAACCATTCACTTTCCATGCAGCATACCACGAGATTCTTGTCTCGTGAGTAAGATGTCTTGTACCAAGTTCAACTAGACAGAGTCTCGGCCCACCTGAACAAGTATCTGGTTGGACACTGGTGTTTTGGTTCTTGGTGGCAGAACCAGATTAGTTGCTCTTGTCGTACTAACTGGATCCCACCACTGCCACTAAATGTTGTGACCCTAATTACGGATCACAAACAGTTGCAAATGATGAGTCCATCTCAGTTCTTGTCTTGTGGTGGGTCCATCCCACAACACCAGTCTCTCCCTTTACAGCTTCACCAATATATACTTTCCCGCAGCTACAGGAAATTCCTAATGGGTAAATTTTAGTTTGTCATTTATCACGCCACCCAGTTCATATCGGGGGTCTTTATGAGAGGGCCAGAAAATTCACCACCACACAAGGAGAACTAAACAGGAAGATGGGACAAAGACAAAGAAAATGGAAGAGTTTGAGTAAAAAAGGCTACTCTTAATCATTGATTTGAAGAGAAACCTACAATAAAAATTATTCATAACTGTTGCTATATAGCTAAAGTAATATTCTAGTTGGTTCTTGTTAGGTTTACAGGTTTCGAGGGAGGATGTTGTTGTTTCTCATGTACTCAGTCAGCTGGTCAGGCACCTCAGCCAAGACTGCACTAGCCAAGTGCTGTGGGGGTGCCTGCATACATACACCACAAGCAGAGAGGGGGAATAAATGGAATAGCAAAATTATGGGATACTGTTAACATAGAACAGACGTGTGTGTGCATGTGCGTGCACATGTCTGTAGGAGTACATCTACAAGAGCAAATATTGGTGAAGATTCCACCATGTATAATTCCACCATGTATATAGTTCACAACCAGTTAGAGGACCCTTTACCAATAGAGTATATGACTTTAAATATATGGGAGTGGTCTAATTAGTATATTCCTGTTTCGTTTCTGTTACAGCTCACTATCAATATATATATATATTTGTTGTTGTTGATTGTGCATGATTGTTGTTGCTGCTAATATTATGGTTGGGCAGAGGATGACTAGACAAGTCATGAGTTCTATAAAGTCCAACACAGAGACAGCTTCTGGGACTCCAGGATTTAAAACTCTTTTTCTCGTCATGCTACACACTACACACATCACACATGCCATGTCTTGTTGTTAGTGACAGTTGTAAAGGAGAACTCCACCAACCAAACATCAGATTGCAGGTCATGCTAGCTTGATTGCATCGTCATAGCCAGAGGCAGAGGAAGCTATTGAAAGTAGGGGGGGGGCACAGTATTAAATCACCCCCCCCTTCCTTCCTCCTCAGGAGCGTAGCCAGGATTTTCTGAAGGAGGTCAAAAGGGATAAAATTGCTATTACTAGGGGGGGGGGGGAGTGTGTGTGTGTGTGTGTGTGTGCAGAGAGCCGACATTCTACAAAAATTACTACTATTGTATATAATAACCAAAATCAAGTTTAGTATAAAATGGTAAAGGTCAATACAAAATTAGCAACACTGTAATAACTAAACTACTGCAAGTGCAAGACCAAGTTTGAGAGGGGGGCCCCTCCGAGATGCATTTCTCAGCAAATTATTATTGTAATAATCAAGTTTTGGGGAGGGGGGGCCCTCCTGGCTACACCCCTGCTCCTCCCCAGTGTTATGGTTACGTTTGTCACAAGATATAGCTATTTGTTATAATTATTCAGGTTAACTATGAAACCTACAAACCTACTCCGGACTGGACCATGGATTGGACTATACTGAAGATGGACGTTAATTTTTGTATTTATATAGCTATAGCTATATATTTTGTTATATCTGCAAGGTCATTTAGATTAATATAATATTTTACAAATGGCAGTGCACGTGGGAAACTTGGCTTTGGTAGGTGTCGGAAACCGCAAAACGCCTGTGCACTACTTAGCGTGACAGGACCACTAACGAGCCACTTAAGTGAACCTGGTTTCCGATGACGCCCAGCCGTACTACTGACGTCTCCCTGTCAGCAGTCTTGTCTGGACCAAGATAACAATCTACCTCCTGGTGCTATACCTCTAGCACTTAATGACTGGGCTATCTGTTTTAGCCACTTAAGTCACCTCAGTTGTGATGACTCCCAGATATCTACTATTGGTATTCTTTCACCAATAATCTTATCTAAGCCAATACTACTCCACCAGACTCTCCCAGCCTATTATACCCAATCTCAGTATAAGTAGTAAAACAATAATTGACTGGTTGACTGGCATATAACAACACAATTAATAATTAAGAGTCAAGTCAGTCTATCCTGTTAAGCTATGGCTCTAACCTCCCTCTGTCATTAACAAACATGATCTTATTTTATACACCGTTTTCTCTACGTCACAACACTCTTCAAGATGTCCTTCTTTGGTCATTTGGAGTGGTGCTCTGACGCATGACTGACGTATGACTTGGCTGACTTGGCCAATCAGGTTGCATGGGAGCTTCTCGAAGCTTTCTCCGTTCACAGACTTGTGGTCTTGTAAGAAGCTGTGTGGTTGCCTGTTTGTGGTTTTGTTGTTCCCAAAGCTTCTGTCAGGTCTGTTCCTGACACTAGGCAACAATAGCCTCACTGATGTTTTCACGTTTAAAGATTGTTTACTTCAGCATTTTGTTATTAATAATTATAATCATCTCTCCAACCTCAGTCCAGAGTATATATAGTTACCTTTATTAGGCTACAAAAAGACATACAAATCTATCGAGCAGCAAATTTTATTGATTCAATATAGTCAGTATTATTATTGTATATATTACACAAATGTATATATTACACAAATGTTCCAAAAAAATGCATCCGCCTTGTCCCGCAGTGGCGGAGAAAACAGGGGGGCAAGGGGGGCTCTGGCCCCCCCAATTTTTATACTTGGGGGGCTAAGCCCCCCATTTTTTGTCAATGTCAACATGTTTAGTTTGATCATTCACGAACTGCCTTGTGTAATTACAGATAGAACTTTGCAAGTTATGTAGGCAGACTGCAAAGAACATACACTAGATACACTAGATGTTCATGGTTTAATTAGTGCACTGAGGTGCCTTATACTGACTTGTGCATGTTATTATAATTTAACTATAATCCATTAGTGCACTGAGGCGGCTACACTGACACTTGACTTGTGCATATTATAATGCCAATTAACCAACTTGCAAGCTCAGCATCTAGACCACATGGGCATATAGCATTATAACCAGCTACATTATTATCTAGATACCAAGTTGATTTGTAGGCCCATACTGATAGCTACATTATGTCTAAGCGACAAGCCTCACTGAAAAGTTGGTCCAGTAAAGCTAAAAAAGCAAAGAAAATGAGGAACTGGAAGATAGTTCAGAAGCCAGTGATTGTGATGGATATGAAGCAATGGTTGTCCTTGGCAGTGATGAAAAAGGAGATGCTCAACATGGAAGTCCAGAAAATGTAGAACAGATTCAAGTGAGATAAACTCAAACACTCCTATCTTACCAACCCCTAATTATGCTGAAACTTCAAATCAGTGCATGCCACAATGTTGTAGTAGCGATGCAGAAGCTTTTCAACCAGTTGATAAGCCAACACTAGCACACTGGTATCTAAACAGAGAAATTTTCAACCAAAGTGGTATAAAGAGTTTCCTTGGCTTAGTATTTGCATTACACAAAAGAAAGTATTTTGTCTTTATTGTCGTTATAGCAACAAGCATGGTTTACTTTCATTCAGTAAAATGGGGGACAGTGCTTTTACTAAATCAGGATTCCAGAATTGGAAAAAAGCCTTGGAAAAGTTCAGAGGACATGAAGTTTCGCATACTCATAGAGAAGCAAAATTAAAATGGATAGCTCGTGGGATGCCAACAATTGCAAGCCAGCTGAGCTGCCACATGCAACAACTTCAGCAAACCCGAAGAGAAGGACTGCTAATGCAGTTAAAAGGCTTAAGATATCTTACTCGTCAAGCCATACTGAATCAGAAGGTAACTTACAACAGCTTCTGCTGGTTTTGAGTGAGAATAATGAAGCAATAAAAAAAACTGGATCAAAGGGAACCGATTCACTAGTCATCAGTCAGTAATGAGCAAATTTCTATTCTAGGGCAGACACTACTTCGAACCCTTTTAAAGAAAATGAATAAGACTGAACCAGTATGGTTCTCAGTAATAGCTGATGAGGCAACCGATGTTATCAACAGTCAACAGCTCAATTTGTTCATCCGCTTGGTGAATACTGACTATGAAGTACGAGAAGATTTAATTGGCATATTTAGGGTTCCTGACACTAGAGCAATAGAGCAAAGACTCTTTTCACAGTAATCAAAGATCTACTGATTTGATGCAGCCTCCCATTATCATTATGTCGAGGACAGGCCTATGATGGAGCTGCCAACATGCAGGGAAGAAAATCTGGTGTGGCAACAAGGTTTAGAAATGAACACCCTTCCGCATTGCACTGCATTGTTGTGCACATTCACTGAATCTTTGCTTACAGGATGTTGGAAGGAAGCTTGCAAGTATCAGAGATGGTCTCGAAACAGTGAAGGAAATAAGCAAGCTCATTCATCTATCTCCGAAAAGACAACATTTCTGAAGTTACAGGAGACAAGTGGAGGTATTAGTCTGAAGCCATTATGTCCTACCAGATGGACAGCAAGAACTGTTGCAATAGAAGCCATTCTCAAAGACTACACTCTATTGTTAGAGGCATTGGAGGAAATTAATTCAACAACACATGATGAATATGGTTAAAGGCTGCTGGCTAGATGCACTTTTTGGAAAAATTCAGCACTTTATTTGGTCTCCAACTCAGTCACTTTTTATTTAGTGCAACAGAGCAAGTTTCTTTCACTTTGCAAAAAGAAGACATAGCTTTGCATGAAGCACTCTCTGCTGTTGATGCTGCCAAGATATTCTTCAAACGAAACAGGACAGATGAACATTTCGACAGGTTTTATGACAAGTATGTCACCATTGCTGAAAAGTGCCAACCAGAATAACCTCGTTAAAGAAGGCATCCTCCACATTTTGAAAGTGGGAGTAAACCACACCTTTTTATGTCTGCAAAGGCATACTTTTGGCAAATGTTCTTTGAAGCGTGTGACCTGCTCTATGGTGAGTTGGAAGACAGGTTTAGTAAAAACATATTCCATCAATCCTGGCAATTGAAAAAACTCTTGTGAGTGCAGCAAATGGTATTGATTATGAAGACAGCATGGAAGAGCTGAAGAAATCTTGCTACAAAGATGATGTCAATATGTCAGACTTAGCCAGACACCTCCAACTCTTACAAGATGTTGTCAAGCAATGTAGCCCTGAATGAAGAAAGTCACTTGTATACAGACAATCTGTGATGTAATGAACAAGAAAAGCATATTCAAAACAATGCTACCAACTGTGCATCAGCTCCTTCGTCTCTATCTAACAATCCCTGTTACATCTGCAACGGCTGAAAGAACCTTTTCTGCACTGAAGCATGTCTTAACGTACACAAGGTCTATGATGACTGAAGTAAGGCTTAATAATTGCTTGCTTCTCCATGTCCACAAAGATTTAACTGACTCACTTGACTTGGTTTCAGTAGCCAATGAATTTATTAATAATGATGAAAGAAAGAAGTTTTTTGGAAGCTTTCCTTAAATTAATGTGTTATATTTATCTTTGTACATATAATCATGCAAACAATACACCATTGAGTCCTTTAAATAAAATTTGTCAGTTGAGTGAGAATCCATTGGAGGAAGTATAATAATTGTTCCACCAATTAGCTAGCTAGACAAGGTGGGCGTAGTCCAGCAAAATTTCTGCATGCATATCTCAGCCCCCCACTTTTCATCTCCTGTCTCCTCCCCTGTTGTGTTAGCAGACGTAAACAAACGAGCAATCTCTGTTAGATCCAGGACATCTGTTCCTCTTTGTGTGCATCAACAATAACGCTCTTCGGTCATGGTGGATCTGCCTCCTTATGTCCACAAATAGCCAGGCCTTGTCGCAGCAAGAATTGTAGACTAGATAGCTGTTTTAACAATAGAATTCTATTCTCTGATTGTGTCTTCACAGCTTGCGATTCCAGTTGATCACACTATGAGCCAGGAAACATTTGAGTTTAAGTACAACCTCTTTATGACACTCACTAACTTGATGACGCTCGAATCTTTCCCGTGCTTTCTTCCAGTTGCTGAATCCATCAATTATAAATGCATCTTCATACTTTTTAGTCATAGTCAGTTGTTGCCTCGAAGACAATACAGGCAGAAAACTTTTCTTTTCGTTGCACAAAAATGAATCCATTTGAAGTCTTTGTACCATCTGGGATTTAAAAACCGGAACTTCTGTCCAACTTTCTATCTAGTAGAAGCTATTGTTGCCTTATCACAAGGTTGATATGGAGTTGACTCTTCCACCACACTACAACACACACTTGTGCATGGTATGACCCTATTTAAAGACAAAAAAGGTTTACAATGATACTCAGCTAGCTGTAGTTTAGCTATCGATATCAAGTGTATTAAATAGTTGCAAAACTTACTCAGTTGACTGAGATGATGTCTCGATGTCAGCTTCATCAGCATCTGCTTTATCAGCATCTGCCTCACTAAGGTCACTGCCAAAATCTAAAGATGGATGCCTTTTTTCTGGGACGAAGTAACTCATTATGTCGCGTTGTCGCTTCATCAGAACTCAAGCTCTCAACACAAAGAAAACCAATCCCTAGTCTCTTCCCTGCTTTTTCATCACGTATCACGTGCGCGCAATGGACAAATTTTGTGGGGGAAGTGCCCCCCATACAGAATATTGTGGGGGCACATGCCCCCAGTGCCCCCCCCCCGGTTCCGCTGCCTCTGGTCATAGCTGAGCATAAGTCATAGCTTGATTGTATCATCATATCTGATCACAGATCATGCTAGCTTGATTGCATCGTCATAGCTGACCACAGATCATGCTACATCATCATTGCTGATCCTTACCAAATAATTATTCCACAATATATTATTTAAAAACAAAAAACAATTGCATTAGAACATTTTGGAGTCTTCTGGTCTCGAATTTTCTTTTTATGAACGGGCCTATTGTATGCTAGTTAAGTTGAGGGGTAAAAAAAGAGTTACACAGAAACAGACCACTGAAGAGGATTACAAGGAATTAGTAGTGGCTGAAACTAGCTAAGAACCTGGCAGTGTGTATTTTAGCTCAGATATAGGCTTTCATTTATTCATTGGGGGGAGGGCTAGGGCTAGGGCTAGGGCTAGGGTTTCCATCTTCCATTAAATAGGGGGAGGGACAAACGAGTATGACAGGCACCAATAGGAAAACAGTGAACTGACATGAAGGAAGTCTCTGTAGGACACAAACTGGACAATGTCTCGCTCTGCCATTTTGCCACTATCACTAGTCAGCCTGCATGAGATGAAGGAGAGAGTGGAGGGAAGAGGACAAAAGAAGAGGGGAAGAGCAAGATAACGGGTGAAGGAGGGCAGAAGGGGGGGGGGGGGTTAAAGGAAGGGGAAGGAAGAGGAAGGAGGAGAGAGAAGTGAGTGAGGAAATGAGGGAGGGAAGGAAGGAGCAGCAGAGGGAGGGAGAAGGGGAAGGAGGTGGGAAAGGATAGAAGTAACGATATGAAAAGAGGGAAGGGAAAGGAAGGAGAAAAACAACGGGAGGAGGGAGAGAGGAAGTGAGTGAAGAAGGGGAGAGGGAAGTAGGAGGGAGGGAGAGAAGAAGTGAGTGAAGAAGGGGAGAGGGAAGTAGGAGGGAGGGAGAGAAGAAGTGAGTGAAGAAGGGGAGAGGGAAGTAGGAGGGAGGGGGAGAAGAAGTGAGTGAAGAAGGGGAGAGGGAAGTAGGGGAGGGAGAGAAGAAGTGAGTGAAGAAGGGGAGAGGGAAGTAGGAGGGAGGGGGAGAAGAAGTGAGTGAAGAAGGGGAGAGGGAAGTAGGAGGGAGGGAGGGAGGGGAGGATTAAAAAGTTTAAAGAAGTGTAAAAAGGTTTCAAAACAAACAAACAAACAAATAGGAGTGAGCAAGTGTGTTATGTATGCGAGGTGAGAGAGCGTTGGAAGACTTAGCTCACCGCTGCTCATCAGAATCCAGCTCGTTCATGGCTCTGAAGTTGGCATTGCCAACACCAATGATGATAATGGACATGGGGAGGCGTGAGGCAGCAATGATGGCTTTCTTGGTGTTTTCCATGTCAGAGATAGTGCCATCAGTCAGCATCAGCAGCACGAAGTATTGCTATGGCAACAGAACACGGGTTATGTGAGTGAGCATGGAGAGGTTTGATCTATTGTATACCCACAGTGAGATGATGAGCAGAGACCAGAGACGTGCACACTCCCACCCACTTACATACATACACTACCCATACACTTCCACCCACTCAGCGAGCCACATACATACACACATACACTACCACCCACTCAGTCAGCCACGTAACTACCACCCACTGTCACAGGCTCACAGGGTGACACTCTTTCCTGAGAAACAGACTAGTGGCTGAAAGAAAACTCAATTAGCATCTGGGGAGTATTTTGTCTATCATGATATGAATATGATTAGCTAAACCCACCAACCAGTACACACACTATGTTCTTTATAAGGGCTGTGCAGTAGGTTGAGAGAATTCTGTGGAAAAATTCACCTGGGAATGGAGAGAACCAGAGACTGAGACGGATTCCGAGCAAGAAAGCGAATCAAAAGCTAATTTGCAGAGAAGGAACCTTTTAGATTGGCTAAAAGGGAAGAATGAAAGGCCTGGAGAAGATGCAGAGGGAGAGAAGCATTTTTAAAGAGCAGCAAGATGAAGACGAGACCCTGGATACAGCTCATCAACAAGCCGAAACTGAGGACAGTCCTTTCACAATGAAGGATGCACTATTATGGAAGAAGGCCATCGATAGAATGGGTGAGGATGTGCTGTTGTCATGTGTTTCTGTATAGAAGAGAGGGCTACTTCTGTCTGTAGCCCACAAGCCAGGACACCTGGGGAGAGACCGAACATAGCGATGGCTAACAGATGAATACCATTGGTCAAGCATGTAGTGAGTATCAGAAGGTTGCATGTTGAAGAAAACAGCCGGCACCACTTCGTCCTCTTCTGGTAATAGACTAACCATTCTTGAGAATTGGGATGGATATGGTTGGACCACTATCCTGCTCCAGAGCCAGAAAGAAACGAGGCAATAGCACTGCACTCTACATACAGTCAGACACGAAAGAAACCTATTCTGGTGATTGTGGACCATGCAACGCGATGGCCGGAGGCAATAGCACTGCACTCTACGGACATTGGCAGACGAGCTCCTCGCTCTCTTCACCAGGGGAGGTGAGCCAAGGGATTTTTTTTTTTTACATATTGTGGATCGAACTTCCTGTACCGGTCACTAGGAATAACGGGACTACAAAGTACTCCATACCACCTGAAGGAAACTCACTGGTGGAACGGTTCAATGCGATGCTCAAGTCCATGTTAAAGAAAACCCTAAAACTATGGAACGGTCAATGGGACTTGGCTCTACCACATATACTGGGGGAATACTGAGCCCCACATGAATCCATTGGTTTCACCCCTTCTGAACCGCTACGGGAGGCGGATCAGGGGACCTCTCCAGAACCTGAAGGAGCAGTGGACAGCAAAAGAGGGAATGCCAACCGATGTTGTGATAATTATATGTAACCACTGTGCAGGATCGATTCGAGGAATTGCAGAAAGTATTTTGGGAGAGAGAGGAGGAACAGAAATCTAAATGCAAACACCAGTTTGACCAAAAAGCACAAACAAGGATATTCCAATCAGGAGATCTGGTCTTGCTGAGGACTCCACTGAAAGGACAGAGTCTCCATGCTGAGTGGGATGGATCCTACCTAGTGATGTGACGATGCGACGAGACAACCTATGTACTCCACATGCCGGAGCATCCCTGTAGTAAGGTAAAAAAGCACACTAACTTATTGAGATCTCACAATTTCTCACCATTGGGCTGCCTCAATACAACCGAGATCTTGGAGAGAGAGATGTCTGACTGCTTTGAAGGGGAGGAACCTACCGGACACAGAAGCAGTGAACCTGGAGCAAGGAGACAAAGGGAAACTGCGGCAGCTGATGCAGAAACACTGTGCTCACTCAAGAAGAGACCGGGTTATGCTGCAGGCTAAGAGATACAAATAGAAACAGGAGATGCCTACCCACTAAGTCCACCGCCTACCGAATGCTAGCAGACCAGATAAGCAAAGGAAGCTGGAGGAGAAGTTGAGACACTATTGGAAAATGGATTGATTCGACCATCGAGAAGCCCATTTGCATCACCAGTAGTGCTAGTTGCCAAAGAAGAAAGAGTGAGACTGTGTGTTGACTATAGGTGACTAAATGAAATCACCAAACCGGACCTATTTCCACTACCTAGGGTCAATGAATCGATTGACGGACTGGCAAGAGCAAGATTCCTCACTCTAGACTTAGTGAGAGTGTACCACCAGGTTCCGGTGCATCACAACTCGATTCCGAAAACCATGTTCATCATGATGAGAAAAAAATGGGAGTACCTCCGAATACCATTTGGGATCGTAAACGCTCCATCGGAATTTCAGCGAATGATGAATGCAGCGCTGGCAGACATAGCTTCATTCTCTACAGCCTACATCGACGATACTATTGTTTTTAGTCTAAAGTTTGACGAACACTTGTCCCACCTGGAGGCTGTATTAATCCGACTGGGAGAACTAGGACTGATATTGAAGGCACAGAAATGTCAGCTGGCGAGATCTGACTGCCAGTTCTTCGGCACCGAGTAGGCCAAGGACAAGTACAACCACTACAGGCAAAAATCGAGGCCATCCAAAAGTACCCCAGACCCAAGTGAAAGAAGGAGATGAGGGCATTCCTAGTCCTGTCAAACTATTATTGACGATTCATTCCTGGATATGGTTCGATGGTAGTAGTATCCCTTACTGACACAACACGGAAGCATCCTCCAGACACGGAATGGACGAGTTACAGAGGGATTAGCCTTCCGGGATAACAAGAAGGAGTTGTCAGGAGAACCACCCAGACCCCGATAAACTCTTCATCCTACACATGGATGCTTCTGGAATCGGTATTGGAATGGTACTCAGCTAGGCAGGAGAAGATGGGCAAGAGTGTCTGGTGGTGGTGGAGGCCTTACGACATTTCCGGGTATACCTCTTGGGGGCTACCTTTCATGTGGTAACAGTTTGCATTATCTGGACAAGATGCATGACGAAAATGGCAGGCTGGCCAGATGGATGTTCATCTTGCAACCGTATATCATTGAGGTGATCCACCACCAGTTGCTGTTTTTGGAGAAGTAGATGGGTCACTGACTACACTGAGATACCGACTCTAATGGCTCAAAAAAACTCACTTAGCATAAGAGAGTAATTAGTACATATGATATGAATATGATTAGCTAACCCACTAAATAGCACACACACTATGTGCTTTATAAGCAGTAGGTAGTCAAGTTGTTGGTCTTAGGTGGTTGTTCAGTTCAAGTCCCTACCATTCTTGTGAGTATCTATAATTCTAATTTTACTATTCTGAGTGATTTATGGTCTGGAGGTAAACATATCACCAGGTTGGTGGCAGCACTACTAACGAACCCAAACAGTGTGTCAGCTGCTCCATCAGAAAGGAGGTGCCTGTGACACCCACTCAGCCAGCCACATATATTCAGCTCTTTCTCAAGGAGTGCAATTCTTGTGCTAAATTCTATTTTAAATGAGTAGAGGAATTTGAAATGTGGAGCTCACTTACCGAGAAAGGGTAGCCAATGATTTTAATTGCTGCATGCCATTTTGCTATCATGTGATAATATCATTTGCATGTTTAGTGAGAGATATGACCTGAAGGACAGCTAGATGGGAGACATAGACAACTGCTTGTAGGTCTCCATTGCACTTGGTGAGTGCAGGAGACTAACAGTGGTGAGTTCAGGTGTTTAGTGCCTGGATGCATTATAGAAAACAACAGAGAACTTGTGCTTACAACTGTGAAGCTTCATTGCTTCTGCATACTTCACTGTACGAACCTGATGATTTAGAGTTCAAAACTTTATGTGCTCTGGTTTTGGGGGGGAAAGTTGCATAGTAACTACGCCAAAGATATCTTCAAAATCTGAGTGCCTGAACTTGCTGCAAGTGTGCCTGCTGACAGGAAAGTACCAGACAACTAAAACTGAAGAGGAGGCCTTACTCTACAAGAAAATTGATTTTCAGCGCCAACATTTGAACACTTTGTTACATTTCATAATGCAATTAAAACACCCATCCTGTAGAATATCTTCCTCTTGCCACAGATACCAATTTCAACTGTTTAGCATATGCCTACCCCATGAGCCACACTTGCAGTAAACTCAGCCGTGTAGATTTTGAAGTGCCCCCTCTTCAGCTGCTGGTGACTAAGATAACATTTTAGTATCAGAAGAGAGCACACAGATAGTTATATATTTTAAGTTACACGACAAGTTCACACAGCGAAGCATGCAGAATCTATGGAGTTCTAGCTAATGTTTTCAAGTGTTTTCTAATGGTTTAGTTTCCCTCTGTAGTTAGAGAAAACTGTTTTAATAATAATAATGATAATGATAATAATAATAACAACAACAACAATAATAATAATAATAAGGAAGAAGAAGAAGAAGAAAGGATCAGCCAATAAAATGGTAGCAATGTTTTATACGCATCCACTTCTATGTCAAGTTAGCCAATAGAGAGTTTTAAGTATATTATGCTGTTTCACACACACATACGTAACATGGGCTAACATTGCTAGAGCAAGACATATCCATGCTACCACTGGCACTGCACGCCACATTAAAAAAACTAAAATGCCCACATAACATGACATTAGCTGGTTGTTTGTCCAGCTGAGAGATGGCTCACCTGTGAGTCCACATTCCTCTTAGCTTCAGCAGCAAACTTCGCCACGTGAGAGATGATGGGAGCAAAGTTTGTGGGCCCCCACAGCTGCACAGACCGGATGGCACTGTGGTAAGCTTCCACAATGCCGGGAATACCAGCACAATACGGGTTAGAAGGGTTCCCATTCAGAGCAAACTCGTGGGAAACTTCACCATTGATCTGTGCTCCAAAGCCAAGAGCTGGAAAGAGCTTATCTCTATAATAATAATAATAATAACAGTAGTAGTAGTAGTAGTAGTAGTAGTAGTAATAATAAAATAAAAACTCATAATACCACAGTGAATGGGTTAATGTATAGGCAGCACTGCACAAAAGGGTTAAGTTTCACAATAGTGTTAACATACGAGTCATAATATTGGCAGACCTCGCCAACAGCAACCAGAGCACTAGTGTACTGGTTGGGCTTGAGGGGGTCAAGGTAATGAAGGGAGGAAGGGTCAGAAGGTTTGCCATTGCTAGCCGTGAAGTCCACTCCAACAGTGAAGTTGATCTGACAACCTCCCATCACAAAGTCCAGGAAGGAGTGAAGCTTGGTCACCTGTAAGTAGAGTGTAGAGGAGAGGGTGAAGAGGATGGTGAGGGGAGAGGGTGAGAGGGGTTGGGTGGTGAAGGAGCATACATACAGTATGGTGGTGCAAATGGAGAGGGAGTTAAGAGTATGAGGAGAAGAGGAGATGGTAAAGAGAAGTGAGGGTGCTGAAGAGAGGTGAGGGTGGTGAGAGGTAGGATATTCTTTTCAGCTGCCACACCTGGATACTGAGGACTTTGGCAATACCAGAATTCTTGTATTTCTTCTTCTTCCTCTGTTTCTCAGGATGAATGCAGTCCCACTTCCTAGTCTGGCCATCCTGCAATGACAACAGCAGCTCAGCATGTTGTCCAAGATAACACACATGCAGCTAGAGCCTACCTCAACCCCGCTTCACAGTGTCTGTGTGCACTAGTAAGAGTGCAGACATGTACCAGCTCTGGTGTCGATGTATGCTCAAGTTGTTCTGATGAGAGATCTAGCTACGACATAGTGTGCAAGGTTGATGCAGATCTTGTGGGTCATGGGAAGGCTGTCTTTATTGTCAAACCTTGCCTAGTATACCTACAGATATCCCGAGTGAGGAGTGGCTGACTATGCAGCATGGATTCTGGAATACATGTATATCTCATCAGGTGTTTAGACTATCATTGGTATTTCTAGCCCTAGCCAGAGCCCTAGATTTAGCCCTGACATAGTTTAGCCCTAGAAGATTATGCCATTCATGTGCACCTGCAGTTCTGCCAAGGTAGTCATAAAGAAGCCGATGAGGTCATGATCGCTATCAGCGTCCCAGTCATAGCAGGTAACCTGGAAGGAGAACAGATAGGAGAGAGAGAAAAATGACTCGGTGGAGAGGGGAAGCACCGGGTCATGGTGTGCACATCACCAGGTCATGATGTGCAGAGTACCAGGTCACAACATGCAGAGCACCAGGTCATGCTGTTCAGAGTACCAGGTCACAACATGCAGAGTACCAGGTCATGCTGTGCAGAGTACCAGGTCACAACATGCGGAACACCAGGTCATGCTGTGCAGAGTACCAGGTCACAACATGCAGAGTACCAGGACATGCTGTGCAGAGTACCAGGTCACAACATGCAGAGTACCAGGACATGCTGAGCAGAGTACCAGGTCACAACATGCAGAGCACCAGGTCACAACATGCAGAGCACCAGGTCATGCTGTGCAGAGTACCAGGTCACAACATGCAGAGCACCAGGTCACAACATGCAGAGTACCAGGTCACAACATGCAGAGTACCAGGTCATGCTGTGAAGAGTACCAGGTCACAACATGCAGAGTACCAGGACATGCTATGCAGAGTACCAGGTCACAACATGCAGAGCACCAGGTCATGATGTGCAGAGTACCAGGTCACAACATGCAGAGCACCAGGTCACAACATGCAGAGTACCAGGTCACAACATGCAGAGTACCAGGTCATGCTGTGCAGAGTACCAGGTCACAACATGCAGAGTACCAGGTCATGCTGTGCAGAGTCACCAGGTCACAACATGCAGACTACCAGGTCACAACATGCGGAACACCAGGTCATGATGTGCAGAGTACCAGGTCACAACATGCAGAGCACCAGGTCACAACATGCAGAGTACCAGGTCACAACATGCAGAGCACCAGGTCTTGCTGTGCAGAGTACCAGGTCACAACATGCAGAGTACCAGGTCACAACATGCGGAACACCAGGTCATGATGTGCAGAGTACCAGGTCACAACATGCAGAGTACCAGGTCACAATATGCGGAACACCAGGTCATGCTGTGCAGAGTACCAGGTCACAACATGCAGAGTACCAGGTCACAACATGCGGAACACCAGGTCATGATGTGCAGAGTACCAGGTCACAACATGCAGAGTACCAGGTCACAACATGCAGAGTACCAGGTCATGCTGTGCAGAGTACCAGGTCACAACATGCAGAGTACCAGGACATGCTGTGCAGAGTACCAGGTCACAACATGCAGAGCACCAGGTCACAACATGCAGAGTACCAAGTCACAACATGCAGAGTACCAGGTCATGCTGTGCAGAGTACCAGGTCACAACATGCAGAGTACCAGGTCACAACATGCGGAACACCAGGTCATGATGTGCAGAGTACCAGGTCACAACATGCAGAGTACCAGGTCACAACATGCAGAGCACCAGGTCACAACATGCAGAGTACCAGGTCACAATATGCGGAACACCAGGTCATGCTGTGCAGAGTACCAGGTCACAACATGCAGAGTACCAGGTCACAATATGCGGAACACCAGGTCACAACATGCAGAGTACCAGGTCACAACATGCAGAGCACCAGGTCACAACATGCAGAGTACCAGGTCACAACATGCAGAGCACCAGGTCACAACATGCAGAGTACCAGGTCACAACATGCAGAGCACCAGGTCACAACATGCAGAGTACCAGGTCACAACATGCAGAGCACCAGGTCACAACATGCAGAGTACCAGGTCACAACATGCAGAGTACCAGGTCACAACATGCAGAGTACCAGGTCACAACATGCAGAGCACCAGGTCACAACATGCAGAGTACCAGGTCACAACATGCAGAGTACCAGGTCACAACATGCAGAGTACCAGGTCACAACATGCAGAGCACCAGGTCATGCTGTGCAGAGTACCAGGTCACAACATGCAGAGCACCAGGTCACAACATGCAGAGTACCAGGTCACAACATGCAGAGTACCAGGTCACAACATGCGGAACACCAGGTCATGATGTGCAGAGTACCAGGTCACAACATGCAGAGCACCAGGTCACAACATGCAGAGTACCAGGTCACAACATGCAGAGCACCAGGTCACAACATGCAGAGTACCAGGTCACAACATGCAGAGCACCAGGTCACAACATGCAGAGTACCAGGTCACAACATGCAGAGTACCAGGTCACAACATGCAGAGTACCAGGTCACAACATGCGGAACACCAGGTCATGATGTGCAGAGTACCAGGTCACAACATGCAGAGCACCAGGTCACAACATGCAGAGTACCAGGTCACAACATGCAGAGCACCAGGTCACAACATGCAGAGTACCAGGTCACAACATGCAGAGTACCAGGTCACAACATGCGGAACACCAGGTCATGATGTGCAGAGTACCAGGTCACAACATGCAGAGCACCAGGTCACAACATGCAGAGTACCAGGTCACAACATGCAGAGCACCAGGTCACAACATGCAGAGTACCAGGTCACAACATGCAGAGCACCAGGTCACAACATGCAGAGTACCAGGTCACAACATGCAGAGTACCAGGTCACAACATGCAGAGCACCAGGTCACAACATGCAGAGTACCAGGTCACAACATGCAGAGCACCAGGTCACAACATGCAGAGTACCAGGTCACAACATGCAGAGTACCAGGTCACAACATGCAGAGTACCAGGTCACAACATGCGGAACACCAGGTCATGATGTGCAGAGTACCAGGTCACAACATGCAGAGCACCAGGTCACAACATGCAGAGTACCAGGTCACAACATGCAGAGCACCAGGTCACAACATGCAGAGTACCAGGTCACAACATGCAGAGCACCAGGTCACAACATGCAGAGTACCAGGTCACAACATGCAGAGTACCAGGTCACAACATGCAGAGTACCAGGTCACAACATGCGGAACACCAGGTCATGATGTGCAGAGTACCAGGTCACAACATGCAGAGCACCAGGTCACAACATGCAGAGTACCAGGTCACAACATGCAGAGCACCAGGTCACAACATGCAGAGTACCAGGTCACAACATGCAGAGCACCAGGTCACAACATGCAGAGTACCAGGTCACAACATGCAGAGCACCAGGTCACAACATGCAGAGTACCAGGTCACAACATGCAGAGTACCAGGTCACAACATGCAGAGTACCAGGTCATGCTGTGCAGAGTAAGATGGTGGCTCACCTTGATCTTTCTGTCTGGATCACTGTTGCAGAGCTTCTGGCTTTTGATCTTGAATGGCTTCCACACTGGGTTCAGCGAGTTCCTGATCACCTGAGTCACACACAACATGGGGTGGAGCCACGCCTATCCTTGGCAAATGGACCTTGCATGCATATCTCCACATGACAAAAACAGTGTCATAAACACACTCTCAAGGTGTTAAAATACACTCTCGGGGTATCGTAATGCACTCCCTAGGTATCATTAAATCACACCAAATTGTTACATTAGGATGTCATAAATGCACTGTCAAAACACACTGTCAAGGTGTCAAATCACACTCGCAAAGTGTCATGAATGCACTTTCTCTTGACACCAACCAAGCAGGAGTAAATACATGAATAATTACAATATGCAAAATATGTGATCAGCAAATGAGGTCATGAATGTAATTAATATTCTATGGAGTACCTCTGTCTTGTGCACTTGAGTAAAGCTCCCATCAGAGTTCTGCTTGGAGAATTCCAGGTAAGGATCAGACTTGCCCAGGAAATCCTGCCAGAGAGAACGTGGGGAGAAACAGCAAACCTCTGTCAACCTCAGGGAACAACCATGTCAGAGGGAACCCATGAGTCAACCCACAATGTGAAGTAGCTGTCAAAGCATGGTCTTTCAAAGTTGTTGTTGTGAGGATTGTGGCAGAAGTGCAGTGTCTCTATACGTCCACACTTTACCTTTTTGTCCAAGTCCTCGGCTGCAAATTGGACCTCAACAAGAGATAAGCTGCTGGACAGTTCTTCAGCCCTCACCTGCAACATATCACACCTCACGTGAAGTACTCTAGATGTGTGTGTGTGTCTGATGACACCTTTCCCTCTCGGCCCACACATCAGGGTGTGGCCACAGAAATGCCAAGGCCACCATTCACCTCCCCAGCGGGGGATTGCTGTCCTAGCTGAATGTCAGGCACTGCATGGTGAACTCCACCTTGCCATCGTCTGCCTTAGAGGCCAGCTTCATGCTGTCATGTCTTACTAGTTTCCTATTGCACCTTACTAGTTTACTGCCATGCCTTACTAGTTTACTGCCATGCTTACTAGTTTACTGCCATGTTATATTATTTTACTATCATTCCAGTTGTATCTTGCTAGTTTACTGCAATGCCTTACTAGTTTACTGCCATGTTTTATTAGTTTACTGACATGTCCAGTTGTATCCTGCTGGTTTACTGCCATGCCTTACTAGTTCACCGTCCGCCATGTCTTACTAGTTTAGTGCCTTGTTTTACTATGTAGTTTACTGCTATTTCACTGCATGTAAAAAAATTCATGAATTATTCATGAGAAACCAGCATGCTGTGTAGCTAGCAACCACAGCACATTTGAATGCAGAGGTTGTTGGGGTCAGTCAAGCAACCACATTTGATTGCAGAAGTTGCTCAAGCAACCATATTTGAATGCAGAGGTTGTTAGGGGTCAGTCAAGTAACCACATTTGAATGCAGAGGTTGTTAGGGGTAAGTCAAGCAACCACATTTGAATGCAGAAGTTGTTCAAGCAACCATATTTGAATGCAGAGGTTGTTAGGGGTAAGTCAAGCAACCACATTTGATTGCAGAAGTTGTTCAAGCAACCACATTTGAATGCAGAGGTTGTTAGGGGTCAGTCAAGCAATCACATTTGATTGCAGAAGTTGTTCAAGCAACCATATTTGAATGCAGCGGTTGTTAGAGGTCAGTCAAGCAACCACATTTGATTGCAGAAGTTGTTCAAGCAACCATATTTGAATGCAGAGGTTGTTAGGGGTAAGTCAAGCAACCACATTTGATTGCAGAAGTTGTTCAAGCAACCACATTTGAAT
Source organism: Cladorhizidae sp. MBARI D1340-BT2 (assembly GCA_028752905.1). Lineage (NCBI taxonomy): Eukaryota > Metazoa > Porifera > Demospongiae > Poecilosclerida > Cladorhizidae > Cladorhizidae sp. MBARI D1340-BT2. The sequence continues at coordinate 2,582,307 of JAQNBH010000018.1, read as the reverse complement.
GCAGCGGTTGTTAGAGGTCAGTCAAGCAACCACATTTGATTGCAGAAGTTGTTCAAGCAACCATATTTGAATGCAGAGGTTGTTAGGGGTCAGTCAAGCAACCACATTTGAATGCAGAGGTTGTTAGGGGTCAGTCAAGCAATCACATTTGATTGCAGAAGTTGTTCAAGCAACCATATTTGAATGCAGAGGTTGTTAGAGGTCAGTCAAGCAACCACATTTGATTGCAGAAGTTGTTCAAGCAACCATATTTGAATGCAGAGGTTGTTAGGGGTCAGTCAAGCAACCACATTTGAATGCAGAGGTTGTTAGGGGTCACTCAAGCAACCACATTTGAATGCAGAGGTTGTTAGGGGTAAGTCAAGCAACCACATTTGAATGCAGAGGTTGTTAGGTGTCAGTCAAGCCACCACATTTTAATGCAGAGGTTATTAAGTGTCAGTCAAGCAACCACATTTGAATGCAGAGGTTGTTAAGTGTCAGTCAAGCAACCACATTTGAATGCAGAGGTTGTTAGGGGTCAGTCAAGCAACCACATTTGAATGCAGAGGTTGTTAGGGGTCACTCAAGCAACCACATTTGAATGCAGAGGTTGTTAGGGGTAAGTCAAGCAACCACATTTGAATGCAGAGGTTGTTAGGTGTCAGTCAAGCTACCACATTTTAATGCAGAGGTTATTAAGTGTCAGTCAAGCAACCACATTTGAATGCAGAGGTTGTTAAGTGTCAGTCAAGCAACCACATTTGAATGCAGAGGTTGTTAGGGGTCACTCAAGCAACCACATTTGAATGCAGAGGTTGTTAGGGGTAAGTCAAGCAACCACATTTGAATGCAGAGGTTGTTAGGTGTCAGTCAAGCTACCACATTTTAATGCAGAGGTTATTAAGTGTCAGTCAAGCAACCACATTTGAATGCAGAGGTTGTTAAGTGTCAGTCAAGCAACCACATTTGAATGCAGAGGTTAGGGGTCAGTCAAGCAACCACATTTGAATGCAGAGGTTGTTAGGGGTCAGTCAAGCAACCACATTTGAATGCAGAGGTTGTTAGGTGTCAGTCAAGCTACCACATTTTAATGCAGAGATTATTAAGTGTCAGTCAAGCAACCACATTTGAATGCAGAGGTTGTTAAGTGTCAGTCAAGCAACCACATTTGAATGCAGAGGTTGTTAGGCATCAGTCAAGCAACTAGTATACTATACAGCTTTCAGTTACGAAGATCTAGCTTCAGCATATTGCATTTTTTATCCATGCATATAGTTTTCTAATAGTTATCAGTTATCCATGCATATAGTTTTCTAATAGTTATCCATGCATATAGTTTTCTAATAGTTATCCATGCATAGTTTTCTAATAGTTGCATATAGTTTTCTTGCATATAGTTTTCTAATAGTTTTCTAATAGTTGCATATAGTTTTCTAATAGTTATCCATGCATATAGTTAACTAATAGTTATCCATGCATATAGTTTTCTAATAATTATCCATGCATATAGTTTTTCTAATAGTTATCCATGCATATAGTTTTCTAATAGTTATCCATGCATATAGTTTTCTAATAATTATCCATGCATATAGTAGTTATCCATGCATATAGTTTTCTAATAGTTATCCAAGCATATAGTTTTCTAATAGTTATCCAAGCATATAGTTTTCTAATAGTTATCCAAGCATATAGTTTTCTAATAGTTATCCATGCATATAGTTTTCTAATAGTTATCCATGCATATAGTTTTCTAATAGTTATCCATGCATATAGTTTTCTAATAGTTATCCAAGCATATAGTTTTCTAATATGTAGTTATCCATGCATATAGTTTTCTAATAGTTATCCATGCATATAGTTTTCTAATAGTTATCCATGCATATAGTTTTCTAATAGTTATCCATGCATATAGTTTTCTAATAATTATCCATGCATATAGTAGTTATCCATGCATATAGTTTTCTAATAGTTATCCAAGCATATAGTTTTCTAATAGTTATCCAAGCATATAGTTTTCTAATAGTTATCCAAGCATATAGTTTTCTAATAGTTATCCATGCATATAGTTTTCTAATAGTTATCCATGCATATAGTTTTCTAATAGTTATCCAAGCATATAGTTTTCTAATATGTAGTTATCCATGCATATAGTTTTCTAATAGTTATCCATGCATATAGTTTTCTAATAGTTATCCATGCATATAGTTTTCTAATAATTATCCATGCATATAGTTTTCTAATAGTTATCCATGCATATAGTTTTCTAATAGTTATCCATGCATATAGTTAACTAATAGTTATCCATGCATATAGTTAACTAATAGTTATCCATACATATAGTTTTCTAATAATTATCCATGAGTTTTCTAATAGTTTGCTAATAGAAACTAAAGGTAAATAGACAGCCTTGTTCTACCTAGATAATGTCTGCTGCTGGGTGTCTACTCCCCACCTGCGTAGCTATGATAATGACAAACCTAAAGCACAAGAACTTGGGTTAGCCACTTCTACATAGAATTCTATTTCATTGCAGCACTGGTCCAAAGAAGGAAGTCCACAAAAAAGTCAGAAAATTGCTTTTTGGAGAAAATTCTCCCCTTTTTGCTTAAAAAGGAGCTCTTTTTTGCTCAATTTTGGACATTTTTGAGTGTTTTGAGGAAAAAGTATGTCAAAGAGCTCATTCATGCCAAAATGAGCACTTTCAGTTCCTTTTTAACATTATGAAACTCTTTCTGCTCATTATAGGCCTGGATACTGATTTTTGGAGAAAATTTCTCCCCTTTTTAACCGAAACAAGATCTTTTTTCTCAATTTGGGATATTTTTTAATGTTTTGAGGAAAAACTATCTGAAAAAGCCACATAGTTTTTCTGAAAACACTAAAAAATATCCCAAATCAGGATCTTTCGGTTAAAAAGGGGAGAATTTTTTTACGAAAAGTAGTTTTCAGTAATTTAAAGAGTAAAAGGTTTTAGAATATTACTGAATGTACCCATTTTGACAAGAATGAGATTTTTGACTCAAAAATGTCCAAAATTGAGCTTCTTTTAGCAAACCAAAAAGCAGTATTCAGGCCTATAATGAGTAGAAAAAGTTTCATAGTGTTAAATAGGAACTGAATGTGCCCATTTTGGCAAGAGAAAATGTACCAGCATTACTAAGTTTCTAGCAATGAGCCCAGGCTTAGGCTAGTTATGGAAATTTGTACCTTCTACAGAGAGCTAAAGTCATAATTACAGCATCTGGTCATGTTAGGCCCCTAAAACCACAGTGAGGCGCCCAAAACCACAGTGAGACACTATTTTCTAAGGGGGCCTCTAGATGTATGCATATATTATGTATATACATCCCCCCCCTCTTCATGGCAATCTGGGCCATGCTTATTACAAGGGTGTACCCATAAGACACCTTCAGAGTGTCACTCATCACACATGTTACATAACACTCCACACCTACTCTGTACACATGTTACCTAGTAACACACACCACATAGTAACCCCATTCTATATACACTGGCTACCTAATGAACACGCACTACATACAATGTTGCTTAGCAACCTCACACATGTTTCCTAGCAACCCCACACCACACCTATGTCCAAGTATGTATGTACTGTAATTGTGCCACTAATGCCTTTAGATTTCTTGCCAGAACCTCCGGTCAAAGATCGAGTGAATGGAGAAGAAGTCACTATCTAAATAAGGAGGGGAAAGATATGACGTGGGGGGGGGGGGGGGGAAATATGAGGACACAAGTGTTAGGACACAAGTAACACTTTAATGTTTCTATGGCTACAGACAACACCCACTTACCTCTCCGAGAGTGCACTCCAATGAGCCTAGGAAGTCGTCATCATCGAGGGAACTGGTGGCATTGTCGATATCGAAGACGGAAACTCTAAGCAGCTGGATTTCTTCGAAGCAATACTTCATCTCAATGGCGGTGGTGAACTGAGGGCTGAGAGTGTTCTTCTGCCATTCTGTCCTTGCAAACTGTGATGGAGAGAGAACACAGACAATGAGTCATCTAGCACAGGTCACCTGACATAAGCATGGTGTGCATGCAGCCGTGTACATGGGAGAGGCCCCACCCACCAATTAAGGATGAGCTTACAAACTATAAAATTGTGTGCATGTGACACTTTTTAGCCCACCACTAGTTGCCTCACTAGGCTCCCTCTCTCTCACACCAACAAGTTTTAGCCCACCACTAGTTGCCTCACTAGGCTCCCTCTCTCTCACACCAACAAGTTTTAGCCCACCACTAGTTGCCTCACTAGGCTCCCTCTCTCTCACACCAACAAGTTTTAGCCCACCACTAGTTGCCTCACTAGGCTCCCTCTCTCTCACACCAACAAGTTTTAGCCCACACTAGTTGCCTCACTAGGCTCCCTCTCTCTCACACCAACAAGTTTTAGCCCACCACTAGTTGCCTCACTTGGCTCCCTCTCTCTCACACCAACAAGTTTTAGCCCACCACTAGTTGCCTCACTAGGCTCCCTCTCTCTCACACCAACAAGTTTTAGCCCACCACTAGTTGCCTCACTTGGCTCCCTCTCTCTCACACCAACAAGTTTTAGCCCACCACTAGTTGCCTCACTAGGCTCCCTCTCTCTCACACCAACAAGTTTTAGCCCACCACTAGTTGCCTCACTAGGCTCCCTCTCTCTCACACCAACAAGTTTTAGCCCACCACTAGTTGCCTCACTTGGCTCCCTCTCTCTCACACCAACAAGTTTTAGCCCACCACTAGTTGCCTCACTAGGCTCCCTCTCTCTCATTGGCACTGACACACACACACACACACACACAACACACAGACATATGTACACATGGTGGGCTAGAGTGACTACTGAGTCTAGCTGCAGGTACAAACACACCCCAACCTATACCATATAATGAGGTGTAGCCTTCATCAGGAATAATGTTATACTAGCCCAGGGTTTCATAGAGGATTTTGGATTGGGGGGGGGGGGGGGGGGGGGGAAGACTATAACGTGGCATTTAAGCCACGGTAAGGGTGTGTAAAATAGTTTAGTATAAAAATAGTCAAGAAAAAGGCACACATGTCTAAAGGCTTGTCCACACTGCACAATAACTGGATGGGCATTGAGATACACTAGCTACCAAGAGAGTCTCAATGCGCGTCCAGTCACGACGTCGCGTCCACACTGACATGACAGTAAACCAAACGCGCATAAAAACCACTCCTCCAAGAAAACTGCACCCACGTCACGTGAGTAGCGCCTTTGCAATGGATACGGTGTTAGTTGTTGGATTTCTTCTGTTATGGACGAGATACCTACAGACGCGAAGGAAGCATATGCTGCAGAGGAGAAGGATTTATAAATAGAAAAAGGCAATACAGTAGACGGATGGCGCTCCATGAACTCTATAAAAGAAGGCTGCGGAGGTAAAATTTTCGAAGTCTATTTTAGCTATAATAGTATTTAGCTTGATCTTTGCCTTTGACCTTTGATTGTGGCAATGATGGCTGGCTACCAGCATCCATCTGTGCGCCAGGTTTGGTGCATGCCACGCAGTAAGCACTGGTGGGAATCAGCTACAACTTCATAGATGATTCTGTTTCTTTGTACTAGCTCCTGGACACTGGCATGGCTCTACACACTGATCAGCGCTCTTGTTTCTTCATAGTTTCAGCCTGTAGCCATCACCAATGATCCAATCTGACGTACTATAAAGCAATAATAATAATAATAATAATAAATATCGCCAGGGTGGTTTATCTTTTAACGCGCACCCGCGTAATTAATTTTACGCTTGGATTTGTTGCTCTGGCTCGTCAAACCACCTATCGAGGTGGACTGGACCTAATGCGCGTTAGGTCCAAGAAATCTAATTCGCATTCAGTGTGGACGCAACGAACGCGCATTCGTTGAGATCTAACGCGCATTCAGTGTGCAGTGTGGACAGGCCTGTATTCTCAGAAACCCCCTCTGATCTTCTGCCAAGTGAATTCATGAATTTATAACCATTTAGCAAGTGACTTGCTAATAGCTTGTAAACTCCACCTTTTGAAGGTAGATTTCAGCAAATTACCTGTTCTTTTGAATGTGACCATTGAGATGCTAGAAGACTTAAAAAAGGAAGCCAGTGCTTGGATCTCTCAGGTTAGGACAACTATACGTAGCATCATTGGAAAATGAGCATGGTTTAGCTATAGCCAGCCACTGGTTATGGGTCTTCAAGAGGTAGAGGACAAGCAGCAATTACTGATGTCTTGGAATACCGTAAATACTGGTGTTTCCTTACATCAATGAACTACTCAAAAAACATCCACTTGAGATTCTCCGACAATGCTGTTAAGATTTTAGTAGCTATGTCAGTCTTCAATCCAGCATTATTGCCTTCAAGGGACGCCCTAGGAGAGGAAGAAATAGCCCTTTTAGCTGACTATTATGGTAAGCCAAATGAAATAGAATTTGGTGGCATGTCTCATTCTCCCCCCACCACTTCTTAACAGAGATGACCTGGTGTCTGAGTAGAAGATATTTAAGAGAGCGTTTCTACAAGAGAGAAATGTAATTATGCAGTGGAAACAATTATCACAACCCAGTTTACAAGAAACTTTAACAGAAATGAAATCTTCAGCCACTTACAGTGGAATATTTCCAGAGATATTTAAACTTATTGACATCATCTTGGCACTTCCTGTTGGTACAGCTACAGCTGAAAGCTCTTTTAGTCAGATGAAGATTATTAAGACCAGATTACGTAATGGAATAAATTTAACTCAGTTGATGTGAGTAGCAAAAGTAGTAAGCTGTCTGATGTAAACTTTGATGACATTTTGAACATATTTAAGGAGAAAAACCATCGCATCTGCTTGGGGGGGGGGGGGGGGATCTCAGGTTTCCCACCACCCTATGAAACCCTGAGTAGCCTTCATCAGGAATAATGGGATGCTCTAACATTCACGAGATGCTCTTGCCTTCTTCAGGAATAATGAGGTGCTCTAGCCTTCATCAGGTATAATGAGGTGCTCTAGTCTTCATCAGGAATAATGAGATGCTCTAGTCTTCATCAGGAATAATGAGGTGCTCTAGCCTTCATCAGGAATAATGAGATGCTCTAGTCTTCATCAGGAATAATGAGCCTTCATCAGGAATAATGAGATGCTCTAGCCTTCATCAGGAATAATGACTAGATGCTCTAGCCTACATCAGGAATAATGAGGTGCTCTAGTCTTCATCAGGAATAATGAGGTGCTCTAGTCTTCATCAGGAATAATGAGATGCTCTAGCCTTCATCAGGAATAATGAAGTGCTCTAGCCTTCATCAGGAATAATGAGGTGCTCTAGTCTTTATCAGGAATAATGAGGTGCTCTAGCCTTCATCAGGAATAATGAGATGCTCTAGTCTTATCAGGAATAATGAGGTGCTCTAGTCTTCATCAGGAATAATGAGGTGCTCTAGTCTTCATCAGGAATAATGAGATGCTCTAGTCTTCATCAGGAATAATGAGGTGCTCTAGAGTTCATCAGGAATAATGAGGTGCTCTAGCCTTCATCAGGTATAATGAGGTGCTCTAGTCTTCATCAGGAATAATGAGATGCTCTAGTCTTCATCAGGAATAATGAGGTGCTCTAGCCTTCATCAGGAATAATGAGATGCTCTAGTCTTCATCAGGAATAATGAGGTGCTCTAGCCTTCATCAGGAATAATGAGATGCTCTAGGAATAATGAGGTGCTCTAGCCTTCATCAGGAATAATGAGATGCTCTAGTCTTCATCAGGAATAATGAGGTGCTCTAGCCTTCATCAGGAATAATGAGATGCTCTAGTCTTCATCAGGAATAATGAGGTGCTCTAGCCTTCATCAGGAATAATGAGATGCTCTAGCCTTCATCAGGAATAATGAGATGCTCTAGTCTTCATCAGGAATAATGAGGTGCTCTAGCCTTCATCAGGAATAATGAGATGCTCTAGCCTTCATCAGGAATAATGAGGTGCTCTAGCCTTCATCAGGAATAATGAGGTGCTCTAGCCTTCATCAGGAATAATGAGATGCTCTAGCCTTCATCAGGAATAATGAGATGCTCTAGCCTTCATCAGGAATAATGAGGTGCTCTAGCGTTCATCAAGCTGCACTTTGTATTGCATTTTACATGTTCTTATTTTAATTACATTGAAAATAGCCTAGGGCTAGAGGGGAGGGATATTGACATAAAGGTAATCACTTTCAGCAAGGCCCTTAATATTTATTATTTTATAATTCTCGTTTGCATCTTCTCTAGAAAACTGTGGCCCTTCAGCAATTTTAGTTCTAAAAACATCATTCTTCCTACTAGTTAGTAACGAATGCAGGGCATTGGGGGCAAGTGGTGTGAGAAGGAGTGGAGGTGTGAATGAGTGGATGTGTGAAGGAGTGGAGATGTGAAGGAGTGGAGGTGTGAAGGAGTGGAGGTGTGAAGGAGTGGAGGTGTGAAGGAGTGGAGGTGTGAAGGAGTGGAGATGTGAAGGAGTGGAGGTGTGAAGGAATGGAGGTGTGAAGGAGTGGAGGTGTGAAGAGTGGAGATGTGAAGGAGTGGAAGGAGTGGAGGTGTGAATGAGTGGAGGTGTGAAGGAGTGGAGATGTGAAGGAGTGGAGGTGTGAAGGAGTGGAGGTGTGAAGGAGTGGAGATGTGAAGGAGTGGAGGTGTGAAGGAGTGGAGGTGTGAAGGAGTTGAGGTGTGAAGGAGTGGAGGTGTGAAGGAGTGGAGATGTGAAGGAGTGGAGGTGTGAAGGAGTGGAGGTGTGAAGGAGTGGAGGTGTGAAGGAGTGGAGATGTGAAGGAGTGGAAGAAGGAGTGGAGGTGTGAAGAGTGGAGGTGTGAAGGAGTAGTGAATGAGTGGTGTGAAGGTCGAGGTTTACAAGAGTGGAGGTGTGAGGGAGTGAACTGTGAAGAAGTAGAGGTGTGAAGGAGTGGATGTGATGGAGTAGTGTGAAGGAGTGGAGGTGTGATGGAGTGGAGGTGTGGAGGTGTGAAGGAGTGTGGGGTGTGAAAGAGTGGAGGTGTGAAGGAGTGGAGGTGTGAAGGAGTGGAGGTGTGAAGGAGTGGAGGTGTGAAGGAGTGGAGGTGTGAAGGAGTGGAGGTGTGAAGGAGTGGAGGTGTGAAGGAGTGGAGATGTGAAGGAGTGGAGGTGTGAAGGAGTGGAGATGTGAAGGAGTGGAGGTGTGAAGGAGTAGAGATGTGAAGGAGTGGAGGTGTGAAGTAGTGGAGGTGTGAAGGAGTGGAGGTGTGAAGGAGTGGAGGTGTGAAGGAGTGGAGGTGTGAAGGAGTGGAGGTGTGAAGGAGTGGAGATGTGAAGGAGTGGAGGTGTGAAGGAGTGGAAGAAGGAGTGGAGGTGTGAAGGAGTGAAGTAGTTGTAGTATCCTAAAATTAGCCATATTTAGATCCAATCTAAGAAATAATTTTAAACAAGCTGGTTTCAACTGATTTTGGTAAGTATGGGTGTCAAGACTTACCAAAAAAAAGGAAGGTGGGGTAGGGGGTGGGGAAAACTTTTGGGGGGTCAAAAGGTCATCGATCGCCCCAAAATTGTAAAACATTGTATCTCGACAACTAAATACCCAACATTTTTTATCTTGGTGTCAAAATGCTCAGAATTGTACCATGATGATGCACAAAAAATCTGGGATCCTTTAGGACCAACTCTTGAGAGATGTTTGTGGGTGTTATCTGTATTGAGAGTAGTTGTGGCTTGTGGTCAGGTTTGCTTAGAAACCTGCAGGATCTTGCACAAAACCTGCATGATCCTGCCCAGCTTGCACCCTTTGATGGGAGTAGTTGTGGCTTGTGGTCAGGTTTGCTTAGAAACCTGCAGGATCTTGCACAAAACCTGCATGATCCTGCCCAGCTTGCACCCTTTGATGGGAGTTGGTGGTTTGTGCAGGATTCTCCAAGAACATTATGTGTGCTGCGCTTGTCTATAAAAGGACTAGACATTGGCATAAGGTTGGTATCTTACTCCATTCGAGCAAAATGGAAAGGAGGTGTGAGATTTGTACTGAGGACTCATCAGAAGCAGGAAAGCTACAGAAGTTGTACACTAAGGGCTATGAGAACCTAATTGAGCATTGTAGACATATCAGCGACTCTTCCTTGTTAGAGCGATTGGAAAGAAAATGGACTAGCAACATTCCTATGACCGTCCATCAAAGATGCAGAGCCCTTTTCATGCAAAAGGAGCCTGATGTTGAAGAACAGGAGCATGAACCACGCCCTAAACGTCAAAAAGTGTCACAATCTGTAAATGACGATAATGGTAAGAGTCACTTGAATTTCCCATATGGAAAACGACAGACAATGCGTCAAGTTCATTTCTGAATGGTTTTCGACCCACAACCCCTTCACAAAGGTTAGTATGTATGTGTTTCATGCACTGATAGTTGTGCAGACATCATTCTAGATTTCAATTGACATTTCAAAGTTATCACACAACGATTGCATCTATGTATGTCATTTCAGGTACATAATCCCATGACCATTGCTTCACTGTCTAGTGGAGGGACTACCACCGACAAGTCAGCTGTCAACTGCGAAGATGCAGTGAGGATAGGGAAAGAAATGCAGAAGGATCTTGATGATGAGTCACCTGTTAAAAGCATGAAGACATCAAACAAATGCAAAAATCTGGCTGCCCTTCAGAAGAAAGTAAGAATAGGAGACAAGAAGGTGTACATCGAAAAGACCCTACTCTTTAATAGGTTGATCATCATGGCAGAGAGAGATGAAGGGATTGAAGAGATATTCCGCTTTGAACTGACACCTGTCCCGGCGTCTCTCTTCACTATGGATCGTATGATGAGGAAACCCCCAAAGCATGAGTTTGGAAGGATGCTCAAGGAAACAACAACAAAACTTGACTTGGACATGAACAACAAAATGCATGTTGTTGATGGAGGATGGCTACTTCATCAGGTAAAGTGGGCCAGCAGTGCAACCATCAAGACCATAGTTACTACCTATGCCAGGTATGTTACAGCCAAATTCAAGGATTCTACTGTAGTCTTTGATGGCTATGGGGAAGAAGCATCATCGAAAGATCATGAACATATGCGGCGGATGGCTGGGAAGAAGGTTTCTCGGGACTTAAGGGTTACACCAGAATTGACTATATCATGTGACAGAGAAGTTTTCCTGGCAAATGAGAAGAACAAAGGAGCTCTAATCATGATACTGTCTACAGAGATGGCAAACCACAATATTGTTGTACGTCAAGCAAAAGATGATGGTGACACGCTCATTGTAAAGACTGCATTGGACTTGGTCACAAGTGTGAATACCCCAGTTGTCGTTGTCGCACAAGACACTGATATATTGGTTTTGCTCTGTTATCACCGGCCAAGCAACTGTTCTAATTTGTACTTGCAATCAGATGTTGATGGTCTTTATGACATCTCTACTATAGACGTTGTTGACCAGGAAGAGTTCCTCTTCAAGTACGGCTGGTCTGGAAATGACACTGTTTCATGCATTCATGGACATACCAAATGTGCTCTCTACAAATGCAAATTCCCTGCCAGTGTCATCACTGCATTTACAAGTATGACTTCAACTGAATCCACTATTCGAACAGCTGGATTAAAAGCAATGCAGATCACATACGGCTGTGGGGATACTCATCTTGAAAAGGCTCGCTATCTGAAGTTCCAGAAGCAAGCATCAAAGGGTAAAATCGACCCCGATCGCTTACCTCCAACGGAAAATGCAACTGCACAGCATTCCCTTTGTGTACATCTTCAAGTTGTGGTATGGAAGCATCTAAACACCACTGTTCTTAAGCCAATTGGAAGAGGATGGGAGTTAGATAGCAATGGAAAACTCAGACCGAAGATGCTGTCCATTCCTATTGCCCCAGACAACCTTCTGAAAGGAATTTGCGGCAACTGCAAGGAAGGGGAGAGGCAGTACCAAACCATGAAATGCAGCTGCATGAGAGCTGGCATGTCATGTGTTTCTGCATGTGGTGTGTGCTGTGGACACTGTTCTAATGGAGCAGATGTAGAGGAACTTGGTAGCGATGAAGAGGAAAATGACTAAATATGTTATAGCTATGCTGTAATCAGTATTTCAATTATTTGTTTACTACTTGATTCTTTGCACTTGATTCTTTGATGCATTGTTTGACACCATGCAGCTTCAAAATTATATGATACATAATAATATTATGCCATGTCAATGACACTTTTTGACCTTTGACCTCACATTTGGAGGTCAAGGTTTGGTAACTAAGGGTCCAAAAAAATTTGGGGGGCCCTTCTTGCATAATTCTGTGCATTTTGACACCAGGATCAACCACATGACCTTGTTTTGTTACCGAGATACAAGTTTAAGTGATTTAGGCCGGGGATAAATGACCTTTAACCCCAGAAAAAGTTTTCCCCACCCCCTACCCCACCTTACTTTTTTTTGGTAAATCTTGACACCCATACCTACTAAAATCAGTTGAAACCAGCTTGTTTAAAATTATTTTCTAGTTGAGATTTAAGTTAGGGATACTATTGAGGTGTGAAGGAGAAGAGGATTAATTATCTTTTTAGCCACACCCAGTATGAAATCTAGATTACATTGCTCTAGTCATTGTCTTGGCCCTAGCATAGCTGAAGGCCTAATACAGTACTGAGCTCCTTGTATTAGTAAATTGCATTGCTCTAGCAATTGTCCTGGCCCTAGCATAGCTGAAGGCTAATACAGTACATATCATGTTGTGTAATTTGGTAATTAGCCAATAATTATCTGTATCATTTACAGATTCTGAACATCAACCACATGATGCCCTACAACCTAACAGAGTGACAGATTCTGAAACAGGAATGTGGAGGCGTGGCTGTGAGAAGAGTTTTGTTACGACTACTTGGAAGCAAGGGTGGGCATTCCAATGGTGGCTTTGCTAAGAGTACTTGGAAGCAAGGGTGGGCATTCCAATGGTGGCTTTGCTAAGAGTACTTGGAAGCAAGGGTGGACATTCCAATGGTGGCTTTGCTAAGAGTGCTTGGAAGCAAGGGTGGACATTCCAATGGAGGCTTTGCTAAAGGATTGGAAGAAAGGGTGGACATTCCAATGGTGGCTTTACTAAGAGTACTTGGAACCAAGGGTGGGCATTCCAATGGTAAGAGTACTCGGAAGCAAGGGTGTGCATTCCAATGGAGGCTTTGCTAAGAGTACTTGGAAGCAAGGGTGGGCATTCCAATGGTGGCTTTGCTAAGAGTACTTGGAAGAAAGGGTGGGCATTCCAATGGTGGCTTTGCTAAGAGTACTTGGAAGCAAGGGTGTGCATTCCAATGGTGGCTTTGCTAAGAGTACTTGGAAGCAAGGGTGGGCATTCCAATGGTGGCTTTGCTAAGAGTCCTTTGAAGCAAGGGTGGACATTCCAGTGGAGGCTTTGCTAAGAGTACTTGGAAGCAAGGGTGTGCATTCCAATGGTGGCTTTGCTAAGAGTACTTGGAAGCAAGGGTGGGCATTCCAATGGTGGCTTTGCTAAGAGTACTTGGAAGCAAGGGTGGATATTCCAATGGAGGTTATGTTAAGAGTACTTGGAAGCAAGGGTGGGGATTCCAATGGTGGCTTTGCTAAGAGTACTTGGAAGCAAGGGTGGGCATTCCAATGGTGGCTTTGCTAAGAGTACTTGGAAGCAAGGGTGTGCATTCCAATGGTGGCTTTGCTAAGAGTACTTGGAAGCAAGGGTGGGCATTCCAATGGTGGCTTTGCTAAGAGTCCTTTGAAGCAAGGGTGGACATTCCAGTGGAGGCTTTGCTAAGAGTACTTGGAAGCAAGGGTGGACATTCCAATGGTGGCTTTGCTAAGAGTACTTGGAAGTAAGGGTGGACATTCCAATGGGTGGCTTTGCTAAGAGTACTTGGAAGCAAGGGTGGGCATTCCAATGGTGGCTTTGCTAAGAGTACTTGGAAGAAAGGGTGGGCATTCCAATGGTGGCTTTGCTAAGAGTACTTGGAAGCAAGGGTGTGCATTCCAATGGTGGCTTTGCTAAGAGTACTTGGAAGCAAGGGTGGGCATTCCAATGGTGGCTTTGCTAAGAGTCCTTTGAAGCAAGGGTGGACATTCCAGTGGAGGCTTTGCTAAGAGTACTTGGAAGCAAGGGTGTGCATTCCAATGGTGGCTTTGCTAAGAGTACTTGGAAGCAAGGGTGGGCATTCCAATGGTGGCTTTGCTAAGAGTACTTGGAAGCAAGGGTGGATATTCCAATGGAGGTTATGTTAAGAGTACTTGGAAGCAAGGGTGGGGATTCCAATGGTGGCTTTGCTAAGAGTACTTGGAAGCAAGGGTGGGCATTCCAATGGTGGCTTTGCTAAGAGTACTTGGAAGCAAGGGTGTGCATTCCAATGGTGGCTTTGCTAAGAGTACTTGGAAGCAAGGGTGGGCATTCCAATGGTGGCTTTGCTAAGAGTCCTTTGAAGCAAGGGTGGACATTCCAGTGGAGGCTTTGCTAAGAGTACTTGGAAGCAAGGGTGGACATTCCAATGGTGGCTTTGCTAAGAGTACTTGGAAGTAAGGGTGGACATTCCAATGGGTGGCTTTGCTAAGAGTACTTGGAAGCAAGGGTGGATATTCCAATGGAGGCTTTGTCAAGAGCACTTGGAAGAAGTGGTGGGCATGGTGGCTTTGCTAAGAGTACTTGGAAGCAAGGGTGGGCATTCCAATGGTGGCTTTGCTAAGAGTACTTGGAAGCAAGGGTGTGCATTCCAATGGTGGCTTTGCTAAGAGTACTTGGAAGCAAGGGTGGACATTCCAATGGAGGCTTTGCTAAGAGTACTTGGAAGCAAGGGTGGACATTCCAATGGTGGCTTTGCTAAGAGTACTTGGAAGCAAGGGTGGGCATTCCAATGGTGGCTTTGCTAAGAGAACTTGGAAGCAAGGGTGGGCATTCCAATGGAGGCTTTGCTTGAAAGCGAGGGTGGGCATTCCAATGGTGGCTTTGCTAAGAGTACTTGGAAGCAAGGGTGTGCATTCCAGTGGAGGCTCTGCTAAGAGTACTTGGAAGCAAGGGTGGACATTCCAATGGTGGCTCTCATTTTGATTTATGTGGCCTTTGCAACAACTTACAAATTCTAATTAAAACACAGTTTATATCTCAAAGTTCATTTTCAACAGTACAAATGGACAAGTGC
This sequence comes from Cladorhizidae sp. MBARI D1340-BT2, assembly GCA_028752905.1. Classification (NCBI taxonomy): domain Eukaryota; kingdom Metazoa; phylum Porifera; class Demospongiae; order Poecilosclerida; family Cladorhizidae; species Cladorhizidae sp. MBARI D1340-BT2. The sequence continues at coordinate 2,567,195 of JAQNBH010000018.1, read as the reverse complement.
CAGCGCAATAAGCTCGCAGCCTACACTGGAGACAAGACTGTACGTTGGATGACATCTCTAGATCAGGCAGTGATTGTGTCTGTGGGGAAACTGTCAGAGATGGTCTGCATGTCCGCTAGTGACTCATCACGTGGTTAAAATTTCCTATTGTAACGTGTGGGATGGAGTTACTTACAAGTGAGCCTCAGGCACTTTTCTTCTCTCTTGCCAAGCGCCGTTCAAAGTCTGCACGCGCATGATCCAATTGGTGTTAATTGCAATAAGACAAGATAGTGAGTGAGTATCCATGACCCAGATAATCATCAGATTGTGGATGATGTCCACCATCATTGCAGTGGCTATCTACTTCAATTTTGGGCCACATTAATGAAGGAAGGTTGCCTAAATAGAGTCATGTTGCTTTGGATATAATCACCCTAAATAGAGTCCTGTTGCTCTAGATATAATCACCCTAAATAGAGTCATGTTGCTCAGGATATAATCACCCTAAATAGAGTCCTGTTGCTCTAGATATAATCACCTTAAATAGAGTCATGTTGCTCGGGATATAATCACCCTAAATAGAGTCCTGTTGCTCTAGATATAATCACCCTAAGTAGAGTTATGTTGCTCGGGATATAATCAGCCAAAATAGAGTCCTGTTGCTCTAGATATAATCACCCTAAATAGAGTCATGTTGCTCTGGATATAATCACCTAAATAGAGTCATGTTGCTCTGGATATAATCACCTAAATAGAGTCATGTTGCTCTGGACATAATCATGCTGCCCCCTGAAAATACGAGCTACGAAAGAGCACTTTCTGTGATGAAGCCATTCAGCAGACATGTCCATCTTAAATGAGAAGGTTGGGTTTATATATTCTAGTATGTGTGCATGAAGATTCCCCAGGTGCTTCCAGATTCCCAGGTGCTTCTGGTCAACCTTCTAAAAGCTTTTGCCACCTTTGCCAACACATATGTCAAAGTATCGGAAGGCAGTCCGCCTCCAGGAGCTGGTATGCCATGTTTCCTGAACACACACAAACTGAATAGCTCACCAGTTTCATTGTTATTGTCCGAGCAAGACTACTTGACCCTGGTGTACCATTGATCATGTGTAGCCTAATGGTTGACAGGTGAGATACACACAGCACAGCAAGGTGGATGACAGGTGAGATATCTCACACAGCACAGCAAGATGGATGACAGGTGAGATACACACAGCACAGCAAGATGGATGACAGGTGAGATACCTCACACAGCATTGAGTGCAGGCCTGTTATGAACATGTTCCCGCACTGAGAATGAACCACCACAGCCACTACCTCTGCACTAGCTAAACGGATGTCACCTCGCCCACTTCCACTCACAACTAGATGTTGCTGGTCTTCCATGAACACCACAGACAATAGCAACATTGAATGTGGAGTGCTTGCAGAGGCGGGGAAGAGAGCCTGGGAGTCTAAAAGTGAACTCTTACTCATGCATTAAAGCAAGATGGAGTAGTCACAGGCAATTATGGGCCCCATTCTCTAGGCCTGTGGTTTGTGGTGGAGCTGAGTACAGTCAGTGATAAAGGTCATTACTCCACTTGAAACAAGGAAACTGTGTTCAACTAGTCATGTATGGTACAAAATAATTCTGATAGCTGTCCATAGATATGAGCTGATTCTTGATAGTTGGCAAGGCATCAGAGAGAGAGAGAGAAGACAAGCTGCATAATCTTATAATTTGCCAGGTCTCCATATATATAATCATGTTCCAAAATCATATTAATACTTGCTGGATTGCTTATTGTATCACATGTAAAATTATGTCATCTCATCAAATCGCTCCCCCCCCCCCCCCCTTCCTACTTCCCAACAACACAAGAATAGGTCATTGTAACTCTGGCTAGCTCCTCAGGGTAGTCTCACTGACCATGCCTCATCATAATATATAACAGTTGGAGTAGTCTCCCATCAAGTGGTTTAGAAGTACTATTAGTCTTTGGCCAAAAATTTAATAACACTTGCAATTATCCACACACGGACCTGTGGAATGTTTCTTGAGTAGTATACGGCACGAAAAGATATAATATGGACTTCCTGCACAGTTACATACCTCAGTAAAAGCTGACCCTTCGCTTGCCCGCGTGTAGACAACAGCTATAGGGTCAGACTTGGAGAACACGTCCTTATCCACGAGACCAGTGCAAGAGATGGTTAACTCGACCTTGGAAGAAGGTCCACTACCTGTAGCTGGAGAGTACGCCATGGTTTCAAGGAGTCTGAACGAAAGCGTCTCTCGCGAACCACACCCTTTAACTTATGTGTGCGAGACAACACGCACGGAATCTTTTTTTTGTCTATTGGTACCAAGTTGTAGCTAGTCTCTGTGCTTTCTAATCATATGCTTTAATATATCCTACTAAAATTGTATTGTAATCTGATGTACAACGTGCCTACCTCTCCAGTTTCCTTAAAAAGCATAACCAGCATGCCAAACATAGCAACTTACAGTGCTTACAGTAACCTCAGAGGTAATGTTATCATTTAACTTTCAGTAATGAGTATAAAAAAAGGTGCAAAGTACAGATCAGCAGACAGCAGCAAAGGGAACCTGGCCAGTATTGAAGGAAATCACTGCTAAATTGACAGCGATCTACAGCATGATAGCTGAACAGAATTTCATCTTGGGACATCACTGCTAGATTGTATAGTATCTTTCTGACACCAACAAAAAGTTACAATAAATTGAGAAGAGCATAAGCCATCAATTATCAGCACATTGATGGTCCCCATATATAGCTATAACTCTCAGTAGGTGCTGTCCCGGAAGCTGATTTTTTGCACTCGAAGTTGATTCACTGGAAGTGAACTTAACCACAGGTCTAATCATACCCAATTCCAGGAGGTAATCTTTCTCCGCCATTGACTCATGAGGATCAGAGTCCACCTACTAAAATGCCAATTATCCACCACATACCTAATACAAACACCACATACAAATCCATATGCTAAATTATCGGCACTGCTGTTTTTAGCAGGATGGATCCTAACAGGTCCATAATACATTCTATGTACGGAGTTTCATACCTGATGTAAACACAATGATAAAGCTGAGTCACCAAAACAATGCCATTTTAAAAGCAAAACAAACATTACGAGAACAGATAGCGCAACACCAATAAACGTAAACATGCCTAGCTAGCTGGACAAAACAAAAGGAACTAAATCTCTTCGTTCAACTGCAGGCACACTGACCCATTCAGTACCAGTTCCAATTGTGATACCTTTTTCCATATGTGCATAAATACTCACAACATTCCCAATTCGTAGAGGCACGATCAGAAGGCGTAAAAGGTCCTCACTCAGAGGTTGTAGGTTGGGAAGGTCCAGGTTCTTAAGGTGTAGGTTGGGAAAGTCCAGGTTCTGCACACCTGTATCTGAGCTAACTTTTTTTGCTTCTTTGCGAGTCCTTTCTTCCCATATGCAGTCAACCTTTGCTTCACTGTTTTAGACCATGAAGGATTTTTTTTGAGGCCTTCTCTTTTGATTTCTGTAATGTGTTCCCTGTTGAGAGTGCTGTAATGTGTTCCCTGTTGAGAGTGCTGTAATGTGTTCCCTGTTGAGAGTGCTGTAATGTGTTCCCTGTTGAGAGTGCTGTAATCTGTTCCCTGTTGAGAGTGCTGTATTGTGTTCCCTGTTGAGAGTGCTGTAATGTGTTCCCTGTTGAGAGTGTTGTAATGTGTTCCCTGTTGAGAGTGCTGTATTGTGTTCCCTGTTGAGAGTGCTGTATTGTGTTCCCTGTTGAGAGTGTTGTAATGTGTTCCCTGTTGAGAGTGCTGTAATGTGTTCCCAGTTGAGAGTGTTGTAATGTGTTCCCTGTTGAGAGTGCTGTAATGTGTTCCCTGTTGAGAGTGATGTAATGTGTTCCCTGTTGCGAGTGCTGTAATGTGTTCCCTGTTGAGAGTGTTGTAATGTGTTCCCTGTTGAGAGTGTTGTAATGTGTTCCCTGTTGAGAGTGTAATGTGTTCCCTGTTGGGAGTGTTGTAATGTGTTCCCTGTTGAGAGTGTAATGTGTTCCCTGTTGGGAGTGTTGTAATGTGTTCCCTGTTGAGAGTGCTGTATTGTGTTCCCTGTTGAGAGTGCTGTAATGTGGTCCCTGTTGAGAGTGTTGTAATGCGTTCCCTGTTGAGAGTGCTGTAATGTGTTCCCTGTTGAGAGTGTGGTAATGTGTTCCCTGTTGAGAGTGTTGTAATGTGTTCCCTGTTGAAAGTGTTATAATGTGTTCCCTGTTGAGAGTGCTGTAATGTGTTACCTGTTGAGAGTTCTGTAATGTGTTTCCTGTTGAGAGTGCTGTAATGTGTTCCCTGTTGAGAGTGCTGTAATGTGTTCCCTGTTGAGAGTGCTGTAATGAGTTCCCTCTAGCGAGTGTTGTAATGCGTTTCCGACAGTTTCAACTTTTTGGAGAAGTAAGAAATGGTGGACTACACTCCTATAAGAGGACAGCTCTAATTGCTGTGTCAGATGTGCATAGGTGATGGTGCACATAGGGGCAAACGGTTAGGGGTGATTTAGGAGGGTTGATTGACTATTCCTGATGAAGGCTAGAGCATTTAGTCGAAACGTTGAGAGAGTACAATTAATAGTTGATTATTGTGAAGATTATTGGAATGTTGTTATGTCAACTGAGAGTTCATTGAGAAAACACATTCAATATGAGGAACAACAAACTTGGGCTATATACCATCAACTCTGCCACTCACCTTCAATGACACCTCATGTTTGAACAGGTATGCCAGTAAATAAACTAAGTCTTAATTGCATGCTCATGCCACTGCTGTTAAGAACCGAGTCCAAACCTGTTGATGAAACTAAATACCAAATATCAACTGGCATGCTGATTGAGGCATTTAATACCTAGACTAGTTTCTAGAAACCATGGAAATCTACCTAAAATCCACGCTCATATAATTACCATACCTGAATCGCTTCCTGTAGCAAAATACCGTAAAATGAGTTCTGCCATGGCTATTGAAGTTATATATTACAGTCATTATAATAGCCAATCAGACTTTTATCACCAGTAGCGATAAAATAATATATGCAGTGGGGTAAAAAGGAGCAAAATTGCACTCAAGTTGCTGTAGTTGCTGTTGTTATTTTCAGATTAGCATGCAGGATTTGTTCCAACCCACATGCATGCCACATAGCTACATATCATTTCACAGAAAATATCAAGACAGATTCATCCTCCTCATCCTCCATCCTTTGTATATATATCAGCTCCACAGACAAAAAGAGCCAAAATTGAAAATTCTATCTCGAGATTAACCCCCCAAAATACATATCGCATATTGTATTGTAGTAATATGTGATAGTACGGTAAATTAAAAACTCATAATGTAGACGGCAGTTGCCCTTGGCTTTGCCTTGTGGAGTTTCCTAAACATCTCCACTCCATTACTCTTGGCATTTCAGCACTGACATGCCATTGGCTAAAATAATGACTCTCCCATGAATAGTGTTCTCTTGGTTTTTCTTCGAACAGCCACCACCATTGTCATGGTAACCAGGCTAGGAATCATCAAATGGTAGCTAGATGAGCCTCTTTGCCAAGTTTGATGGCAGCAATTGATGCAAAATTATGAGAGAATGAGAGGGGGAAGGGGGGTTAGGGTTCGATAGCACCTTAATTTGCAGACAAACAAAAGGTTGAAATCCATCTTAAGAATGATCAATAGCAAATACACAAGCAAGCTGCTTGTTGGCCTCCATTACACCTGGTGAGTGTCACCCTCCAGTACAAATACGTTGTCACAATATATGATGATGACCGAAGTTTTCATTTAAAATTTCAACAGATAAACAACAGGTTGATTTGAAGAGACATCTACATTTAAAAAAAAATCTATATAGCTATATACTAATTGAGTAGTATTCTAGTGGTTCTTGTTAGGTTTTCAGGTTTCGAGGAAGGATGTTGTTGTTTCTCATGTACTCTGTCAGCTGGTCAGGCACCTCAGCCAAGACTGCACTAGCCAAGTGCTGTGGGGGTGCCTGCATACATACACCACAAGCAGAGAGGAGAGTAAGGAGGGGGTTTAGAACATCATGACATGACCTGGTTGCTTTAAATAAATGTTATTTAATATAGGCACTCCTATTATAGTGTGTATGTTTATGTATAACAAGCACTATCTGACGTACCCATGTAGACCACTGCCAGTTAGAGCACATTCTGTGCATTCTAGACATCGAACACCAGATAACTTTCCCATCTGATAAAACTGTAGCTCCTTTTGCTATGCAAGATTCTTAGTGGAAACAATTCCAAACATAATCGTAAACGGATTTGGTAAAGGGTCTTCCAAACTGCTTGTTTCAAGTATTAAAAAAAAATCTTGTTTCTAATATTCTTGTTGGGCGGCAGAGGAGGACTAGACAAGTCATGAGTTCTACAAAGTCCAACACAGAGCTTCCATAACTACAGTTCACAACCAGTTAGATGACCCTTTACCAATAGTGTATGACTTTATAGTCAAGTGGAGGACGACTACACAAGTCATGTGTGCTAAAGTCCAACACAGAGCTTCTGGGACTGCGGTTTAATTTAATCTTGCTACACACATCACCACATGCCATGTCTTGTTGCTATTGTTGACTCTACCTCCATGTAGACTACGTTGACCACTACATAAATCGGCACACACCATACCTCATGTCAGCTGCAGCTCCTTCAGTTGTTCCTGAACAACTTTTTAAAATTCATTATTGATTTTTATTGATTGATTTGTTTTTAACCTAAGTAAATAAACAAATAAAATCAAAGGTTCAATCTCGTTTCCTTTTATAAGTAATATAATTGGTTGCTGATCACAATTTTGTTCTTCTCAATGATCTCTCAGTTGACGTAATACATGTAATGAATCTCGATAATCAACCTAAATGTACTCACTCGATATTTCAGCTAGATGCTCTCACACAAACATTGAGAGAATAAATTTAAGTTGATTATCGAGTAAGTCGTTGGAATTTTGGTCGCGTTTGATATTACAACAATCATCAACTTGAAGTTGTATTCTCTCAATGTTTTGACTAGCTGCTCTAGCCTTCATCAGGAAGTTGTTGTCCCACAAGTCCAACTGAAATGGTTGCACACTACATATTCATGTACCATCGACATGCCACATATCATCGCCATTGCCAACTGTAACACGTAGAGCAGGAGTTAAATTCCACAAACCAAACAGCAGAACTGAGTGCAGATTATATTAGTGTGGCTGTTTCAACAAAATTACTTATTAACTTATCCTTACTGAATGTTTAATTGCACTAGCCGTGGAAATATTTGGAGTCTTCTGGTACTCTAGTATTTTATGAATGGGCTGTGGATATGCATTGGAACATTTGGAGTCTTCTGGCACTAAAGTTTTTATGGACATATATATCTATTGGATGCAAATTATGTGAGGGGGAAGAACACACACTTGGGTCCTGGAAGATGAATTTCAAGGGGGGTTCACTCTTTGAATGTTTTTTTAAATATCAGTGGAAGTCCTTTTAGAGCTAATAGGCATTTAGGCAGCTAAAAATCAGGCCATCTGGTTTTGGTTGAGATAGGGGCTTTCATATGGGGAGAGTTGCATCTGCCATTTCTAAATAGGGGCGGGCCAAGAATATAAGGAGTGTGACAGGCACCGATAGTCAGTGAACTGACATGAAGGAAGTCTCTGTAGGACACAAACTGGACAATGTCTCGCTCTGCCACCTCACCACTGTTACTAGTCAGCCTGCATGAGATGAAGGAGAGGGTACAGGGAAGAGGACAAAAGAAGATGGGAGGAATTAAGATAATGTGATAATGGCTAAAGAAAGGAGAAGGAAGAAAGGAGGGAGGAAGGAAAGGCAGAAGTAAGGAGAGAAGAAGAGAGTGGGAAAGAAGTGAGAGTGAAGGAGAGGAAAGAATGGAGAGGGAAAGGGAAAAGTAATCAAGTGTCACGCAGGAGTCAGTTACTTGGACACACATGGAGAGAAGAAGTGAAGGAAGCACATGAAGGTAAAAAGAGCGATATGCTAAATCACTAGTTCCCAATTCATTTGGGGAGCTGAAATTAGAGGGTAGATTTGAGATGGAGGAGATATTTTACATCGAAAGGATAGTGAAGATGTCGAGATGGTAGCAACAGACATGAAGAAATTGTGGGCGAGTTAAAGAAAGGGAGAGATATGAGGGGACAGAATACACAAGAATGTATGTACACACAATGACTTATTTACTCGGGTCCTCTAGCCTTAATTAAATGCTCTAGCCTTCATCAGGAATAATAAAATACTCTAGCCTTAATTAATCAGGAATTATGAAATGCTCTAGCCTTCATCAGGAATAATGAGATGCTCTAGGAATAATGAGATGCTCTAGCCTTCATCAGGAAGAGAGAGATTTACTCTGGGAATAATGAGGTGCTCTAGCCTTCATTAGGAATAATGAGGTGCTCTAGCCTTCATCAGGAATAATGAGGTGCTCTAGCCTTCATCAGGAATAATGAGATGCTCTAGCTTTCATCAGGAATAATGAGATGCTCTAGCCTTCATCAGAAATAATGAGATGCTCTAGTAATAATACTCTGGGAATAATGAGGTGCTCTAGCCTTCATTAGGAATAATGAGGTGCTCTAGCCTTCATCAGGAATAATGAGGTGCTCTAGCCTTCATCAGGAATAATGAGATGCTCTAGCTTTCATCAGGAATAATGAGATGCTCTAGCTTCATCAGAAATAATGAGATGCTCTAGGAATAATGAGATGCTCTAGCCTTCATCAGGAAGAGAGAGATTTACTCTGGGAATAATGAGGTGCTCTAGCCTTCATTAGGAATAATGAGGTGCTCTAGCCTTCATCAGGAATAATGAGGTGCTCTAGCCTTCATCAGGAATAATGAGATGCTCTAGCTTTCATCAGGAATAATGAGATGCTCTAGCCTTCATCAGAAATAATGAGATGCTCTAGCCTTCATCAGAAATAATGAGATGCTCTAGCCTTCATCAGAAATAATGAGATGCTCTAGCCTTCATCAGGAATAATGAGGTGCTCTAGCATTCATCAGGAATTATGAGATGCTCTAGGGAATAAAGAGATGCTCTAGCCTTCATCAGTAATAATGAGATGCTCTAGCCTTCATCAGGAATAATGAGATGCTCTAACCTTCATCAAGAATAATGAGTTGCTCTAGCCTTCATCAGGAATAATGAGATGCTCTAGCCTTCATCAGGAATAATGAGATGCTCTAGCCTTCAACAGAAATAATAACGTGCTCTAGCCTTCATCAGGAATAATGAGATACTCTAGCCTTCATCAGGAATAATGAGATGCTCTGGCCTTCATCAGGAATAATGAGATGCTCTAGCCTTCATCAGGAATAATGAGATGCTCTAGCCATCATCAGGAATAATGAGATGCTCTAGCCTTCAACAGGAAGAGATGCTCTAGCCTTCATCAGGTGTAATGAGATGTCTAGCCTTCATCGGGAATAATGAGATGCTCTAGCCTTCATCTGGAATAATGAGATGCTCTAGTCTTCATCAGGAATAATGAAATGCTCAAGCCTTTTTTCAGGAATAATAAGGTGCTCTAGCCTTCATCAGGAATAATGAGATGCTCTAGCCTTCATCAAGAATAATGAGATGCTCTAGCCTTCATCAGGAATAATGAGAGCTCTAGCCTTCATCAGGAATAATGAGATGCTCTAGCCTTCACCAGAAATAATAAGGTGCTCTAGCCTTCATCAGGAATAATGAGATACTCTAGCCTTCATCAGGAATAATGAGATGCTCAAGCCTTCATCAGGAATAATGAGATGCTCTAGCCTTCATCAGGAATAATGAGATGCTCTAGCCTTCATCAGGAATAATGAGATGCTCTAGCCTTCATCAGGAAGAGATGCTCTAGCCTTCATCAGGAAGAGATGCTCTAGCCTTCATCAGGAGTAATGAGATGCTCTAGCCTTCATCAGTAATAATGAGATGCTCTAGCCTTCATCGGGAATAATGAGATGCTCTAATCTTCATCAGGAATAATGAGATGCTCCAGGAATAATAAGGTGCTCTAGCCTTCATCAGGAATAATGAGATGCTCTAGCCTTCATCAGGAATAATGAGATGCTCTAGCCTTCATCAGGAATAATGAGATGCTCTAGCCTTCATCAGGAATAATGAGATGCTCTAGCCTTCTTCAGGGTAATGAGATGCTCTAGCCTTCATCAGGAATAATGAGATGCTCTAGCCTTCTTCAGGAGTAATCAGATACTCTAGCCTTCATCAGGAATAATGAGATGCTCTAGCGGAATAATGAGATGCTCTAGCCTTCATCGGGAGTAATGACATAATATCATAAGTCACGCTTGATACCTAATGAATCATCAAATTTGAGAAGAAAAATATGTAAAAAGGAAATGATGAAGGAAAGTATGTGTGAAGGTAAGCAAGGGGAATGGAAGAGCTTACTTACCGCTGCTCATCAGAGTCCAGCTCATTCATTGCATTGAAATCAGCCCCTCCCACCCCCACAATGATAATGGACATGGGGAGGCGTGAGGCAGCAATGATGGCTTTCTTGGTGTTCTCCATGTCAGAGATAGTGCCATCAGTCAGCATCAGCAGCACGAAGTATTGCTATGGCAACAGAACACAAGTCACATGAGTAACTTGTAGCAGATCTATGAAATAGGGGCGGGGGAGGTCAAAGGACAAGCTGCTTGTGGACCTCCATTACACCTGGTGAGTGCAGGAGAGTAACACTAGAGACACAGACTAGCTGCTTGTGGGCCTCCATTACACCTGGTGAGTGCAGGAGAGTAACACTAGAGACACAGACTAGCTGCTTGTGGGCCTCCATTACACCTGGTGAGTGCAGGAGAGTAACACTAGAGACACAGACTAGCTGCTTGTGGACCTCCATTACACCTGGTGAGTGCAGGAGAGTAACACTAGATACACAGACTAGCTGCTTGTGGGCCTCCATTACACCTGGTGAGTGCAGGAGAGTAACACTAGAGACACAGACTAGCTGCTTGTGGACCTCCATTACACCTGGTGAGTGCAGGAGAGTAACACTGCTTCATTACACCTGGTGAGTGAAGGAGATTAACACTAGAGACACAGATACTACAACTAACGGGCCAGATAGACACATCAGTAGGCAAGATAGAGTGTCAGTTATTTGTGGTAAGTTCTAATTAAAATACATTAAAATATATTTTAAATGACCACATGCATTAGCTGGCATGTTAGTCCAGCTCCAGCATGCACATTGCCAGGGACGACTCACTTGTAGTTCCACATTCCTCATAGCTTCAGCAGCAAACTTCGCCACGTGAGAGATGATGGGAGCAAAGTTTGTGGGCCCCCACAGCTGCACAGACCGGATGGCACTGTGGTAAGCTTCCACAATGCCGGGAATGCCGGCACAATACGGGTTAGACGGGTTCCCATTCAGAGCAAACTCGTGGGAAACTTTGCCATTGATCTGTGCTCCGAAGCCAAGAGCAGGAAAGAGCTTATCTCTATAATAATAATAATAATAATAATAATAGTGGTGGTGGTGGACACATCTCATGAAGGTATGTAGTACTCATTACATATCCCAACACTTCATTTTACTTTGGAAAACAGCAACACACACAACATATAAGCAATTTTCTTCTATTTTTCTACACTTCTTAAGAGCCTTATCTATATAGATGCATGCTGACCATAACAAGAAACAGATTTGTATGATGATGATGATGATGATGATGATGATGATGATGATGATGATGATGATGATGACGATGATGATGATGATGATGAGACGATGATGACGATGATGATGAGATGATGATGATGAGACGATGATGACGATGATGATGATGATGATGATGATGATGATGAGACGATGATGATGATGATGATGATGATGATGATGGGACGATGATGATGATGATGATGATGATGATGAGACGATGACGATGATGATGATGATGATGACGATGATGAGACGATGATGACGATGATGACGATGATGATGATGATGAGACGATGATGACGATGATGATGATGATGATGATGAGACGATGATGACGATGATGATGATGATGATGATGAGACGATGATGATGATGATGAGACGATGATGATGAGATGATGATGACGACGATGATGATGATGATGATGATGATGAGATGATGATGACGATGATGATGAGACGATGATGACGATGATGATGAGACGATGATGACAATGATGATGAGACGATGATGACGATGATGATGATGATGAGACGATGATGATGATGATGAGACGGCGATGACGATGATGATGATGATGATGATGATGACGATGATGATGATGATGAGACGATGATGATGATGATGGCGATGATGATGAGACGATGATGACGATGATGAGACGATGATGATGATGATGAGACAATGATGACGATGATGATGATGATGATGAGACGATGATGACGACGATGATGATGATGATGATGATGAGACGATGATGATGATGATGACGACGACGATGAATATGATGATGATGATGATGACGACGACGACGACGATGATGATGATGATGAGGATGATGATGATGATGATAACAACTAACACCACCGCCACAACTGCTTCTACTACTAACATATACAAGAGCAGAAGCTGTTGGTTACTGCCGAGGGAGAGGAGCTATATGTATGTAGAGCCCATAAACACACCCTCTCAAACACACACACCTAAACATACACTCTCCAAACACACCCCTCTCAAACACACCCCTCTCAAACACACCCCTCTCAAACACATCTCAAAGCACATACCCCCTCCCCCCCGCACATCACTCACATGATATATTGGGGCCAAAGGAGTCAACTGTCACTGAAGTGTTAATGATATATCATGCATTAAAGGATTATCATAAAACAGTAGAATGTATCATGCATAGCACTAAAAGGGTTAAGTTTCACAATAGGGTTTAACATACGAGTCATAATATTGGCAGACCTCGCCAACAGCAACCAGAGCACTAGTGTACTGGTTGGGCTTGAGGGGGTCAAGGTAATGAAGGGAGGCAGGGTCAGAAGGTTGACCGTTGCTAGCTGTGAAGTCCACTCCAACAGTGAAGTTGATCTGACAACCTCCCATCACAAAGTCCAGGAAGGAGTAAAGCTTGGTTACCTGTAAGGAGAGTATAGAGGAGAGGGTGGTGAGGGTGAGAGGGTGGTGAGAGGCAGATGTTCCTAATACCTGCTCTCACCTGAGCGCTGAGGACTTTGACAACACCAGAATTCTTGTATTTCTTCTTCTTCTTCTGTTTTGTAAGATTAATGCAGTCCCACTTCTTAGTCTGGCCACCCTGAAACAGAAGTGAACACGTTCTCCAAGGTAACGCAAGCTATAGAGCCTGCCTCAACCCCTCGCAGTGTCTGTGTGCACTAGTAAGAGTGGCATGCACCATATAGCCTGCCTCAACCCCTGCCAGTGTCTGTGTGCACTAGTAAGAGTGGCATGCACCATATAGCCTGCCTCAACCCCTGCCAGTGTCTGTGTGCACTAGTAAGAGTGGCATGCACCATATAGCCTGCCTCAACCTCTCCCAGTGTCTGTGTGCACTAGTAAGAGTGGCATGCACCATATAGCCTGCCTCAACCCCTGCCAGTGTCTGTGTGCACTAGTAAGAGTGGCATGCACCATATAGCCTGCCTCAACCCCTGCCAGTGTCTGTGTGCACTAGTAAGAGTGGCATGCACCATATAGCCTGCCTCAACCCCTGCCAGTGTCTGTGTGCACTAGTAAGAGTGGCATGCACCATATAGCCTGCCTCAACCCCTGCCAGTGTCTGTGTGCACTAGTAAGAGTGGCATGCACCATATAGCCTGCCTCAACCCCTGCCAGTGTCTGTGTGCACTAGTAAGAGTGGCATGCACCATATAGCCTGCCTCAACCCCTCCCAGTGTCTGTGTGCACTAGTAAGAGTGGCATGCACCATATAGCCTGCCTCAACCCCTGCCAGTGTCTGTGTGCACTAGTAAGAGTGGCATGTACCATATAGCCTGCCTCAACCCCTGCCAGTGTCTGTGTGCACTAGTAAGAGTGGCATGCACCATATAGCCTGCCTCAACCCCTGCCAGTGTGTGCACTAGTAAGAGTGGCATGCACCATATAGCCTGCCTCAACCCCTGCCAGTGTCTGTGTGCACTAGTAAGAGTGGCATGCACCATATAGCCTGCCTCAACCCCTGCCAGTGTGTGCACTAGTAAGAGTGGCATGCACCATATAGCCTGCCTCAACCCCTGCCAGTGTCTGTGTGCACTAGTAAGAGTGGCATGCACCATATAGCCTGCCTCAACCCCTGCCAGTGTCTGTGTGCACTAGTAAGAGTGGCATGCACCATATAGCCTGCCTCAACCCCTGCCAGTGTCTGTGTGCACTAGTAAGAGTGGCATGCACCATATAGCCTGCCTCAACCCCTGCCAGTGTCTGTGTGCACTAGTAAGAGTGGCATGCACCATATAGCCTGCCTCAACCCCTGCCAGTGTCTGTGTGCACTAGTAAGAGTGGCATGCACCATATAGCCTGCCTCAACCCCTACCAGTGTCTGTGTGCACTAGTAAGAGTGGCATGCACCATATAGCCTGCCTCAACCCCTGCCAGTGTCTGTGTGCACTAGTAAGAGTGGCATGCACCATATAGCCTGCCTCAACCCCTGCCAGTGTCTGTGTGCACTAGTAAGAGTGGCATGCACCATATAGCCTGCCTCAACCCCTCCCAGTGGCTGTGTGCACTAGTAAGAGTGGTGTGCACCAGTTCTGCTACCAACAGCAGGATGGTGTTGATGTACTGTATGATCAAGTTGCTCTAATGAGGTTTATCTTGCTAGGACATGCTGCAGGGTTGGTGGAGATCTTGGCATGTCATGGGTAGGATGTAAGTACTGACTACCACAGCCTTAGACCAACTATAGCTACAGCTGTAGTTTTTAGGAGCTTTTTCACAGTCCTAGAGTGCTCTTTTGAGTTTCTCGTGCTACTTTTTAACATCTTATATTAAGAGTTAGTAGCTGTATAGGTAGCATAAGCTGCGTAGAAACTTAAGTATCTTACCTGGGGGTGCTTCTCAGACATTTCATAAAACCATAGACTAGGTGCTTATTGAATTCCATTATACAAGTTTAATTTTTGATTTTTAAAATATCAAATACAGTTTGAGTGTGTAGGGGGGGTTACCATGGTTACTCCTGGTTGCTCCTCCCACCTTGAAGAGTTCAAAACAACAACAAATAAATGAAATAAATAATGAAACTTGTGCTGGGAGACTGACACTCAACTGCCGGGAGACTGACACTCAACTGCCGGGAAAACAGATGCTCAACTGCCGGGAAAACAGATGCTCAACTGCCGGGAAAACAGATGCTCAACTGCACGATTCTCAACAAAATACCTTATGTATAAGGTTACTGATTATAGAGCAAGCAAGCAAGGGTATGGAGATCAACGCTTGAATGAAACATCTTCAGGACAGGAGACCGATGCTGGACCACATCTTCAGGACAGGAGGCCGATGCTGGACCACATCTTCAGGCCAGGAGACCGATGCTGGACCACATCTTCAGGACAGGAGACCAATGCTGGATCACATCTTCAGGACAGGAGACCGATGCTGGACCACACTGTTTCTATGGGATCAATGCCATTGACTGTGAGTATGGAACAGGAGAATGGCACTCGACTGCACTACTTCAGGTGGCAAGAATGAAGGCTAACATGCGCTGTCATGAAGACGACTGGAGAGGTGCTCCAGTGCTGGACTATGTAAGGCTCACTAGTTTTTTTCTTAGCCTCCTAGAGTGTTGCATAGCACTGCTATGCATTGCTATGTGCAGGTGTGTGCTGGTATGCACTGCTATATGCAGGTGTGTGCTGGTATGCACTGCTATGTGCAGGTGTGTGCAGGTGTGTGCAGGTGTGTGCAGGTGTGTGCAGGTGTGTGCTGTTGTGTGGAGTGTTTGTTTCCCTTTGCTGCCGCTTGTAGGTGATAGGTTGTTAGCAGTTTATGGTGTGCATTGTCCAACATTGTAGCCCACGCAACCGACTCTTGACTTTTACTACAATATCCATCACAAGGAAGAAGAACAATAACTGTGTGAGTGTGTAGTGTTAGCCATGGAGGAGGCTTCCAGAACATTAACTGTGTGAGTGTGCAGTACTAGCCATGGAGGAGGCTGCCAGAACATTAACTGTGTGAGTGTGTAGTGCTAGCCATGAGGGAGGCTGCCAGAACATTAACTGTGTGAGTGTGCAGTGCTAGCCATGAGGGAGGCTGCCAGAACATTAACTGTGTGAGTGTGCAGTGCTAGCCATGAGGGAGGCTGCCAGAACATTAACTGTGTGAGTGTGTAGTGTTAGCCATGGAGGAGGCTTCCAGAACATTAACTGTGTGAGTGTGCAGTACTAGCCATGGAGGAGGCTGCCAGAACATTAACTGTGTGAGTGTGCAGTGCTAGCCATGAGGGAGCCTGCCAGAACATTAACTGTGGGAGTGTGCAGTGCTAGCCATGAGGGAGGCTGCCAGAACATTAACTGTGTGAGTGTGTAGTGCTAGCCATGAGGGAGGCTGCCAGAACATTAACTGTGTGAGTGTGCAGTGCTAGCCATGAGGGAGGCTGCCAGAACATTAACTGTGTGAGTGTGCCATGGGGGAGGCTGCCAGAACATTAACTGTGTGAGTGTGTAGTGCTAGCCATGAGGGAGGCTGCCAGAACATTAACTGTGTGAGTGTGTAGTGCTAGCCATGAGGGAGGCTGCCAGAACATTAACTGTGTGAGTGTGCAGTGCTAGCCATGAGGGAGCCTGCCAGAACATTAACTGTGGGAGTGTGCAGTGCTAGCCATGAGGGAGGCTGCCAGAACATTAACTGTGTGAGTGTGTAGTGCTAGCCATGAGGGAGGCTGCCAGAACATTAACTGTGTGAGTGTGCAGTGCTAGCCATGAGGGAGGCTGCCAGAATATTAACTGTGTGAGTGTGCCATGGGGGAGGCTGCCAGAACATTAACTGTGTGAGTGTGTAGTGCTAGCCATGAGGGAGGCTGCCAGAACATTAACTGTGTGAGTGTGCAGTGCTAGCCATGAGGGAGGCTGCCAGAACATTAACTGTGTGAGTGTGTAGTGATAGGCTGACATTGCATGTTGTTTGAAGTTGTTCTGCTCTGGATGTGTTTCTGGTGACCATCTACTTGGGCATGACGTGGACAATTTAGTCTCTCCTCGCTCTAGCCCTAGAATACTTTAGCCCTAGCCCTAGAATACCTTAGCCCTAGAATACTTTAGCCCTCGCCCTAGAATACTTTTGCCTTAGCACAAGTATAGTTGCATTCATGATGTCTAGTGGTCATCCTCACTAAGGCATCCAAGAATAGGTCTTAGGGACATCCTGGATGCCCCGGAAAGGGTGTGGCTGGATGCCCCACAAAGGGTGTGGCAGAGCTGGACATGCTTGGTGTGTACCTGCAGTTCTGCCAAGGTAGTCTCAAAGAAACCGATGAGGTCATGACTGCCATCAGAGTCCCAGTCATAGCAGGTAACCTGAAAGGAGAGGAGAAAGAGGAGAGAGGAGAGAGACTTAGAGAAGAGGTCAATATATGCAGAGTAAGATGGTGACCTCACCTTGATCTTTCTGTCTGGGTCACTATTGCAGAGCTTCTGGCTTTTGATCTTGAATGGCTTCCACACTGGGTTCAGCGAGTTCCTGATCACCTGAGTCACACAGAACATGGGGTGGAGCCACGCCCATTCTTGGCAAATAGACCTTGCATGCATATCTCCACATGACAAAAACAGTGTCATAAACACACCCAAGGTGTCAAATTGTACCCTATCACACACCCAAGGTGTCAAATTGTACCCTATCACCTTGAGAGTGCATATATGACACATGGAGTGTATGCCTCAAGTGGACAAATTACACTCTCAGTGTGTCATTCATATTATGTGTGTGCTTGTTACTCAATTAGGGCATACACCATGGAGATAAAGAGTGTGCGAACGAGGTCTAATTAATATTCTATGGAGTACCTCTGTCTTGTGCACTGGAGTAAAGCTGCCATCAGAGTTCTGCTTGGAGAATTCCAGGTAGGGATCAGACTTGCCCAGGAAATCCTGCCAGAGAGAACGTGGGGAGAAACAGCAAACCTCTGTCAACCTCAGGGAACAACCATGTCCGAGGGAACCCATGAGTCAACCCACAATGTGAAGTAGCATGGTCTTTCAAAGTTGTTGTTGTTGCTACTGTTGTTGTTGTTGTGAGGATTGTGGCAGAAGTGCAGTGTCTCTATACGTCCACACTTTACCTTTTTGTCCAAGTCGTCGGCTGCAAATTGGACCTCAAGAAGAGATAAGCTGCTGGACAGTTCTTCAGCCCTCACCTGCAACATATCACACCTCACGTGAAGTACTCTAGATGTGTGTGGGTGTGATGAAACCGTTCCCTGTCGGCCCACACATCAGGGTGTGGCCACAGCAATGCCATGGCCCATTCACCTCCCCAGTGGGGGGTTGCTGCCCTAACTGGATGTCAGGCAATGCATTATTGTTATTATTATTATTATTATTATTATTATTATTATATTATTATTATTATTATTATTATTATTATTATTATTATTATTATTATTATTATTATTATTATTATTATTATTATTATTATTATTATTATTATTATTATTATTATTATTATTATTATTATTATTATTAGTACTACACCAGTTGTGTCACTCCTCACAAATATTACCTAGCAACACACACATGTTGCATAGACAAACCTCATTACCTAGCAACCCCACCTACTACACCCACATCATGTACACATGTTACCTAGCAAACCCACACCACACCTATGTCCAAGTATTTATGTACTGTAATTGTGCCACTAATGCCTTTAGATTTCTTGCCAGAACCTCCGGTCAAAGATCGAGTGAATGGAGAAGAAGTCACTATCTAAATAAGGAGGGGAAAGATATGACGAGGGGGACAATATGAGGACACAAGTAAAACTTTAATGTTTCTATGGCTACGGACAACACCCACTTACCTCTCCGAGAGTGCACTCCAATGAGCCTAGGAAGTCGTCATCATCGAGGGAACTGGTGGCATTGTCGATGTCGAAGACAGAAAATCTAAGCAGCTGGATTTCTTCGAAGCAATACTTCATCTCAATGGCGGTGGTGAACTGAGGGCTGAGAGTGTTCTTCTGCCATTCTGTCCTTGCAAACTGTGATGGAGAGAGAACACAGACAATGAGCCATCTAGCACAGGTCACCTGACATAAGCATGGTGTGCATGCAGCCGTGTACATGGGAGAGGCCCCACACCAATTAAGGATGAGCTTCATCCTAACACACAAACTACTATTGGTCCAACATTCCACCCACTTGTCATTAGCCTCCTCATTAAAACACAAGCTGAGCATTTGTTGAAAAAGAGACACACACCCGAGGTGAGATACACACACATGTGGTGAGGTTAGAGTAGCTCTGGGAGTCTCTCTCATTGCTACACACACATGTGGTGAGGTAAGAGTAGTTCTGGGAGTCTCTCTCATTGCTACACACACATGTGGTGAGGTTAGAGTAGCTCTGGGAGTCTCTCTCATTGCTACACACACATGTGGTGAGGTTAGAGTAGCTCTGGGAGTCTCTCTCATTGCTACACACACATGTGGTGAGGTTAGAGTAGCTCTGGGAGTCTCTCTCATTGCTACACACACATGTGGTGAGGTTAGAGTAGCTCTGGGAGTCTCTCTCATTGCTACACACACATGTGGTGAGGTTAGAGTAGCTCTGGGAGTCTCTCTCATTGCTACACACACATGTGGTGAGGTTAGAGTAGCTCTGGGAGTCTCTCTCATTGCTACACACACATGTGGTGAGGTTAGAGTAGCTCTGGGAGTCTCTCTCATTGCTACACACACATGTGGTGAGGTTAGAGTAGCTCTGGGAGTCTCTCTCATTGCTACACACACATGTGGTGAGGTTAGAGTAGCTCTGGGAGTCTCTCTCATTGCTACACACACATGTGGTGAGGTTAGAGTAGCTCTGGGAGTCTCTCTCATTGCTACACACACATGTGGTGAGGTTAGAGTAGCTCTGGGAGTCTCTCTCATTGCTACACACACATGTGGTGAGGTTAGAGTAGCTCTGGGAGTCTCTCTCATTGCTACACACACATGTGGTGAGGTTAGAGTAGCTCTGGGAGTCTCTCTCATTGCTACACACACATGTGGTGAGGTTAGAGTAGCTCTGGGAGTCTCTCACTGCAACACACACATGTGGTGAGGTTAGAGTAGCTCTGGGAGTCTCTCTCATTGCTACACACACATGTGGTGAGGTTAGAGTAGCTCTGGGAGTCTCTCTCATTGCTACACACACATGTGGTGAGGTTAGAGTAGCTCTGGGAGTCTCTCTCATTGCTACACACACATGTGGTGAGGTTAGAGTAGCTCTGGGAGTCTCTCTCATTGCTACACACACATGTGGTGAGGTTAGAGTAGCTCTGGGAGTCTCTCTCACTACTACACACACATGTGGTGAGGTTAGAGTAGCTCTGGGAGTCTCTCTCATTGCTACACACACATGTGGTGATTAGAGTAGCTCTGGGAGTCTCTCTCATTGCTACACACACATGTGGTGAGGTTAGAGTAGCTCTGGGAGTCTCTCTCATTGCTACACACACATGTGGTGAGGTTAGAGTAGCTCTGGGAGTCTCTCTCATTGCTACACACACATGTGGTGAGGTTAGAGTAGCTCTGGGAGTCTCTCTCATTGCTACACACACATGTGGTGAGGTTAGAGTAGCTCTGGGAGTCTCTCTCATTGCTACACACACATGTGGTGAGGTTAGAGTAGCTCTGGGAGTCTCTCTCATTGCTACACACACATGTGGTGAGGTTAGAGTGGCTCTGGGAGTCTCTCTCATTGCTACACACACATGTGGTGAGGTTAGAGTGGCTCTGGGAGTCTCTCTCATTGCTACACACACATGTGGTGAGGTTAGAGTGGCTCTGGGAGTCTCTCTCATTGCTACACACACATGTGGTGAGGTTAGAGTGGCTCTGGGAGTCTCTCTCATTGCTACACACACATGTGGTGAGGTTAGAGTGGCTCTGGGAGTCTCTCTCATTGCTACACACACATGTGGTGAGGTTAGAGTAGCTCTGGGAGTCTCTCTCATTGCTACACACACATGTGGTGAGGTTAGAGTAGCTCTGGGAGTCTCTCTCATTGCTACACACACATGTGGTGAGGTTAGAGTAGCTCTGGGAGTCTCTCTCATTGCTACACACACATGTGGTGAGGTTAGAGTAGCTCTGGGAGTCTCTCTCATTGCTACACACACATGTGGTGAGGTTAGAGTAGCTCTGGGAGTCTCTCTCATTGCTACACACACATGTGGTGAGGTTAGAGTAGCTCTGGGAGTCTCTCTCATTGCTACACACACATGTGGTGAGGTTAGAGTAGCTCTGGGAGTCTCTCTCATTGCTACACACACATGTGGTGAGGTTAGAGTAGCTCTGGGAGTCTCTCTCATTGCTACACACACATGTGGTGAGGTTAGAGTGGCTCTGGGAGTCTCTCTCATTGCTACACACACATGTGGTGAGGTTAGAGTGGCTCTGGGAGTCTCTCTCATTGCTACACACACATGTGGTGAGGTTAGAGTGGCTCTGGGAGTCTCTCTCATTGCTACACACACATGTGGTGAGGTTAGAGTGGCTCTGGGAGTCTCTCTCACTGCCACACACACATGTGGTGAGGTTAGAGTGGCTCTGGGAGTCTCTCTCACTGCCACACACACATGTGGTGAGGTTAGAGTAGCTCTGGGAGTCTCTCTCATTGCTACACACACATGTGGTGAGGTTAGAGTATCTCTGGGAGTCTCTCTCATTGCTACACACACATGTGGTGAGGTTAGAGTGGCTCTGGGAGTCTCTCTCATTGCTACACACACATGTGGTGAGGTTAGAGTGGCTCTGGGAGTCTCTCTCATTGCTACACACACATGTGGTGAGGTTAGAGTAGCTCTGGGAGTCTCTCTCATTGCTACACACACATGTGGTGAGGTTAGAGTAGCTCTGGGAGTCTCTCTCATTGCTACACACACATGTGGTGAGGTTAGAGTAGCTCTGGGAGTCTCTCTCATTGCTACACACACATGTGGTGAGGTTAGAGTAGCTCTGGGAGTCTCTCTCATTGCTACACACACATGTGGTGAGGTTAGAGTAGCTCTGGGAGTCTCTCTCATTGCTACACACACATGTGGTGAGGTTAGAGTAGCTCTGGGAGTCTCTCTCATTGCTACACACACATGTGGTGAGGTTAGAGTAGCTCTGGGAGTCTCTCTCATTGCTACACACACATGTGGTGAGGTTAGAGTAGCTCTGGGAGTCTCTCTCATTGCTACACACACATGTGGTGAGGTTAGAGTAGCTCTGGGAGTCTCTCACTGCTACACACACATGTGGTGAGGTTAGAGTAGCTCTGGGAGTCTCTCTCATTGCTACACACACATGTGGTGAGGTTAGAGTAGCTCTGGGTGTCTCTCTCATTGCTACACACACATGTGGTGAGGTTAGAGTAGCTCTGGGTGTCTCTCTCATTGCTACACACACATGTGGTGAGGTTAGAGTAGCTCTGGGAGTCTCTCTCATTGCTACACACACATGTGGTGAGGTTAGAGTAGCTCTGGGAGTCTCTCTCATTGCTACACACACATGTGGTGAGGTTAGAGTAGCTCTGGGAGTCTCTCTCATTGCTACACACACATGTGGTGAGGTTAGAGTAGCTCTGGGAGTCTCTCTCATTGCTACACACACATGTGGTGAGGTTAGAGTAGCTCTGGGAGTCTCTCTCATTGCTACACACACATGTGGTGAGGTTAGAGTAGCTCTGGGAGTCTCTCTCATTGCTACACACACATGTGGTGAGGTTAGAGTAGCTCTGGGAGTCTCTCTCATTGCTACACACACATGTGGTGAGGTTAGAGTAGCTCTGGGAGTCTCTCTCACAGCTACACACACATGTGGTGAGGTTAGAGTAGCTCTGGGAGTCTCTCTCATTGCTACACACACATGTGGTGAGGTTAGAGTAGCTCTGGGAGTCTCTCTCACTGCTACACACACATGTGGTGAGGTTAGAGTAGCTCTGGGAGTCTCTCTCACTGCTACACACACATGTGGTGAGGTTAGAGTAGCTCTGGGAGTCTCTCTCACTGCCACACACACATGTGGTGAGGTTAGAGTAGCTCTGGGAGTCTCTCTCATTGCTACACACACATGTGGTGAGGTTAGAGTAGCTCTGGGAGTCTCTCTCATTGCTACACACACATGTGGTGAGGTTAGAGTAGCTCTGGGAGTCTCTCTCATTGCTACACACACATGTGGTGAGGT